>JAOVVA010000021.1:10181311-10192821 GCA_028565275.1 Leiocassis micropogon
AAAAATAATAATGGATCATAATATTTATAAATTCGTGAAACTTAGAGAATCGCAATACAAAGAAAATTGACAACGAGGTATCGTGATAATATCATATCAGTTGGTCCGTAGTGATATCCATCTCTAATATTATATGTACTTGAACAATCAGTGAACAATACTTAAAAAGTATTATTTTAAGTGTGATATAACACACAATCAATATGATACCTGGCTTTTTTAAGTTTCTTGTACTTTCCATGGACTGATGGTATTTGTTCAGAGTTGGCTTAATTCTGTCTGTGTCCTAATTGATAACGAAGTGTTAAAAAGCTCATTAAGCACTTGCGGTCAGATGAACAGAGCAGACGCTGTAATAGCACATCTGCTCGTGATAGCTGACTCAGTTGGGAAAGCTGCATTAAATATCGTCTGCATCATTTTCTTAGATCAGTTTATGGAGATGTGTCTTGATTTATCTTTGCACTAACTATCTAACCCTGTTGTGGTTTGCTGAGGGAATCTCCAGCTTTTATCGCTCCTTATCTGAACACATAATCACTAAAGCGCTCTGCCCACCTAGCCTTTATATGCCTGACTTTCTTTACTGAATGAAATTCTTCACTTCCTCCGTGTCGTTCTGGCTCTGTTGGAGAATCCTTACAGATCACCGCTAGTTTGCGTGCACATATAAGTAGAAATAGTCTGATTCTTATACCATCGTCAGACCCTGGGCTAATCTTAGTTGCAAATCTTCCAAATGCCTCCAGCCAGGCATTTATTTACTTGCTTCCTCCATCTGTGTGGCAACATGCCATCTCTCTTCAGGACTTCAGTTTCCCTCCAGACGGCATTTTTTAGATCCGCAGGGGGGCCATTGGACCTGTGGAGCCCATTTCCTGAAGCGGGAGCTGGATGGAGCAATGTTTTGGTGATGTTATGAGTATATTTGTACTGCAAGTGCATATAGTTACAGTATACAGTATACCTGCAGAACACGTTTTACAGTCTTCAGAAACTTGTTACAATTTTACAGATGTGCTTTCATCTTTCATTGTGTAGTAACACGGCTGTGTAATATAGTAGAAATAAAAAAGGTCAAAGGTTTCACATTTATTTTGTTTACATACTATAATCATAATTTAACTGGTCTGGGGGATTTTATTAAACCCAGTGGTGCATTGAACAAAAGCAGAGTTTTCTTTACAAGCTCGCCAGGGTCTGGTCATATACTCAAAAATAATTTTTAATTTGGAGAAGATTTAAAAAAAAAAAAAATTTATGAAAGTTTTTTTTATCTATTTTCAAACTATACAGAAAGAACAAAAGAAACACGGCAGAAGAAAACACAAAACCAAACTTCCAATCCCCCCACACCAGACATAAATATAAGGATGCTATACCAATTAAATGCCTGTGAAAAGAAGAAAAAAATAATAATAATAACAATAATAACAGCTGTCTTCCCCACAGCTTTCTTTACAATACCATTTTACCTGCATTCTTACCCTCAACAGAAGAAAGATATTAGCCAAATATTATAAAATGTGTCAGTAGACCCTCTAACTGTATATCTAATTTTCTCCAGCTTCAGATGGTAAGTCACTTCCCTCATCCATTGGCTAAATTTCGGTGGATTGGGGTCTTTTCATTTAGTCAATATCAGTCTCGAAGTAATTGTTTTTTGATTAAATAATGAGATCTGTTTGCTCAGCTCTGCTGGTGGGGCGGGGCTCGGCTGTAGCTCATGTACTTACAGTAGACACTGAAACGGCGTGTCCGGAAGAGGAGTGTAGCAGGGAAAGTTTGATGAATTAAAAATACATTATCTGAGATGTATTTCAGCTGAAGCATTAACACACACTTTTAGGAACATCTAAGGACAATGTTACCTCGTTAAAGAAGTGGTAAAATAAGGGACCTTTAAAGTACAAAGTTTTTTGCTAAACTGATGTCATCTGGGCCAAGAGTTGCCAAACCTCAGCAAAATTTCCAACTATGTTTTAAAAAAAAAAGTACAGAATGACTGAAAGCACTCCCCAAAAATGTTTGAGCATTAAAAAAGGGAGATTTTTTTTCTCAATCAAATGAATGCACTGTAATGAACCTGTAGTGAGCATTTCTGATTTCTGCAGTTCTGCGATATACCTTTTTTATCACTTGTCCCATTTTTTATACACTCCATAATTACCTTTTGCGTTCCCCAATCTTTGCAGTATATAAACAGAAATAGTTCTTAAACACTGGAAATAAAAATAGAAACAGAATATATGAAAAATATTTTTCGGAATTAAATACAGTTCTGTATAAAAAGTATTTATACTAAGGTAACCCAAGTTAATACAAAATGCAGTCTTTAAAAGAGTTGTCCAAACAAGCTGTCCAAACCTACCTGGAAAAACTAATAGCCCCCTCCCCCCACCTTCACTTCTACAGGCAGTTTATGCTCAAAATCCCTCCAAATGTGGCTGAATTAAATTAAATCTGCAAAGAAGAGTGGGCCAAAATTCCTCCACAGTCGTATGAAAGGCTCAATGCCAGTTATCGCAAATGCTTGATTGCAGCTGTTTCCCCCATGCGTGGCACAACCAGTTATTAGGTTTAGGGGGCAATTACTTTTTCACATAGGGCCAAGCAGGTTTGGATAACCTTTTTCCCCTTAATGAATGAAATGATCATTTGAAAACAAAATTTTCTATTTACTCAAGTTATCTTTGGGTAAAATATTTTTTTTGTGATCTAAATCATTTAAGTGTGACACATATGCAAAAAAACAAAACTATTGATACACCTAACAGGTTGCATTAATTAATCTCCTAATATTAGATGAGATTAGATTAGATTAAATTGCGATTGTGCAATGTACATGTACAACAGGTTGCCTTTTTAACTTATTATATTAATTAAACCTTCTCTTATACTAGATTAGATTAGATTAGATTAGATTAGATTAGATTAGATTCAGCTTCATCGGCTTTGTGCAAAGTACATGTACAAATCCAATGAAATGCAATTAGCATTTAAGCAGATAGCTTAAATAACACACGTAGTAAAATCAGGTTATGGGTTTATACATTATGTACAGGGGTGATTTATGTATGGAGAGTGCACTAGGCATAAATTAATAAGAATGCTTGTTTACATAAACAAATGTGCATAAAATGTCACCAATTTGTGTTAGTAAAATGTTCTACTAATTGTAACAGCATGGCGATTTTTTATCATCCAATTCTGCACAGACTTATCACTTACGATGGATTTTATTTGGCTTATTGTTTCATCGTGTCTTTCCATCGTAATCACAAACGAGGGTTCATGAAGCACTGCCAGGGGGTTTGTGAGTGAGTTTGTTCAAATTTTGTTACAGTGGTAGAAATTATAACCCACTGTTATAAAAAGTTATTATACTTATCATTAGGGTGTTACGGTTCTTTGCTTGCTTAGCTGATCATTTGATTGTTTGAATTGAATGAAGTTCAAGCCTCAAACACAGAGAGAAAAAAGTGCTCTACTGCTCTAAAGAAATAGCGATAATATTATTACTGTACGCATTAAAATGATGATTATGTTGGAGGAAAAACAGAAGGGATCTGCAGATTTTTTTTTTTAAGTTATAGGGATCCGAAGCTGCCGAAGTTTGGGAACGCCTGGCCAATAAACCGACACTGATGAAGATGATGAATTAACCTCGATTCCGTTGTGTTATTTTCATGTGACAAGGTGGAATTTTGTTGAAGATTTATTTGACTAATATCAATTTTATGTCACAAACATGTAGCGTATATTCTGTACAAAATGGATTTTTAAAAATGAATCATATCGTAACATGTTTTGTCTCTACGGACCGATTCGGAAGCCAGAGGACAAGGGAAGTTATCTTCTGGTCAGCTGGAAGAGAATTGAGTTCTGCTCGAAGACGGATTTACAGCCTTCGAGTTGCGTGCAGTTGTTGAATTTGGACGATGACAATCTCGTAATTAGATGTACTATTGTAAGCACTACTGATGGCCGCTGATAAGGTGCCCTCTCCTTTTGCTGTTTCCTTTTTTTTTTTTAAACAATATTGAGTCCATGAGGGAATCACAGAGCATGTTTTTGGTTTTTTGGCAATTTTTTCCATAGTCTTTTATAAATTATATGACAAGACCAAAAATTCTGGGTTCAACAATAGAAGATTAAATAGAACAGATCTACTGTAACAGCAGGGCTGAAAGTCGTTTTCAATTCTTGCGGGTGCTACTGCCACAACCCTCATCACGTCTCAGTTTTGTGCATCCTTGAAAAATTGGAAACACTTGACGGTGTGTATAGGAAAAGATTCATTTTAATGGGTGAAGTGCAACCTTTAACAAGCTTATGTGACAAAACTTTCATAATCGTAATAACTTGTTTTGTTTTAATTGACCGTCTCAGACAATAAATCGAACTTTCACTGGCGCTTTGTGGAGGAAGTAACGCAGAGAATCCCAGTTCATTACTTCACACACAACTTATCTGAGCTGCGGTTTGTGTTCATGAAATAAAACAGAATATCATGAACCATATATTCATGCACGGTGGTGTAGTGGTTAGCACTGTCGCCTTACACCTCCAGGGTCCGGGTTCGATTCCCGTCTCTGTGTGCACGGAGTTTGCATGTTCTCCCCGTGCTTGGTGGGTTCCCCCAAGTACTTTGGTTTCCTCCCTAAGACATGCAGATTAGGCTAACTGGCGTTCCCAAATTGCCCGTAGTGTGTGAATGAGTGTGTGTTACCTGCAATGGATTGGCACCCTGTCCAGGATGTACCCCGCCTCGTAGCCTGAGTCTCCTTGGATTGGCTCCAGGCCCCTTGCGACCCTGTATACAGGGTTAAGCGGTATAGACGATGAGTGAGAATGAGCGATCATGTACCATCACAGCTTATTCTGCTACACATTTCTCTCGGGAGATGTTACTTCAAACGTCTGCCTGCCAAAAACCCCACAGCGCTGGATGTCACTCAGCTGCAGAGCATTAGCGGATGCACGATCTCATGTTAACTAGCGGTAATGAAAGATCAAAACACATCACAGACCGTTCAGAACGACTGAGAAGTAATTATGAGTGTCGATTAAGATGACATACCATTACTTTCACTTATGCCGAACACTATACTGACCTTTGCGTAGAACATCGGTTTAGATACATTAAGAAATGTTCAGCGTTTTTGTGTTCAATGTATTCGCCTGTTGATCCAGACCTTTAAGCCACCCTGTATAATCAAAGAGATGGAGAAAAAAATTGTTTCAGTTATGTATCGCAATTCATTTATAGCCACAGTGACTCCAAAATCGATGTTTAAAATTCTTGTTTTTAATTTATATACACTACCGCGCAAAAGTTTGGGGTCACTTTCCAATTCTATGGTCTTTTCTGATTTTTATTTCTTTCTACACTGTAAAACAGCGCTGAAGGCGTCCAAAATATGCAATAATCTCCTTTGGACAGATGATATTGAGATGTGTCTGTTACTTCTGCTCTGTAAAGCTTCATAACGGCTCTAATCTGTTTCTGGAGATGCTGTTTGTTAATTGGTGATTTCTGAGGCTGGTGACTCTAAATGAACTTCTCCTCTGCAGCGGAGGTAAGGTTCGGTCTTGCTTTCCTGCGACGGTCTTCATGAGAGACAGTTTCATCATGGTGATTGATGGGTTTCGCAAATGCACTTGACACAATACTGTTCTTGGTAGAAAAAAGTGTTCCAGAATAGCTGACCTTCATGTCTTAAAATAAGAACTGACTGTTACTGGTGTTGTTGTTGTTGTTACCAAATTCCATATGTGTTATTTCATAGTTTTGAAATCCCTATGTTGTTGTCCCATTTTTTTTTGTCTATGACAATTCCTTCACACTAATCCAATATTCCTCTGCTATATCGAGAGAGATGGGGTGTGTATTTAATTTTCCGATTATCTCCGAGTCGAGCCACGGTGCGCACGCATGCCACGGGCTGTCCCGATGACACTCAGACCTCATGGAGAAGCACAAACTTCCGCTCAGGATGTCCCTCCAGCGCTCACATTGTCTGTGCGTGAAAGCAGTTTATGACTTTGTCAGTGTGTGTGTGTGTGTGTGTGTGTGTGTGTGTGTGTGTGTGCGCCGGGGGAAGGAAAGTGAGCACTTGTCTCGCCTCAAGTATTCCAGAGGTTCAGTGGCCGGTCATCGCATCACTTTGTCGGTTTAATTCGCTCTATTGTCACACCACCGAACTAATTATTATTAATCGATTAGTGCTCAGTATCGCCGTCGTTCATGTTTCACTTTCTCACACATGACTTTTATCTGATCTGAGAGAACAGAGTCGGGGCAAAAAAAACAAAAACAGAGCGTTCTTTTCACACGACACAGTGGGTTTAGGCTTGAGTACACTTTATTAGTGGAAACAGCGTAACACAGATTTTACTGCCTAGAGGAAGCACTTAAGAGTGCAAGATGAAAATCAACAAAGACATAAAAAGATATCTCAGAGGCTTAAAAAGTCTCATCAGTACTGCTCTCGGGTTTTATATTGGGAGAAGATCCTCAATGTTCAGCTTGAACATGGTCCATGGAGAGGAGACTATGGGACGATGACCCGTGCGAAACCAAAACTATGACAGCAAATTTTTGGAACATGACAGTAAATATAAAAACGTAACCACATATTCAGAAAAACAACAACAAAACTAAAAACATAAGAACAAAGCCAATAACACAAACTCATCAGCAGAAAATTTATTTAAGGTGAAAACCCGACGCCAAAGAAAAGAAAGAAAGAAGGGAAAAACAGGACCGTAAAACTAGAAACTTGAAAGAGACGCCAAAGAACACAACAATAAAACTGAAAACGCAAACACAACAGACAACACAAAACCAGAAAAACATGAAGGCGAAGAGGAACAATACTAAAAGTGAAAGTGAAAAAACACAGCAAAACCAAATTTAGAAGGAGAAAAAAAAAAATCCTAAAAAGACAGAAATTCAAAATACAAGATTCAGACAAAACAACGACAAGGCCAAAAAGATGAGAGCACATTTTAACAAACACTAAAATCAAAACCAGGAGCACAACAAGGAAAAGCCACAAACTTAAGAGCAAAACCAAGAAGAATAATAAGAAAAAAACCAACAAAAAGAAACCCAGAACACGTGATTTTTGTAAATTTTTTGGGGAAAAAAAGAAAATGTAACTGTAAAAAAGACAGAAGCACAATGAAACATTACAGTGAATTTCAAAAACAAAAACATGAGGGCAAATTTTTTAAAAATCAACACTTAAATGAAAACAAGAAATGTGTTAGTAATGTACAGTAGCAAAAAGTAACAGCAAAATTTAAAAGCACAAAACACACACACACACACACACACACATATATACACTCGTCTCTATACCGCTTATTCTGTACCGGGTTTCTGGGGGCCTGAAGATTTTCTCAGGGTACTCGGGCTCAAGGCGGGGTACACCCTGGACAGGGTGCATGTCTTTGGACTGTGGAGGAAAACCAGAGCATGCACAGGAAACTTACCAAGCACTGGGTGAACATGCAAACTCCACACACACCCAGATCCTAGGCACAATCCAATCCCTTGACCCTGGCCCTCTACACCACCAGATTGGATTTAAAAAAGATGACAATAAAACCAGCAACATAAGACCTAATTGAAAAGCACAACACTTAAATCAAAACCAGAAACACAACAGAAGAACTAAAAACAGGAGAGTTGCAAAAAAACAAAAGCGAAAAAACACTCGAGCTCAGATCAGAACAGACACGCCCTTATTGAACATCACATGACGGTTGACGATTGCGCTACACTTTCTGCGTTCTTATTCCCATCACCAATGAGCATGAAACTTTTCATAAAGAACTAATCTTTCTTTAAGAATTTTTGAGATTTTTGTTTGGACAGCTGTTTGTGCTGTCATGTTTCTGAATGTTGTTTTTTTTTTTTTTTTAAGGCTTGATGTCACTGAATTAGTCCAGTTGTGTTTCGTAAATCGTTTGTGGCTTATTAACGTGTTTTTGCTTGTACAGGCCACCGCACTATAATTACAGGAGGAGAAAAAAAGTAATTCCCCGGACTAATGAAAATAATAATACTCATCTGTGCTGTCCTTAAAACTTAATCCTTAAGCGGTAAAACTGCAGATGTTTAAGAAAGACATATTTTTATATGTTGTACTTCCAGTGAAAGTGACTAAGTGCCTTTATAAACATTAAAGGAGAAATTTGTCACCACAACAGCTGTTTAAAAGGTCAGTTTTACTTGTGTTTCGTTCGTTCGGGCTAAACATTGCCGTATGCAAAGCAGGACTTCGGTTGTCATTAACACAAAGAAAGCCGCGAGAAAAAAAGTTTCAAATTATTCATTTCATGTGCATTTCCTTTCAATCAAGTTTTCTTTCAGGTAACGTAACATGTTTATCTGATTAATATGCTTGCTTAGGAAATTAACCCCTGCTTAGAAAGTGATGTGTAAGTATGGTAAGCCGAGAACACGAGTGCCGTGTCAAAGGTGCTACCACACGATTATATAACCTAATTTAGACAATTAACCAATCCGTCTAAGTTCCCGTCCTCTCCGTGACCTCTGTGGTTACCCCCCGACTCTCCGGGTCAGAGTATAAATCACACATGTGGCCTCGGCTAAGTAGTATTACTGCTTTGTATTATTCATGAAGCAGTGTGTCCGTGTGTCTGTGAATGCGCATATTGATATTAGTTGTCTGGGTCCGTTGACCTGTTGGCTATTTTTTCGGCACGCGCAGCGAAGCGTAGGACGTTAAACCTTTCCAGTCCATCAACCGGGCATCCGCTCCCACAGGCTTCCATGTTTGTGCATTCACTTCCTCTCTCGCTGTCTCCTCGGCACTGCCATATACCGTATGTACCTTTTTTTTTTGCAATTTAGGCTTGTACAATATTGACTTGCGTCCTTGCATTTGAAAAAAACAATATTTATTGTTAATAACTGTCCGATGCATTAAACACCAAGAAAACCACTTGTTAGTGAGTCAGTGTAAAGGATGAATTGAATATGTGCAAATATACAGTAAGCAATGAGGATGAATATTCAGTCGACAGATTAGTGCAAATTAGGATGTGTAACTGAGACTCATCAGAAATAAAGGCTTCAGGTTGCTAGAGAGAATAAAGATTGGACTTTATAGCAACGTCAAAGGTCATGTGGCCTGATGAGTCCAGATTGAGCCTATTCCAGAATGATGGGCGAGTCAGGGTAAGAAGGGACACACATGAAGCGATGCACCCGTCATGCATAGTGCCCACTGTACAAGCCTCTGAAGGCAGTGTTATGATCCAGGGTTACTTCATAAACATTATGCAATAAAATGAAGTCAGCTGAATGTACTGAATGACCGGCGGTATCACATCAGTGGAGTTTTTCTTCCCTGATGGGGAGTATGCGATGTTTCTTTTGGCCAAAACAAGCATTTCATCCATTTCTACCTGGATACGTCTAGTTGGTATCCGAGTGAACAAGTGTAAGGATGTATTTATTGATGAAACATATCTAAGAAGCACTTATCTAAGTCTCTTTGGATTGAGGCGTCTCCCAAACACCGTAAAAATGTAAATGTGTACCATTTCAGAATTAAGGAGAGTGGATTTTACGAATGTTTTATTTTATTTGAATTTATTGTAACAAAATATAGCAGATTTTATATTTTATATTTTGGCTATTAGCATTTATGCCTCCTTACTCCCTTTTTTTATTCTTTTCAAGAATAAAAAACAGTCACGTAAGCAGTTCACTGCATATCATACTGTTAAACAAGTTTTTTATTTGAATTTTAATGATGATTCTGTACTAATGTACAGAGGAATTCAAAAATACCATCCAGCACAATTTTGGTCAAAATTGTTTGTGTAAGATCAACAAGTTTAAAATCCTGTAGTTTTTAATTGTCCTGAATAACTTAATTATTTAATAACTTTAGGTCAAAGTTTCATCATTCGTACCATTTTCAACCAAATTCATGTTTTGTTTTGTTTTGTTTAGTTTTTTGTTTACATGTGTAATATCTAATTCAAATACGCAGTAATAGCTTTTATCTCATTGTAAGCAAGTTTGCCTTACAGGAAACGAGGTCACCATACTGTAAGTCCTGATGATATCACCATTCCCATCTTTCGGCAAGTTTAAGTAAAATCTCACTCTTGTGAACTCTAATGGTAAATTGTGGCGTTCCTACACAAAATGTGTAAACGTTTGGCAATGTGATATAATAGGCGTAAACATCACTGAAATTTCTGCAATAAGTTTCGAGTGTTAATCGTATTTTAGATTAGTTTTAGTTAAAGATTGTGGAGAAACAGGAATTTTTTTTACAGCAGTACGGTTGAGCAGTGATGTAAACCGAGACCCGAGTGTTATGCAAGGGTGATGATTTGATCCCTTTCATCTCTCCCGCATGAATCTTACAGGCCCTATATCCTGTTTTCCTGAAGTTGCTAAGCAAACAGGACATTTGTCACATGCTGGTTTCTCTCTCATCTAAAACAAGCTGCGTTTAATCTAACTCTATACACATGTAAGGACTGCAATAAGCACTGCAGAGGCCATTTTGGTTTGCATTGCTTACAAGGCTGTCGCTCATCATCCGACATGTTTGTATGAAATGCTTGAAAACTAAACACTCTGATGTGATGCAAAGATAATGTTTTCGTTGCCAGAGCCTTTGATAGACATCGCTCAAGTACAAAAGTGAGTCAAAAATTATTATAATTATATAAGGCAAGTACATCGCACTTTGTCCATCTGTCACCAAGTCTTTGTATTCTGTTTTAAAAAATGTTTTAGGATAAGCTGCAAGACACGAATGCACCGCTGTCGTCACTTCTTCATCAGAAATGAATCTGCTTCCAGGGACCAAACAGGTGAAAGTCTGACAGAGGGAGTACAGGACTATAGTTAGGATGCTTTAACATCTCTAAACAAAGTTCTTGCAGACTGTCGACAGTGTGGGCAGAAGTGTGTGGAAGCGCATCGTCTTGCGAGATCACAACGCCCTCGGATATCAGCTCCTCTGTGTTTAATCAGAAGTTTAGGCTTCAGCTCTTCAATAAGCGTCTTACCGTAACGAGCGATTTTGATTGTTGAACCTTTTTCATGATAATGGTCCAAAACTGAAGCTTGAGAATCACAGAAAACTGTACGCATTGATGGATTTTCCAGCTGACGGTTGACTTTAGAACTTTTTCTCTGTCGTCAGTGATTGATGTCCCATACTCTGCTGTTTTCTCTCAGGCTCATAGTAATGATTCTCTTTAAGAAACTTTCACCTTACTTAGAGTATCTGTCCAAATTTTGTTTGCAGATATCCAAACGCTTCTGTTTACGCTCTTCCGTGAGTTGTTTCAGCACCGGGTAGACTATACTCCCAAAAAATAAAAAAATAAAAAATCACATCTTTACCGGAAAGTGTTGATAAGACAGAAGTATTACAATTATTTTTAACTCATCCTCATATCAGTGTGCTTTAGAGCATGAAGGTTGTGTTTGCTGTACA
>JAOVVA010000021.1:10194963-10205928 GCA_028565275.1 Leiocassis micropogon
AAGCGTTTGGATATCTGCAAACAAAGTTTGGACCGATACTCTAAGGAAGGTGAACGTTTCTTAAAGAAAATCATAACCTAAGAATATGGATCGGAAACATCCTCAATCAAAAAAGTTCAAAAATCAACCATCAGCTGGAAAATTCATCAATCTGTGATTCTCAAGCGCCAGTATTGGAACATTATCAGGAAAAAAGTTCACCAATCAACAGCGCTCGTTACAGCGAGACGCTTATTGAAGAGATGAAGCCTGAACTTCCTATTAAACGCAGAGGACCGCTATCCGAGGGCGTCGTGATCTCGCATGACGAAGCACGTCCACACACTTCTGCCCACACTGTCGACACTCTGCAAGAACTTTGTTTTGAGGTGTTAAAGCATCCTAACTATAGGATCCTGATCTCGCTCTGTCAGACTTTCACCTGTTCGGTCGCCTGAAAGCAGCCCTACGAGGACGAAGTTTCATTTCTGATGAAGAAGTGACGACAGTGGTGCATTCGTGGCTCGAAGCTCAGTCTTATTTTTTAGTAAGAGAATACGAAAGCTTGTCGACAGATGGACAAAGTGTTTTGAAAAGCAAAAAATGATGTATTTGTCTTTTCTACAAGTTATTTCTACAACCAGAGTGCGGATCATTTTTGACTCAGCCTAATCAGCTGATACCTGACTAGACGTTGTGCAATCTTAGGTCTTGCTCTAGTTTAGCTCTGTAGAGTTATTAATGCAATATAATAAAAGGGAAATGCAACAAGTGCTAATAGAGGCTCATTCAGGCGTAAATTACTATTTTATTGATTTATTGTTTGAGTTATTTATTTTATTTCACCCATGTAGCTTTGTGTTCTTGAATGCTCTTTATTCAATTGAATGCTCATGACATTAAAGAGATGTCACGATAAAAGCCCGTTAAGCAGTGTGACTTATCAGATCTCACATCCGAGGAGGTGGCCTGCCAGGGCAAGATTGGGGCAATTTGCTTGCATGATGTAAGCCAGACTGGTCGTACGACTTGAGCAGGGTATGTCAGGAATGTTGAGTGCACGTGGAAATATGTGGAGTCTTGAGGGTGTTAGGGCTCAGGGTTAAATCCTCATCACAGTAGTTTTGTAGTAGAGCCTTTCACTTTCACTTGGGGATTACATTATTACAGCACCTGTTCCTCCTCCGCATCGTCCTTACCGCACAAATAAAAAACGACCTTAAAAGTACAAAAATACTTCTAACCACAGCTGTCATTAAATCACTGAAGAAAAAAAATTAAATAATTTGTGTCCCATTTCCCGACAATTAATCTAAGTCGTGTTTTTTATGCAGATGTTTTGTGCAGATGTTCATATGAGAAACACCTGTTGTCCATTAGATATACCTAAATGAATTTATTTCGTGCAAAGCTTAAAAATGTAATAATAATTATGAATCTGTGTAGTAAATGTACTGTACAATAACAGGGCAGTATAGCAATTTTAAGGTTTAAGGTTAAAAGTTTTAAGTCAAAGTTCTTAGCTCGAATTAATCTCTTGAGTCCTTAATATAGGACTTGAGGATTTTCTCCCAGTTACGTTATATACTGTATATATCCTTGTATGATCCTCATTTGAGGACTAATTCTTTTGCCAAACTTCTTTTCGATTGAAGCCATTGATTAAGTTCATAGTTATTAGGTGAGGAGAAACAGTGAGGAGAAAAATGCAGTGTAGAGTCTCAGGAGATGAAGGTTGCACGCTTCGCCATATAAAAATAGAATAATAATAATTCAAGCTGCCGTGGCTGTACAGAGTGGAGCACGGTTAATTGTTTATCTGGCCAGTTCAATTTGTGAAAGCAAGAGAAACAAGACTAAAGAAATGCACTAAAGGAAATAAGATCATTCATCAGCCCACAGCACACACCAGACAACAGCTCAGGCTATTTAACCTTTCACCCTTAACCCCTCACTACCACTGATTACTCTTAATTGCAGCTAAGGACTGATTTATGTGCACCGATTCACGCGAGTTTACACACAACGAGCACATCAGGTTGCGATTTCGAGCTGGCTGAAACGGAGCACGAGCAGAGACGAATTAGTGACGCGGCCTTTCAGCAGCTGCGTGCTCTCGCTAGCTTTCTTTAATTAGCGCTCGCTCACGGCGGGTCCAGAGGGACACGTTTCCGTAGCGGAGCGGGAAAGCGGCACACACTTACAGCAGGAATTTTTTTTCTTCCGTCTAATGGGAATCTAATGGTCCTGTGCGTTTTAGAAGGGTTGGAAGCAGTAAGGCGGCAGTTTTCCAGCAAGGGTTTGGCTGATGTGCTCCTTCATGGCCGGAGGATTATTATCTACTCCTGCTGCTGAGTGATACCTCTTCCTCAGGAGACTGTGGTGTAACTTGTTCTACTGCTGTGGTTTTGTGGAAGGAGGGGGGTTCAAATAGTGAGAGTTCAGAACGTGAATCAAATGCAACTTGTATTCTTGTTCTCTAAAAATGCTTTGTCTATTTTAGGTTAATTCAATTCAATTCGGTTTTATTTATATAGAGAGCGCTTTTAACAATGGTCATTGTCGCAAAGCAGCTTTAAAGATTTGAAAATTATGAAAACGAGTTTAAAAAGTGTGGGGAAATATAACTATATTGCCAAAAGTATCCGTTCTCCTGTCTTCACCACATGCATGTAAGTGATGCACCTTGAGTAACATCCAGTTCTTAATCCATAAGGTTTAATATGATGTTGGCCCCGCCCCCTTTGTAGCTACAACAGCTTCTTATGGCTTTTCAGCTTTTCAGCTGTTTATGGGAATTTTTAACCAGTCTTCCAGAAGTGCATTTGTGAGGTCAGACACTGATGTTGCACGAGAAGGCCTGACTCGCAGTCTCCGCTCTAACTCTATCAGGTTGAGGTGCAGGCCAGTCAAGTTCTTCCACACCGAACTCGCTCATCCATGTCTTTATGGACCCAGTGCTTTGTGCACTGGTGCACAGTCATGTTGGAACAGGAAGCGGCCATCCCCAAACTGTTCCCACAAAGTTGGAAGCATGAAATTGTCCAAAATGTCTTGAAGCATTAAGAGTTCCTTCCACTGGAAGTACGAGGCCGAGCCCAACTCCTGAAGAACAACCCCACACCAGTTCCAACATGACTGCGCACCAGTGCACAAAGCAAGGTCCATAAATCTCGTTCAACATCAGTGTCTGACCTCTCAAACGGGCTTCTGGAAGAATGGTCAAAAATTTCCATAAACACACTCCTAAGCCTTTCCAGAAGAGTTGAAGCTGTTTTTTTGAAAAAAAAAAAAGAAAAGAATTTCTTTCATTTTTGTGAAGCTGCTTTGAGACAATGACCATTGTTAAAAGCGCTATATAAATAAAATTGAATTGAAAATTGAATTGAATTAATATAGTGTATGTATAAATCATAATTATCAGATTGTCCCTGATGAGCAAGTCGAGGGCGACGGTGGCAAAGAAAGACTCCCTGAGATGGCAATACTGTAGGAAGAGGGGAACCATCCTCATTTGGGTGATAACGAATAGCAGGGATTGATCAGCAGTCTCACTGTGTGTTAGGTGGCTGGAAGTTCGATATAACAAGAGATGTGTTTTTCATTATTGGAGGCTCAGGTATAAAACTGTTTGTAGGAAATTCCATAATAGTCCTGAACAATTGCCTGACTGCAGTCGCAACTCATGCATCAGCCGAGTCCAAGACCATCTTCATGGTCAAGTGGAACCATCCTCAGTCCCCACACGCATCCCAAGCAGACCATGCGGTCTGGATCACTGGCAGCTCATGTGTAGCTCGTCAGAGAGAGAACAGTTAGGTACAGTCTGGTCACAATCACATAAAGCATAAAGTAAATGTACTGTATATTTAATAAATTTTCAGCCTGTGCTTAGAAAAAGGGAAGCCTAATTTGGTCAGTGGTGGTTTTGCTTGTTTTATGGATGAATAGTTTGTAATATGTGCTGTATGAATATTACTGTAAATGAAGTAACACCATCTTGTCTGTTTTTGTGTGAGAAAGTTATGCATTAATTACCTGTAGAACCTGAACCACAGCTAAATGTTTGCTGATTTTTAGAGCTCGAGAGACAGAGGGAGAAAGAGGAAGAGAGAGAGAGAGAGAGAAGAGAGGGAGAGAGAGAGAGAGAGAGGAGGGAAAACAAATAACCACAACCACATGTGCCCTTTTTTAACACATAGCCTTTTTATAAACACTTCTGGTAAAAAATAAAGTTAAGCCAGTTAAACTGGCAATAAGAGAACATTCTGAGAACATCTCAGCCGCGACAATAACACTCAACCACATCACATTAAACATCGAGCATCGCGTAATCGTCTCGAGTGTGTCAGGAGGGTGTGCGGGCTGAAAGTGTGTGTACGGGTTTACGAAAGGGCCCTGCATCAATCTCATCAGGCCACATCATCTTTTCTATTGAAGCCCCCGAACCGTCTTACACATTACACGCATGAAGAATGATGGATAATGAGGACACAAGAATGTCTCACCCGCTGCTGCGTCCTGTGGTCTGAAATGTTCTCGTGGACTCGTCCGCTGGAATACATCACGGCGAGAGTGTGATTGGGTGTCTAAACTTTTGACCTCTTCTCCTCCTGGCTATTCGCTCCCGGTCTGAAACAAGATACTAAACAAACAAGCCAAACAAATGATCCGATCAAATACGAGGGTCGTAGGGTCACTGATGCCGATTGCACATTACAGAACCTCGCTCCAAGCCATTTCCACAGGTTTGAGCCATTTAAGGAGTTCCTGGGAGGCCAGTGTTTTAGACGTGAAGCAGGCATACAGATCATGGCTCCAGTACTGAGGAATCTTTCTACCTTGATGGTATCCAAACACTAAGGAAACACTGGGTTAAGTGCATTAGTGTAGCAGAGGATTATATAGAGGAATAAAAGTAGTTTTTACACTTGTAAGAATTTGTCCTGTTATTCTGCACCGTTAAAAGTCCTGGTTTGACTTAAACACTAGCCTTGTACAAATAGCGTCAAGTAACATTTAGACGTGTTACGCTAAATCTCTGAGCGCTGGGAACCGTCTTCAGAAGATGTATTCAAAGTAAAAACGCTCATCAGGAGGCCAGATTTAATCCTTGGCAAGGTTAAACAGTATAGCGTAGCGTAGCCACGCTAGATCACAGCCCGCGCGTGCAGTCCGTTTTTTCGTCTCGCTCGACATTACAGAGGCATGTGGTATCAATTAGAGATCCCTATCGGTAATAATTCAAAGATTAGAAAAGAATCAGCAGACAATAAAAGTCATTCGAGGAAGGATAAAGAGAGCACTTAGCCCGGGAGGAATGTGTGTTACTGTACTGTACACAGCACACCGCCTTTACTTAACGAGAATAATTCAGTTCATGGTGATGAGTATGAGTCAGTTCGTTCACACGTCCAACATCAAACCAATTTACAGGATTAACATTAGTGCTTTAGTGTGTTAAATGTGTGTGAACCGAGCAGAATGAGACTCCTGGAGCAGGATGGAGAAAATAAGAGGAGAGTAAGGTACAGGCTGTTTGTTGCTGTGTTGTGTTTTGTTGTTTTTGTTGTACAGTTAAGTTGTGTTCTCTTGTGCCGTTGGGTTGTTGAAGTGTTGTCAAGTGTTGTTGGGTTGTCATGTTGTGTTGTTAAGCTGTATTTTTTTGTGCTGCTGTGTTGCGTTGTGTTACTAAGTTTTGTGATATGTTGTTTTTTTGTGTTGCTGTATTTGTGTGCTGCGTTGTTTTGTGCTACTAGGCTGTGTTAGTGTATTGTATTGTGGTGTGTTGCTGCTGTTATTGTGTTGTCATGTTTTATTGTGTTATGTTGTGTGGGTATATTGTACTATGTTTATATACTGTTTTAATGTGTTATGTTGCATTGTGTTGTGTTGTGTTGTGGGGCTGCTGGGTTGTTGTTGTATTGTATCATGTTGCTATGTTGTGTTGTTATTTTGTGTTATGTTATTATATGTTAATTTACACTTGTTCTCTTTATCCTTTGTGACATCACACAGGCACTCGGAAATAAAACGTGTAAAAACACATCCGTACACATATCTATAACAACACAATAATCTCTTTACGACAAGTTTATAAGAAGACTTAAGGCACAAGGGTTTGAGGATTATAAAGTATCCAGCTTCATCCAAGCGCCGTAGCAACTGGAGATCGTGTTAATGTTACTAACACGCTAAACACACGTGGTGTCGAGGGTATAAAGCGTAAAACCAGCGTGTAAAATGCACATGGTGTAAAGCGTGTAAATATCCCAGTGTTGTTTTTTTCTAAACAGCCTGTCTGCCGTGACACAAGGCAGCACACAGGCCTTCACTGCTCTGTTTAATGCCTGCTGTATGACACACACACACACACACACACACACACACACACTGTAGTGCATCTGCAGTGTACAGTACAGCTGGTGTGAGCTACAGGTAGCTGAGATTTACACAGACACACACAACTAAAGTCGGCGTGCTGGTGTGGAACTGCAGTGTGGTAGTCATTAGAATTTCACAACATCACACACACAAGCGTACACCGAGTGATAAGAGCTGATTTAACCTTCATACTGATTTAAGAGCGAGCACATGTACAGGAGAAAGTGACCAAACACAACACAACAACGCAACACAACGCATTACAACACAACAACCCAGCAAAACAGCAGAATACACCACAACGCAACCCAATAACACAACACAACACATTACAGCACATCAGCTCAGCAACACAGCATGACACAATGCTCCGATACAACTGAACAACACAATATAACACAACAAAACATAATGCATGACAGCACAACAGCCCTGTAACAAAGCATAGAACACAATACACAACACAATAGAACAACATACCACATTGCAACGCAACAGAACACAACACAATAAAACAGCCCGGCAAGACGACACAATACACCACTGCAACACTACATAACAGCACAGCGAATTTCAACACAACAAAATATATTACAACACAACACAGTGCAACGGCCCAGCACCAATGCACAACACAATACACCACTACAAAAACAAAATAACAACACTCAGCATTACAACACAACACAATGCGTTACGACATAAAATAATGCAATAGCCACACAGAATAACACAATACCCCACTACAACACAACATAACAACACACCACATTCCAACACAATAACACAACACAATAAATTACAACACAACAACCAAACAACACAACACATGATATAACGCAACACAGCACAGAATAACGCAACACACCACTAAAAAAACAAAATAACATCCCATTACATCCCATTACAACACAACACAATACTCTATAACACAACAACACAATGCATTACGGCATAAGATAACGCAACAACAACACAGAATAACGCAATACACCACTACAAAAACAAAATAACATCCCATTACATCCCATTACAACACAACAACACAACACAATACTCTACTACACAACAACCTAACAATACAACACAATACAGTACGACATAATACATGACAACACAACTTTACAACGATACATAATACATACACCACTACAACACAACGTAACAACACAACACATTATAACCCAACAATATAATACAACACTATATAAAAACCCAGCAACACAGCATGACACAACACAACACAAAACAGAATAGACTTGATCACGTGATCACAGAATTAATTAGTTCCTACTGTCTTCTTATCTAATTCTTCCTCAATAATTAAATCAGATTTACATTTCGACGAACAAAATTAGAAGAAAAAAAACCTACAACCATGATTTCATCTTATTCGTGTGACCTGAGCCGCTCTGTTTCTGTCCACATGCAAGGCCAAGGAGATACGAGCGGAGAGCGGTCCTCCGACGGGACACCAGTAAGAGGACGTGAACTCTGGTGTAATTTTATGATTTATAATGATTTATGATTTTTGTGTTTGATGATAAATTGATGTGGGAAAACGCCAGACTTTACATGAATCGGGGAGAAAAAAAAAACGATATCTTTGATATGCTGTAAATGATAAGAAATGACGCGAGGAACGTTGCGACCTACCAAGCCTACCATAGAGGTCGAATCCTTCATGCTGTTTGTTTTATGTGTTTTTTTTATATCATACTGCTCTTCGCCAAAGCTCCAATCGAACTAATCCGGTTGGAATCGGGAAAATATCCATAATCTGTTTATTTCATATCTGGCTTTTTTTTCTTTTCTTTTTTTTTTTGTATGAGATGTTGTTTGGTGCTGAATAACTGAACGATTACGTTTACTTAGTCCTAATTTACCGTGATATTATTTCACCGCAGCGAAGGTACATTAGTATTTGAAAAGCCAGAAACCCTTAATATGTTATTACTTTAGTCGTTTGAAAAAAGAATGGCTCTCCTGCAGTGTGAGCCTTGGTTCGAGAAGTGATGCATGTGGTTTTCTCTTTCTCTTTTTTTTACATTTTTTTTTTTATTTAGAGCCACATATCTAAAGAGAATAGCTGTTTTTTTTTTGTTTTTTTTTTTGTTTTTTTTTTGACTCCCCTTACTCTGTGTGACTCATGAAGAGCGGTGCTGAGAGCAAACACCGAAAAACTTCACTCTAACACAGAGATGGATGTCAGGTTATGTTTCATCGCTCAGAAATAGATCTGAGCATGTGTTCTCTCTCTCTCTCTCTCTCTCTCTCTCTCTCTCTCTCTCTTTATAAGGCTGCAGACCCTTTTGAACATCTTCTGTTTCTCGTTAAGCCCCAGAGAGGCTTTTCTCTTCCTTCGCTCAGAATTCATTGTGTGTAGAGTAAAGAATACATCTATTATGGTCGTTTAAGTTACGCATCTTGTGGGACAAGGTCTCAAACCATAGGATGCTCTTAGATAACTGCATACTTACACAATTCTCGTTTCGCAAAAAAAAAAAAAAAAAAAAAAAAAATTTCGTCTTAGGAGTCATCATGGACACCACAAGACTCGATTCTCTGACGGGTTAACCACAGCTATTATGTAATAATGATATGCCGAGGGGGGATGTTCGGGCTCTGCTCTCACTTAGGTTAAGAAATCCTGGTCAATAAAACATCCCGAGTCTCCGTGGTTCTGAAAACCGACACAATCTATTTTTAACCTCAATTACAACCGAGTCAGAATTCGCTTACGCCGAGTTTGCTTTCCCAGCGTTTCAGACCAAATCCAAAAACTGGATAGTGAGCAGAGACGGCATGACTGTGGAATGTGTCTGAAGCTGCAGTTTCTGCTGGTGGTAAAAGCCTGGTTTGTCTCACGTTTAGGTGGCTGGAAGGACAGGGAAGTGAGGACATCAGTGGGGGGGCGCGACGGGTTAGAGATCCAGCAGGAGGTAGGAGCAAAGGGCAAAGGTCATACATGGGGACACTGACAAAAACCAGCATTGCTGAGCCGTGGTTCCTCTGAATTATAAATCACCAGGGATGAGCGCCATGTATCGCCTCTTAGATCCCTCACCTTTGGCAAAAGTCTATAAAGGCATACAGAGGAGTTGGTGGTTAAAACAAGCAGCGTTTATGACACAGAATTGCTAGAAAGATGTTAGGTGTGATATGAAAATATGTACCTTTATACTGTAGATGTCAAACAACTCTTTAGCTTCCGAGCAGTGAAACTAATAACACTAGAATGCCTGGTCCTGTTTGCTTGATTTAAACTGCAAGATTTAAAATCCATCCTTAACAAAAAATGTAGGTAAACCAAACCAGCCAAGTTGGCACGTCTTCTTCTTTTTTTTTAATACGGCAAAAAGGTAGAATTCTTGTAGATTTCCCAATTCGAAATGCAGAGGCCAGATCGCTGGCTAGTACGCACCCTGCCGACACTGATTGATTGATTAATTTGCACGGGCGTTGATTGACAACGCTCCCCAGAGTCCTCCAGCGCTGACACACACAGGAAGCTCGCACTAATAGTGATGAATAGTCTGACAGATTGGTTTCCGTGGAACGATTAATGACGGGTGAAGTCGTATTTAAGTTGTAATCACAGGGTCATTTTCGTTTGGAATTCGAGCATTTGGGAATTCATTACTGGCATTTATACCACGGAGCTAACGAAATCTCGAATCTGATTGGCCACCAGGTGTTTTGTGAATGTGGTTTGACAGGAGTGTCGGTGTATTAATCACAGATTTATATCAATACACTCGTTCTAATGTGGTATTGTTTCTATAGTAACACCTTATCACCTCATGCACAGCAACAAAGACAATATTGTTTTATATGCATTTTATATATGATGATGGACGAAGGATGAGAGATAGAACACATCAAGATTTGGAAGTATTTGGAATTTTTGTCTGTCTGTTTGTCTGTTTGTTTGTGCACGCATCACGTAAAAACTACTGAACAAATTTTAATGGGGGTTTCACTGGTGTATCTGGCCGAGCTTGAGGTCACATATAGGCTTTGTTTCATAGCAATCGGCTCATGGGAAGAGAATTTTGCAAATGTACGACTAAATTCCATGCGAACGAAGTCATGGGCACATCTAGTTTGTAAATACTGTATAAAATAAAGTTTTTTTTGAAGTTGTATACTTAACCAATATTACACAAGATGGAGTGCTGTTTTATCAGCATCTTTATTTCTCATCCCTACGACTGCATCACATCCTTGATACTATTCCACAGAACAGCAGACCTCGAGTGCGATATTGCTTTTATATTACAGTTTCACAAACAACATTTATCATCAACAGATTATGAAATGTTTATATAACCAGTTATTTTACTCAGCCAGCACATATCCATCAACGTCTAGCAGAACTAATGAACCGTCAATTCGTGACCGATTAGAGAAATGAACAAGTGTGAAAGGAGGTTTTCTTACCGGCACTATATAGCTAAAAGGCAAAGGTGGAAAGTAATGAATTACATTTACTCACGTTACTGTAATTGAGTAAATTTTTTGAGTACTTCTACTTTTTAAAGTAGTTTTTAAAATCTGTAATTTTACTTTTACTTAAGTACGTTTTGTTTAAAGTATTGT
>JAOVVA010000021.1:10206028-10243017 GCA_028565275.1 Leiocassis micropogon
TGTACTTCAGTAAAAGTTCACTAAAGTAACAGTACTTTTACTTAAGTACAAAATTTTATTACTCTTTCCACCTCTGCTAAAAGGTGAGGAGAATACACCATGGAGAGGGTGGACAGTCTCATTTTATTTCCTCTTAATCCGCTTCTTGAATATCAAACAGCGTCAGCTTGTGCTACGTAGGATGTACACTCCACTTTTTCCACACACTACATAGTGCCTTTGATTAGGGGTTAGGGAAGGGATTTGCTTTCAACTTTGGTTTTGAAGCTATTTAGCTTTGTAGCTCGCCTTTGGTGTGAATGAAAGAAACACAGAGGCAATCCAGGACGGCACAGAAGCAGTTATTAAGGAGACAAAGCTGTTGTTTAAGATGTCATAACATTACCAGATGTGTTTTCTTTGCTGAAAGTGCTTCTGTGATTGGTTTTGGGTGTGGGTTTTGGCAGGCAGCTGCTCTCTCTCCTCAGTACTGCGGACCGTACAGACCCACTTTCAGCCACGCTGGCAACAGACTGTTAGTGTAGTTAACGTTATTCGAACACCTGTGACGCAACAGGATACTGATAACAACTGGATAAGCTCTATATATTTTATGAGAAAATTGAGAATGGACAACATTTAAAATTGCACGTGTTTGTGACTCCCTGTAAAAAAATAAAAAATAATTATTTGTCAAATACACAGTGTGATATGCAGTGAAATCCTTGTACGACCGCTGATGATCTAAAAAATCATGCTGTAAAAATGTTAAATATGTACTAATGTACTAATAATAAAATTCAATAGAACTGAAATGTAACTGGGATATACTGTAGAAAAACATGTTTAGTCATGAGCCAGACACTCACTCATCTTTTATACTGGGTTGCGGTGGGCCTGGAGCCTATCCCAGGAGACTAAGGGCACAAGGCAGGGTACCAATCCATCGCATGGCACACACAAATACACACACTCACACACTACGGGCAGTTTGGGAACGGCAATTAACCTAACCTGCATATCTTTGGACTATGGGAGGAAACCGGAGTACCCGGATGAAACCCACCAAGCCCCGGGAGAACATGCAAACTCCATACACACAGGGACGGGAATCGAGCCTGGTCGGGTATCGAACCCGGACCCTGGAGGTGCAGAAGACAGTGCTGACCACTACACCACCGTGCCGCCGTACAAGCAAGACAATGTGCAGAAAAAAGTTTCAGGGTGTTCAAAGTGTGCAAATATGTAATGTGCATTGTGAGGAGTAGTGAGATTGTTATTGTGTGTGAAAGCAGATCAGTGTTGATTCCTATGTGGTGTTGTCATTGAGAGTCCGCTGAAGAGCTCGTCTGTCCTGTATGGTTCTGTTCCCAAACCAGATCATGAGGTCTCCCATCAGGATGCTCTCTATGGTGCAGGAGGAAAAGTTCCTAATCACCTCAGAGCGCGGTCTAAAGTCTCTCGAGCGTCTGAGACGCTGCCGGGGCTTCCAAAAAAAAGTCTTGAGACTTTCTCGTCTTTTTAACGTAGTCTTGAGAAACAGTTCTCCAGGCTACCTGAATGACTTTTCTGCTTCTGAAGCTCTGTCCTGGTTATACTTTACACTGTTGTGCACATACAGCTATATATATTTCTAATTTCTAAACTGATATATGACCTCTCTTCTGCTATTATACAGGCTTTTTTTGTTCATTTATCATATTGTCTATTGTGTTTTATCCCCTGCTGTAATACTGAAATGCCTTTCCTGGATTTATTAAAGTAGTATCTCTTATGCAAAAGCAATCATTAAACTAGAGTACATCATTTTCAAACTACAGATGAAACGAAATATCACTCATATTGAACCGATTTAAGTAAAACCCTACGTTTTTTTGTTTTTTTCTCTTAAGCTTCTTGTCGTACTGGCCATAACCGATTACTGAGAAAAGTCTGGCATTTATCTAGAGCGTAAATCAGATTTTGTTGTCAGCTTTTGACAGGTGGGGTTTATATTTCGTGTATCTGCTCTACAAGTTTATGCTATATACAATATTTGCTTTTTGTCAAGGAACACTCAGTGTACCCAGTGTACACTCTTACCCTTGATACGTTGCTTGGCGCAGAGGATCGTAAAGCTTCCCGCCGTCCCACGTGTCATTCATCGTCCAATTTGTCATTACTTTTAATCCTGCTGCTGACACTTCTGCCTGTTTATTGTGTCTTGTGAGAACAGGAAGCTGATCAGGGATCAGACTTGTGATGTACAGACGGTGGAATTCCTAACACGTACTTAAACAGTTCCTCATGAGCTGCACATGCTTTGTGTGGTCTTTTTTTTTTTTTCCTCTGCTTTTTATCCTTTGCTCTGCGTTCGGGGAGGGAGATACCCAAGTCAGGCTAGAAAGGATAAATGACAGACCTGTTCTTTATCTATACAAAACCTGATCTCTGTACAGTCAGCCTGTTCTCTGGTGGGGTTTCTACATGCTCGTGTTTTTATTTTCTGTTCTAACTAAGTCGGCAAACGCGCCAGCTCGGGATGATGAAACCAGACGTCCTTTGCCGTCTTGCGTTATTCTCAGCGTGATTTTTTTTCTTCTATCGTCTTGCAAAATATACAGTCAGACAGCGAGGCTTGTGAGAATGTGATCTGCGTGGAACGAACAGCATCTGGAGCTGCTTTAGATCTACATTTGGAGAGTCTGGCTGTAGGCCCGAGTGGTCTTAAAGCTGACCTACATGTAAACTCTTCCTGGATTAAAGCAGGATAAAAAAGATAGCTTAAGCCCCTTTTAGATGACTTGTTTGGCTCTGGTAATTAAGTTGCGTTGCAGTAAGGAGTGAGGGATTTAGAGGGAATGTATACATCTTGCCAGTTGCTACAACACAGCTGTAGCTTCGTATTAAAGGTTATGGACTTTAGAGTTGAGTCTGAAGTGTTTCAACCGTAACCACAATTTGAAATTCTTTGCAGATATCTTTATTGGTTTAGTCCTGCTCTCCGAAACAAGAGCAGTGTAGTTTAGATTACTAACTGTCGGTCATTATGACTGTCACTTTTAACCTGTGATAAATCATGTCATGCGTTTATCCTAGTCAGATTTCAGATGTAGTCTTGAGAAATAGTTTCAGGCTACCTGAATGACTTTTCTGCTTCTTATTTTCAGTCCAGATGTTAGAGATGATCAGGCCGGTGATTAGTATACCGGTGATGCTGAATGCTGAGTGGTCGGAATAGACGAGAGGGGAAATGAGGCTGCTGCTGAGGTTGTTACATAAACAACTGATTTTTTTTTTTTATTATTTCATCGAATTTTTTGGCACATCGCAGTAAAACATCTGTGCCCATTTCTTTCATCTATTAAATTATTATGAAGAAATAAGGAGTGGAGAGATGGAAAGTAAGTAAGAGAGTAAGTGAAAGAAATGAAGGTTAGAATACATGTGTGTGAATGAGAAGGACCCAAGTGGAACGGTGGGGCTACAGGAAGCAGAAGTAAAGAAGGTACAGGACTTTAAGTACTTGGAGAGTGTGGAAGGAGGTGAAGAGGCATGTGCACGCTGGTTGGAACTAGTGATGGGAAGTTCAGATCATTTTACCGGCTCGGATCTTTGAGTCTCGTTAAGCAAAATGAACGAATCTTTTTTCGAGTCATTTCGTTCCTTTTAGCAAAATGTAATTAAAATGTTACGTGTTACTTCCCTAACATCTACTATTTAAGCAAACGTTGATCACACAACAAACAAGACAAAACAAAATAATGTTTTAAGGAAAAGAAATAAATTAATTCATTATTTTACCGGGGGTTTAGTCGACGATTAGCACACCTCACCTCTGCCAAGCAGAAACAACTTTTATAAAAATTGTATAGTAAAAATGAACAAACTATAAGTACTTTGTAATTTGTAATTGTAGGTTTGGATTATTTTATTACGTAGTTTGTTAACCGATAGATGAAGACAGTGAAAGGACAAATCAAAAAAGCTCGAGAGATGAACGAATCGATTCTCTTTCCGGCTCAGACTGCGTAGGTTAAGTTTATGGGGCTGTCACGTGATGAACGAACGACTCGGGAAACCCAGAGACTCGAAACAGATTAACTAATTCCTGATATTTCACATCGGCGACTGAACAAATCATTCCTTCAGACGACTCATTCTTTCCGAGTCACACTTAAGATTCGCTCAAAATGAGCAAATCCTTCATGAACGACCCATCACTAGTTGGATGGGGTGGAGAAAAGTGTCAGGTGTGTCGTGTGATAAAAGAGTATCAGCGAGAATAAAAGGAAAGGTGATGAAGACAGTGGTGAGACCAGCGATGCTCTACGGCTTAGAGACAGCGACACTGAAACACTGAAGAAAAGACAGGAAGCAGAGCTCGAGTTAGCAGAGATGAAGATGTTGAGGTTGTCTTTAGGAGTGACAAGGATGGAGACGATCAAGAATGAGTCCATCAGAGGGAGCTTGAGCATTCCTTAGAAAACTTCTTCTAAGCTACAGCCGCTTGTCCCTTTCCGAACATGACACCGTAGAGTTCTTAATCTGCTGCCATTTTTATCCAATCAGATTCGAAACTTCTGGTTTGAAATGCTCCCTTAACGACATAGCGATCGAAAAACAAATACACACACACACACAAAAAAAAACCCAACATCAACAAGAGCTGTTGCTTAAACAGAAGATTTGTCTCCAGCCTTTATGATTTGAATAAGTGAGTGTGTAAAATCTGGCAAAGGAAGAACATGTGTCAAGAAGAATCGACAGAACTTTGCCAGACAATCTGGAAGAGTTCTAAAGGAAACGTCAGGAAGAATGAAGTGAATATTTCCACTAAGAGAATCCAAAATCTGGTCAAAGAATATACACACTGTGAGGGATAGTTTTAAAGGCAGGGCGTAAACGCTGTTAGAGCGTACTTATTTTCAGATCGGAAATAAAATATTATTAATATATTAATATTCAACATACATTGTTTGTATTTTGTATTAGTTTATGAAGGAAAGAACAAAATGAAACGGTAAATGAACACATGTTAAATGTTTTTTGTTCTTTTTTTTTTTTTTGTCCTAATAGTGTATGCACCTCTGCACTCGACTGTATAGGGAATATTTCCTTCCTCAAGTAACTGTGTAACTTCTCATTTTTTGCCAAAGCACGTGAAAGTGAAGTTCCTCTTCTTACTGGGGTCGGCTTCACGGCTAACCCCCCCCCCCTCCCACCCCGAGCAGTGTGATGAAATCAACAGCAGATATAAGATACATATCATAATGTATAGAAACACATTTCATGATGATTTGGACTATGAGAATAGTGGATGTTGGGTGAAAAATAAGTGAAAGTCCGATGGAGTGAGATAAGGACAATAGGGAGGATGCTTTAACACCTCTAAACCAAGTTTTTTCAAAGTGTCGACAGTGCAGGCAGGAATGTGCGAGTGTTTGTCATCAGCCATGGATGTGGATGGCTGTCCGGCTCATTCTGGATGGCTAACACTAGTTTAGATTAGATTAGATTAGATTTAACTTTATTGTCGTTGCACACGCATGGTACAAGGCAACGAAATACAGTTAGCTTCTAACCAGGAGTACATTTGTTGCAGTGCAAAAAATTTGCAAATGCACTTCTGGTTGGATGCTAACTGTATTTTATTGCCTTGTACCATACGTGTGCGATGTATGCACACTTCCCAAACAAAACACTTTCTCCATACTGCGCACACAAAATCTTCGCTAAATAACAACAACCTTCCTTCAGACAACAACAAAAAAAATAAAAATCACTGCATTTTGCTCTTCTTCTATGCAAATCCCAAGCTGGGCATCCATTTACAAATTTACGCGGTTACAAATGAACTGATGTAACACGTTCGCACCTGAGGGAGACTGTAACATTGATTGGAAAGCACTGATAAGACAGGCCCCTTGTATGTGTGTGTGTGTATATACTGTATATATATATATATGCAGGTGATCCCCAACTTACGAACGAGTTACGTTCCTGGAGCATGTTCTTAAATCCGATTTGTTCTTAAATCCGATAAAAGTAAGTCTTATACGCCTTTGACACGAATATACAATATAAAGCATACCAAACCAATTAACTAAATCTGGCCCCTTTTCCCACACTGTCATCATGTGTTCAAAAACTATTACTGCGCCTAAGGAAATTAATTAATTAAACAGTCAAATGTTACAGTGTTGTCTCTGCGCCTTTAAAACGGGAGGGGAATCACAGACATCATTTTGTCTCAGAGCTGTTTTCTACTGTATTGGACAGTGAACTCTGTCTTGTTGAGGATTTTCCGAAATTAAGATTATTCACCATCAGGACAGCTTTACAGGACAGACATTTTTTATTATCGTGCTTCGTAAGTCTGGGACTACCTGAATATATATAAACATGCAGATATATAGTCATAATAAAAAGCTCACATGATATAATATTTGGGAACATGTAAATCTGCTATAGTAATATATATGTATATATATATATATATATATATATATATATATATAAATTTTTATGTAAATCCACTCAGATTCTATTATTTTCCAATAAAAGTACTTCCAGGAAAGTTTTAGTGTTCATAACACAACAGTATACCCGCAATTTGTCATATTGCTATAATAATTCACAGGAACAGCTTGACCTCTAAGGGTTACAGAGCTCTGACACTGGAGACTCCTTCCAAAGATGTTTAATAAACATCTCCATATCTCACCATATTAAAGTTTTGCTTTTTTAGTTTTTTTTTGCTACTTTAGGTTTATACATGGCCTGGCCAAAAAAAAGACTTCCGAGTCAAATTATTGACCTTCATCCAGCAAAGAAAAAAAAATATTAAAATGACTGTAATTGGGATTAGAATCATCCAACACATTATTACAATCTATAAGGGTAGTGCTGACCTGTCCTGTCAATTTTATGGAAGGAGTGTAGTCAGAAAAAAATCATCGATCATAGATCACACAAGTTGCATCGTAAAAGAAACTGATGGTAAAAATCAAAGCCATGTTTAATAGTAAAAGTAAGAGCATTTCCATACACAGACAATGTGATTAGAACTCACAGGATTGGGATTAAACAGCTGTGTGTCCATAAGAAAACCCCTTAGTAAAGGTCATGTGGTCAGACTGACCGTATACCAGAGAGATGGGCGCGTCAGGGTGGAAAGGAAAGCAAATTAAGCCATGTACCCATCAAAGTTAAAGGTGGTCAAACGAAATATTACTGTAGAGTATGCAACTTTTTTTTTTTTTTTGGCCAGGCAGTGTGTTATACGTTAATCAATACCTTCTGACCAAAAAAGGAAAAGACACTCCTCTGGGAAAGTTTGGAATTTTAAATATCAATTATAATTTCTTCTCTTATATCTGTAATGAAAAGGTGCAGAAGCTTAAGGGATTTCTCGGAAAACCTCTTCTGAGCTCCTGCCGCCTGTCACTGTCAGAACCTGACACCGTAGCGGTCTTAATCTGCTGCCATTTTCACACGCCTCCCTCTGAGCTTGTGTCCTACTACGTAACCACGCTGTTAAAGTTCCATTAGCGTGCATGTCTGGTTCCTGTTAACTCAAAGGAATCCTGGAGCTTATGCCACTCACAGAGCTGAATCTCAGGGTTAGAGGGCTCCCTTCCTGCTGTGTTCTTTTTAAAGCCGTGATAGTGATACGACGGAATGGCGCTACCTGACCTTTCAGCTAATCCGCAGTTGAGAAGAGGCACACGCTCCGTAAAGATCTCTCAGCTGTCAGTGCGTCATCGCACGACACAATACTTTAAATGATGTCCCATTAAGAAAAATGGTTGCTCCGTGATTCCTCGGATAACTTGTCTTCTGGAAGGCGGTCTTACATAATCTCGTAGTATTGTCATTTCAACTAGGAAAGCTGCTTTCAGAACAGTGCACTGTAGGTTTCTTTCATGTTAGCAGCTTGTTCAAGTTATCAGCTTTGATATAAACTGTTATGAAATGATATACCTTTATTATAATATACCACCTTCTAATTCCATGGTCTTTCCTGATTTTTATTAATTTTTTCCTACATCTGGTTCTAATTTGAGGTGATGTTAGTTGTTGATTCCTGAGGCTGGTAGCTCTAAATCACGCATCACTAAATGGCGAACCGCAGTCCGGACCCAGACCCTGATGCCTTTCTGATAAATGAGAATAATTACTATGTCAGGAATCTAGCACTTTTTTCTTAAGGTGGGCGTGGCTATACACATCACTCGACAGAGCCCAGAAAAGAAACAAACGAAAGCATGACACAGCATGGCTTACTCCAAAAAAAAGGACCGTAGACTATGAAAACCGACTGAACAGACGGCTCAATGTATGTTTATTCTTCCTGCGGGAAGTTTAAAACCAGTTTGTCTCATATGTGAAGCGCCACTATGAGATAAAACACGGGTCGTTAGAGCAAACACATCCGCAGCAGTCCGAGGTGAGGGTGTGTAAAATACCTGTACTGAGAGCCCGGTATGACGGAGCAACCAGAGTCCTTTCACATTCAGTTACAGACCAACAGAGTGGAAATGAAGATTGATTAAAGATTGTTATTTGTATTCCATACATAATACAAGACCATGAAGGATCAAATTATATGTTGTAATTGAAATGCTATGGACATTTTAAGTTGATTCATTTTTTTTAGACTTATAATGCCTGCATATATACAGTAGAGATCTGCATCCTAACACAAACATGAAGTCTAGACCTCGGCTGGAAGAAAATTATTTGATTGACGGGACCTTATTCAATTTCACCCCTCATCTAAATGAACTTCTCTTCTGCAGCAAGGATTGCAGCAAGTTTTGGTCTTGCTTTCCTGGGAAGGTCTTCATGAGAGCCAGTTTCATCATAGTGCATGATGGGTTTTGCAAATGCACTTGACATAATATACTGTTCTTGCAGGAACTGTTCCAGAACGCCTGACCTTCATGTCTTAAAATAACAACTGACCGTTGTTGTTAATTGTTGAATGCCATATGTGTTATTTCATAGTTTTGAAATCTCCAGTATTTTTCTAGAATGTAGAAAATAAATCACTTAAAAAACATTGAATTAGAAGTTGTGTGCTTTGACTTTTTACTTATTGTATCGTATCAACTAAAACTGCTTTGAGACAATAACCATTGTTAAAAGCGCTATATAAATAAAAAAATTGAAAAACAATCATATTGGTAAAGCTGACGGAGTAATACATACTGTAATAAGAAAAAGTCTTTTTTCATTCCTCTGCTTAATTTTTAAGTAGCTAAATCTGACTCGATTTTTCTCTTATCACAGTAATTACATTTCTGGATCAAAAGAATAACAAAAAAAATGTGTGGTACCAGTTTGTGGTGTTAGGTTTAGACCTATGAACCTGATTCTGATGAAATATTGAACCTAAGATGGTGTAGCCAACGTGCTTCTGAGTTTACGTTCTATATCTGGAAAAGTGGCAAATATTTTCACCCCTTTGAATGTTTTATCTCACATCTAACATTGTACTGATGAAACATTTTCTCTCTTTCGCTCTCACTCAGGCTGTAAAGCAAAGCAGAGCTCTGTGCTAGTGCTGTTTATTTACACAGCACAGATTACATACTGAACTCGCGGGAAGGTCTGAAATGTTTGTTTTTGCTGTACGAATATGTATATTTCTATCGTACCACCCCGGGTAACCCGCGTACCAACAGTGGTGAGGCTTGCAGCTCGTCGAAATGCACGGTTCGGTACAGAAATACATTTTGCAGTGTTCTATAAGACCGGGTCATTTGAGAGTGGATGGGAAAAACAATAATAAATCAGGGAATCGGATTACGCATATTCTCATAAAGAGACCGAGTGTTTGTTATTAAGAGATTGCTCAACTACATGAAAGAGAGAAAATAAAGTGGATGCAAATGAGCAACAGAGATTTGTTCTGGTATCAGTAGTTCAACACGGACTTGTATGAAAGGATTCTCTATATTCAGTGCGTCCACATGGACAGTTTTGGGAAGACGGGATTTGTCCGGCTGAACGATGACAAGACTTGTAACCCGTGTGAGGAAAACAAAAGTTTGTCCTGGTCTTTAACTTTTACATTACGCCTGTTATTGTGCGCCAGTTCATTTCAATTATCTTGTCGTGGATGTTTATGTAAGCAGTTACATGCAGGGTTTTATTTTGGTGTTTTTTAAAGTCACTCATCTGGAACCACTGAGGGACGCGCGGACATTCATATCCTCATAAGCAAGGGACAATTTTGCAATTGCACAGGACAACATGACCCAATGGAAGATATTGTTCACAAAGATAAACACACATCTGAAGCTCTAAAGACGTGTATTGTTTTCATGCTTTTGATTGTTACCCCATGACTACAGTTAATGCTTTGTTAAAGAGCTGAGAATCGTCTGCTTTTTATGGAGAATATTGCTCTGTTTTAGCTAGATTAACTCTATCACAGGAATGTGGGGCAGTAATCAAGTCCTCAGAGATGTTAATATTTATAGCATATACAGAGCAGCAGTTTTGCAGATGGAAACATCTTGTCTACGTTTGGTACAGGTTCATTTGAAGAATAAAAATATGTCTGTTGATCTCCTGATAAAGTTCCTAATAAAGTGTCCAGTGAGGGTAACCTGGAAAAGAGTAAGCAACTCTTATAAATGATATAAATTATAAATACATTTGTAAGAAAAATATATTCCAAGATAAAAACAAACCAGCAGGAATTGTATGTTTCTATTTTAAGAGTCTCATCTCGTCGAGGTCCGGAGAAACCTCTCATCAGTGTCTCTTTCTCCGTCTTCTTTTTTTCCCCCTTCTTCTCACAACAGCTTGTTATGTTGTGGCTGTTAATCTGTTGTTTACACCCTGGTCTCTCCACATCTGGATCCATTTGCAGCTGCCAACACGGTCACTGTCACCCCACCAAGCCAAGCAGTACGTACACATGCATGCCCAACTACGGTCTCTACTCTACAGTCAGCAAATTAGGACGAGGCCTAAAACGAGAGCCTGAGATGAGGTAGCACGGCGACCAAGAGCTCCACAAAAGTGAACTCTGCAGACGTCTTCAGCTGGGCTGGTGGGCGGCATAACGAGCAGAGGGAATGTTTTTACAACTGGACCGGATTTATGTTCCACTGGAGGATTCCTTATATAACAAGTTGCTTCCATGGAACTCATGAGCCAAGTCAGTAAACAGGGGGGGCAACCCTGATGTTTATTATGTTCCTTTATTCCCTGTATAACATCACATCCATTTTTCTTCCAAGAAACTCCAGGAGGAAAAGCCATGCAGGAAAACCAGACCTGGACCAGACCAGGTGATATTATTTCAGTAGTCTACAACTCTGACTACTGACTCACTGTAGCCTCAAATTGCTGTTCTTGGCGCTAACAGGAGTAAAACCTGATGTTGGTCTTTTTCTTTTGCCATTGTGGGTCACTCACTTCAAGGTTCGGAGTGTTCGAGATGCTTTTCTGCTCACCACGGTTGCAAAGAGTGGCTATTTCAGCTACCTTCCTGTCAGTTTGAACCAGTTTGACTATTCTAAATTCAGTCAAACAAATTGGTCCTCACTGGATTGTTTATTGTTTTTCACCCATTCCACAAAGTCATTGAAAGACACTTTTCCCTGCTACATGATTGTCTGATCATAATTTGAATTCAGGTCGATCTCCTCTGATCTCCTCTGATCTGATCTGATCTGATCCGCCCACAACTCAGCGGCAGGTTTTACACCAGATGTGTTCACTTCTTTCTGAGGCGACTCCACAATTTTATCAAGCCTTGGGATCTGCACTGCTTCCAGTTTATGGGGTATTTTTGGGGCATTGGCTTGAAATTAAAACCAGGCTGTTCTCATGGCAGGTGAGAAACCTCCCAATGATCCACCCAATAATGCACATAATCCAAAGATCTCCTGAAATATTAATACAGGGATATCAAAATACTGACTAAGGTAAAAGCAGTCTGATCTCTCTATTAGTGTAACTATATAAATTCAGTCATTGTGCTTTTTCCCCCTATTCTTTTTATGGCCCCTTGAAGAATTGCAGCTACTTCTTAAGCAGAACCATTTCCTGATCTTCAGGGGTAGATTCCTTGCCCAGCAGGCGGTATAATACATTATTCCCCCAATCATCTCCAGTTCACTATAACACACTGGATAGAGATTCCAAAAATCTGTCAGCATCTGGTATAAGAATATATAGATGTTCTTGCCATTTTTTTTTCTCCTGTGGTAGCATCTAATTCTCAAGGAGGAAATTATGGGTTGTTCATGTAGGAACATGATTTAGTAAATCGGTACATTGCTTGTTTTTTCTTTCTTATATTATAGAAAATGAAGACGAACTTATCTTTTATCGGTGCGCCATAAATGTAACAATGTGTTATATGACTTTTGTGCAAATCCATTGAATGTTGGGAAGAGAAAAGCTGTACATGTTCTGCGTTCTCACTTCTTCAACTAAAACATTCTTCTTTCATTTTACAGTGTTTTGTTTGCTCGAGCTTAAAAGTGCTGCCCTGTGGGCATTGTTGTCCTACACTAAAACTTTTTAAGGATTTAGACTTTCTGATTTCTTCCTGGAATTGATCATTGAACTGAAATGTGAGTGTGTTACGCAATGTGTTATGACAAGGAAGACTTTATAGAAACATTTGGATGAGGTGAAATACCGCCGATGACTTGGACACGAATCAATTGTATACGTGAATATGAGACGCGGTGAGCATGTCGTACGAGGATATGTCACTGGCCTTCTCAGGTTCGTCATTTTCACACCGTGTAAACCTCCACACACGCTGATTGCAATCTGTAAGTTTAACCACAATGTTTTTATAGTTAACTCAAAGCAGTAGACCCAGAAATTGATAAATAAACAGAGCAGAAATGATGACATCACTGTCATAGCTTTTTATTACAGTGTTATTCTCTGCTTTTCATACTTGCCTTTCTGCATGCCTCATGTGGATCTGTTCGGTCTCTGCTCACTACAGTTCATGGAAGCATGATTGCATTTCTTCACATGCAGTGCAAGGCTCTTGTGATTTCATGCACCAGTGCTGCAGTGCTATATTGGTGCCTTTTGCACTTCATGTGTGATGTAGATTGGAATGTTTAATTCCATCAGAGGACCGCTTGTGTCAGAATTTTCATAAGCTTCCTTTTTCTTTTTTCTTTTTTGTTTTTGGCTTGCCAGAATTTCTTTTGAAGTTTTGCTTGAGGGTGTCTTGTCTCTCAACTGCATTAAGAAGTCATTTATTCTAATGTAATAAATCTTAATTTGTGTCATATAAAAGTTCAACTCAGTACATAATTGGGTTTACGCTCTACTTGGCTTGCGTCATAGTGCAATTTACCGTTAAAAAGTCACAATAAACAAATTAAAAGTCAGGAATACTTTTTTCCCACTGTTTTAGTTATAAGAACAGATGGGGAAGACGTAATAATATTATCAGCTGTGCAGGCGGGAACTGCTTGTTGGTATCGTGCCTGATTCCGGCTTCCCGGCAGAATCCGACTGCATGCATAAACATTAAAGAACAGGCAGACAGTTGCTGCATATTTACTCAAAGAAATTAGTTGTTTCTACTGAAAGCATGAGATGTTCAGGAATAGGATCCTGTGTGGCACGAGTGCACGCAAAGAGGAGTGTAAACATAGTGTCAGTATAATACCAGCACAGAATACTGTATTTAAATGCTTTTGACTTGACATTCATTTGTAGAGTAGATTTAACACTAATTTGTATGCCTGTTTATTTTTAAAATGTCTAAAGTCCGGTATATTGTATTGGGATTGTACAGGATTGGGACTGATCACCTGTCTGTCCATAAGAAAATCACTGGTTAGTGAGACTAATAAGAAAAAAAGGTGTCAGTTTACTATGGAGCATATTGATTGGACTTTGGAGCGACTCTATTCCAGAGCGATGGGCGTGTCAGGGTAAGAAGGGAAGCGCATGAAGCGATGCTCCCATCATGCTTAGTGTCCCCTGTACAAGCCTCTGGAGACAGTGTTATGATCTGGGGTTGCTTCAGTTGCTCAGGTCTAGACTCAGCAACGTTATGTGTCGATAAAATAAAGTAAGTTGACAGCCTGAATGTACTGAATGACCAGGTTATCACATCTATGGAGTTTTTCTTCCCTGATGGCACGGGTATTTTCCAGAATTCTGGGTTCTGGAAGCATGAGGAATAATTTTCACACATGAACTGGCCAACACACTGTGTGCTGTATTTAAAGCTAAAGGCTTTAAAGGCAACCCTACTACAAGAGGAAGTTCTGAAAAGTATTGATATAATCCATTAAACACTGAGCAGCACAAGCGATTTGACTATAAAGAATACCTGATGAGCGGTAAATAAAGCTCTTTGTTCCATAAAGGGTTTATGTCTTTGAGTCTGACTAAGATTGGAATTGTAGCCCAAGGATAAGAAAATTGTTTTACCTCTGCTTTATTTTATTTATATTTCTTCTGCAACATAAATAAATTTAAATATGTAAATAATCAAAATTTGAGATGAGTCATTATTTAAGTAGGAACATTATTGTTTTGCATAATGCTTAATGTAATGTGGATTCTGTATACAAGGTAGCATGTCGACAGTATAACACCCAGAGGGATTTATTTACATGGTCTAATACGAGAGCACCGTTGAGCATAAGCTCATACTTTGTTCCTCTGATTTCCAAAGTGCTGCTCATGATATCTAACATTATCTTGAATATTAACTAATGGGAGAAAAACACTTCCTGTTTTAGCCATTTGATCTTAATTTTACTGTAATTTTTTTTTTTTATCGACGCAGTTCGATATGCAGCATTGATCTGAATCTGGAGTTAATTTTTAAAAAAAAAAATTTAATCCCAGGTGGGTGGGGAATGCCAGGCCCATTTATTGCTTTTTCCTCCTTCTTTTCTCACCTCTCTGTGCCGTAAAGCTTAGTCTCTGGTGTAACCAATTAAACATCCTAACATGGAACACGTGTGCAATTAGTCCCTGCAGAATTCATCATGAAACCAAAACCACTCATTAATTTAGGCTCTGACATCACTCTTACTACAACACTCACGGAGAGCCAAACCTCCACCGGACACCTGAGAAAACTTTCCAGCGGGACGTGTTACGGTATTAATTAGGGTTAAATCATTTTCAGTGTTCTGTGTTCGCTTGAAGTGTTATTGTATTAATTAGATTTTTTTTTTTGGAAAGCCTACTGTAAATGTTGTGCCTTTTCATCTGATGTAGTTAGTAAGAGGAAATGGATTTTATGTGCTTGCCAGATTTCATTTATTAAGAAGGAAAATGGCAGTGCAGAGTGTGATGTTAAAAAATATATATATATATTTGAGGCATTTGTGTAATTTCCTGGGGTATTAGTGCACTAGGAATTTCAGCTCATATTAGGTCAAACATTTTTCAGTCGATCAATTTGGAATCCCTGCACACAACAATTTTATTTACTTTTTTTTTTTTTTTTTTTTAGTAAGGGGGCCTTACTCACATGCCGAAGGTTTTTGTTAGACTGTGCCGAATTGAAATTCTTGATGTTCTTGAGTTTATGAAATCACATGCCTTAATTTTCTACAAATAGGCTACGCATTCACTATAAATCAATTACACAGTACCAGTCAAAAGTTTGGACATGCCCTCTAATTCCGTCCTTTTTGTTTTGTGATTTATCTTGTTTCAGTTCTAGAACGTTACTGTAGATTTGAGAACTGTGAAAGAACACATCTGGCATTAGGTAATTAAGTAACAACAACAACAACAGCAGCAGCAGTCAGTTGTTATTTTAAGACATGAAAGTCAGCTGTTCTGGAACAACAGTATTGTCGAGTGTATTTGGAAAATCCCATTAAGCACCAGGATGAACCTGGCTCTCATGAAGACCTTCCCAGGATGGTCACGATTATCAGCCAACAACAACCTGGATATCCCAGTTTTAAACTGAAATTCAGATGATGCGAAATTTCATGTTTAAGGTTCAAATTGCAGGAATTTGCCTTTTTTTTGTCCTTATGATCCATTACAAAGAGGCACAGACCAGCTGCAAAGTCCCAAAGTCAAAGTTAACTTTATTGTCGATTCTGCTACGTGTACAGCACATACATATAGAGAATTGAAAAACACTAAGTACAAAATTTCAATGTAAAAGAACAAAATAGTTAAAAAAAAACTAAGACTCACAGATTTCCTATCTAAGATCCCCTTACGAATAATTTTCAAATTGCTGAGATTTTTTTTTTTACTTCCTGACTAAATCTCAAAATTTCGAGCATGCTCAAAAAAATGTGTTTTTTAGTTTATGAACTAATGACCTATTGTTCAGAGATTTTGTTCCATCATTTCATCCTTAATCGTTCTCATGGGTTAAATAAAGGAAATAGTGACAGCAGAAATCATTACATACCTTCAGCATTTTCCTGGAAACACTTTGTGCATCTTAGGATAATTTAATTTCAGAAACGATACAAGGGCTTCTGAATAATGTCTAAAAGGCATGGTTATTGAACACAGTTGTTTATCTTGATGGAAATAAGCCTCACTTCATTACTTACTAACAGCCTTTGGTCCATTTGGCTTAAGAGTCCCCATTGCATAAAATGAAAACATAAGGAGAAAAATGGGAGTCTTTTTTTTTTTTTTTTTTGCATAAGTAAAGCACAGGAATATGTTTAAAGCACAAGAGCATAAGTTATCTCTGAGCATGCCTGTACAGGATTGTAGGCGTAGGTTTCATGCATTAGAGCAGTCTATATACGTCTTCTTATACTGTATAGACTTAAAGATACTGGATGGAAGCTTTCTGACTGCTTCATGTGTTTAATCCGTGTTAAGCAGCGACACTTTTACCTTCTGGATGATAAAGAAGACTCCTGTTCTGGCTGAGACTGAGAAGTGGATACACCCTTTAAGTGGGAAATGAGCCGAATAGAACCTCAGTAACATAAGTGACATCACAAATTCAATACTTTATTCTCTTGGTGTTTCAGAGCTTTTTGTGCCTGTCCTCCAGTATTTATAGAGGGAAAATCATGATATTCTTATTCATCATCACTTCCTGGAAAATGCTCAAAAACCTTTGATGATTCATAACTACTGTAAGTACACTTTCATAACCGATGAGCTAAATGCCGTCTAGAACCATATGCTTCTGAGGCAGGCTAAGCTCGACAGTAGCTGCGCATGAACTGTTTTTGAAGTAAGTATGGTTTTTCATTACCTTTTTTTTCCCCAGTGTGTGTTTTGACTAAGAGAAAATTCATCGGGTTAGAAGACGTTAAAGGAATTTGTGTGAGGTTATGGTTATGTAACTTCTCTTTTAATGTTTTTTCAATATTGCAATACAGTATATCAGTTTTCAGACTGAGCAAAAAGACAGAACATTCAGACCTTCTTCATCAGTAAAAATAAGTTAAATATGTTGATCAGAATTTGCTAGCTCACTTATCTTAGCTACTGTCAGGTTAAGATTGGATGGCGGTGCGGCGTATCTTAAAAGCACATCACCCTGACTTCCCTTTTCAGAAGGAAATACTTTTGGGTACAAAAGCAAATCTTAACAGCTATGTCATGAGGTGGTTATGGGGATAATACTGTGCGTTTTTAATTAAAATAGTTCCACAAGGCTGTAAAACTAGGGCTAGTCATTATATTTAGTAATAAATAAATAAATCTGCTAGCTCCAAACATCGACATCGCGCGCTTTATTGTGCAGATTTATGCTATCAACCGAAATGTTTTCATGCTTTCAAAGCCATAACAATCTGCATGACTCAGTGTAAAAAGTTATAGAGGTTAGGATTAGGGTTAGGTGCAACATGACTGTACTCCTATAAACTTGAACTAAATTCAGCCATAGTGAGTGCTGTTACTTGTTCGAATGTGTAAATTCTCCCCAGAAATCAGGTTTCAATCAGTACAAGTTGTGAAGCGTCTCTCTCACTCTCTCTCTCTCTCACTCTCTCTCACTCTCTCTCTTGCATCTGCAACTCATTTCTGTTCGGTCTTTACGCGACTGGCAGCTCTCAGTCTTCTGTACCACTCTCATCCGTTCCGTCCGGTCTGTGGTCAGCAGGACGAGTGACTATAGATGGCTGTGTTTGTTTGTCCAAGCTCATGTGATGTCATTCTTGGCTTCCAGTGGCGCTGCAGATGCGAGACAATGTGAACGGGTTCAGATACATTTCCTTGTCAGAAGGAGACTTCTTCCACTCGTTATCTACCGGCAGGACACTCCTCGGGACATTTTCCTCTGTCTAATCAGCCAACGTGGGCCTCAACTGGGGAAAAAGGAAGTGCCATTTTTCTCACGCATAGATGAGCGTCAATGGTGCAGTCAATGCCAAGAGACACTAGACTAATGAGTGGACAGAGCAGTTTCACTTGATAGTCTCGGAGCCCTGGTATTTTATTTATTTCCTCAACTTTAGTTGTGTTTTTTTTTAGAGACATGATGCTGAGAACATGCATGAAAGAAGTGATCCTGGTGAGGGAATGATCGTCTATCAGCCGTTAAAATGTGTGATGTGCTTCGTAATCATCGTCGGCAAAATCATGTTATAAGCAAAATAACACACTCTGACACACACACTGTGTTTATAAGAAACGAATGACACTTGGCGCCACGTTATGCCAAGTCACACCAGCATGACCGTAATTATTTTGGTATACAAACTGTGTTATTCCTTACATAATAACCCATGTTACAAGAAATGCAGTTCATACCTAGGATACATACCCATGACCAAGCATAACATTTATTTTATTTAGTTTGTTATTCTCTGTCTCGATTCGGTTTAAACATCACTAATCACTGTCTTTATTTCTTTTTTTCGCAGGACCACCAGGTAGACGTGGAAAAAAAGGGAATCCTGGTGAGTATTTATTTATTTCCTTTCCAGTCATATATTAAATACAATAGTAATTAGCAGTATTACAGCTGTTTCATGTTTCATATCCCATCATGTTGGTTTTTAGACCTCCAATGTATGACACATGCACAGTCTGTCCACATTTGAGGAATGGTTTCTTAATTGAAACCATTGTATACTGTAGTCAGGGTAACATTTCTAGTATATTTGTCATATGAGGACACCTATAAAATTATCATTTGATCCATTATATTTTCAAACCCTAACATTTAATGTCCAGGACAATAATGCAGTTGAGGAGAACATTTAGAAGACAATACTACAGTATCTGTCATAGGAAGGTGCTTCATACTGTACAAGCTATTTAACATTTAATCTCTTGTAACATTTTTCGTCCATGATGGGTAGATGAAGGGATGAGTAGGTAGATGACTGGTTTGATAGATAAACAAATTGTGTATTGATGAACTGATGAACGCATGAATATGGAGATGGATGGATGGATGGATGGGTGGATGGCTCAAGCGATAAGTTGTTATTGGAATAGATTAAAGGATTGTGGATTTATGGAGAAATTAGTGGATTGACAGGTAAACAGATGGGTGGTTGATGGGTAGATGGATGATGGATAAGTGAATATATGAATAGGTGAATAGTTGATGGATGAATAATTGACCTGGAAAAGTGGATGGGATAGATCGATGGATTGTGTACTGTTGAACTGATGAATAGTTGGATGGATGGATGAATCGAAAATAAATGGCTCAAAGAATGAGTTGAGTGAATAGATTAATGGATTGTGGATTGATGTTTGAAGGAATGAGTAGATTTATGGGTAGACACATGGGTGATTATATGGGTTGATCGAGGGAAGGATGGATGAGTGGGTATATGAATAGATGAATGTATTATGGATTGATGAGTAAACAGATGGGTGTTTTTTGGGTGCATGGATGAGTAGGTGTATGAGTAGATGAATTGATTGTGAATTTATGGACGGCTTAATAAGTGAGTTGGCGAAATAGTGGACGGAATAGTTGGCCGGACTGTGTACTAATTAATTGATAAATGGAGTTTTGAATATAATAGTTATTATTTTCAATGCTCTCAGTCTTGTGCTTAATCCCAAAGATCGTTTTCAAAAAATGCAAAGGAAAAAACATATATATGATGGGGATAATAGCTATCATAGCTAAACCAATCAGTTGAACAACACTCAAAGGACCATCTACACCCACTAGGACCAAAGACCAGTCTGACCAGCCTCATCCCACAGAAGAGCTACTGTAGCACAAACTACTGTAAAAGTCAATGCTGGCTATGGTAGAAAGATATCAGGACACCCAGTGCATCATAGCCTGCTGCGTATGGGGCTTAGCAGGTAGGGAGTTCAAGGTTGTTGACAGCCTCCTAGACAAAAAAGCCCAAACCACAGAGGTCGCACCCCACAACCTACAGTACCCAAATGATCCGCTGCCAACATCCTGGTGCTAGACCCCACAGCACATCCCCAGAGGCCCTGTCAAGCCACGCCCGCAGGGGCCAGAGCCACCCTTGCTGATCAGTGTATAATAACACTATAATGTATTTGTAGCATAAATCAGAAACTCATCAACTAGAATGAATAAATCAAGAACCAGAGAACCACTTTTTTTTTTATTTCTTTTTTTTAACAAATTTGCACAGCTTTGAAACTAAACTCTAGTAACATGAGACTAATCACGAGCACCTAAAACAGATAACAATAATAAAGGGAAATATGCGATGTGAAGCCAGAGCAGGAGTCAGGCAGTGAAGAAGATATATCTATAAAAAATCATTTTAAGTCATAAAAAGTTGAAGAAGGTGGCCAGTTGTAAATTAGTTTTACCTCAAAGGACTTTCAACATAATTTTAAAAGAATTAATTACTCAGACGTCTCTGAATTCACCCATGCACATGTGTGAAGCTGTTTCTATATTTATGACTTCATTTTATCTGCATGCATCAGATCAAAGAACAATATTTATAACTCTATATGTAGACCTGCAGGGGCTAAACTTTTTTTTTTTACCTGACTGCTGAATAATTTATGGATGAAAGGTGCTCCTATTAAATCTTACTAAGTCTGACTCAGCTGCTGCTTTTAATAGTACTGCTGCAACATTTTACAACAAGCACCTATTTTAGGTATTCTGCAATGATATAAAGTACAGTACAATTTTATCCTATAGGCCAATAGAGATACAGTAAGTGGATGGATGGATGGATGAATGGATGGATTGCAAATTTAAGGACTGATGAAGAGATGAATGAGTTCATAGGTATTGGATGGATGGTTGGATGATAGATTGATTGTTGGATGGACGAATGTATGAAAGGTTAGGTGAACTGATGTATGGACTGTGGAATGAGAGATTGGTGAAACAATAAATCGGTAAATAAATAAATGACTGCTGGACAGATAAAGGGATAATTCATTTACTGGATGGATGGATAAATGCATGCATGGATTGTGGATTTATTAATAAAGAATTAATGAATAGGTCGTGGCAGCACGGTGGCTTAGTGTCGCCTTGCACCTCTAGGGTCCGGGTTCGAGTCCTGCCCTCTGTGTTGTTCTCCCCGTGCTTGGTGGGTTTTCTCAGGGTATTCTGGCATTCCCAAATTGCACGTAGTGTGTAAATGAATGTGTGTATGTGTGTGTGCCCTGCAATGAATTGGCACCCTGTATAGGGTTTCCCCGTCTTGTGCCCTACAGTGAGTCTCCTGGGATGGGCTCCAGGCCCCCCACGACCCTGAATACAGGATTAAGCAGTATAGATGATGAGGGATGCACTGATAAATGGTTGTATAAAGAAATGGGTCGTTGGATGGATGATGAATTGTGGATTAATGGTTGGAGGAATTGATGAATCTATAGGTAGACGGGGGTTGGATGGATGGATAATAGTTAATGGGATAAAAAATGGTTCATAAACTGACGGATAAATTTATGGATTGTGAATTTATTAAATTTATGAATTGATGGATTGTTTGAATTTTTAAATTTTTAGATACTACAAGATATTTACACAGTGCAGAACTATCAGTACACAAGCGAAACAAAATGCAGAAACAGACCATTACTCTGTGTGTGTGTGTGTGTGTGTGTGTGTGTGTGTGTGTGTGTGTGTGTGTGTGTGTGTGTGTGTGTGAGCGTGAAGTGTTGATTTGGATGAATGTGTTCAGTATGAGGATAATGAGATATGGTAGGTGAGATAATGGGGAATCAACACCTGCAATCATTAGAAAAAAACAACAAGAGACATACATCATCCGAGCCCACAGTCACAAACACATGCCTTGGTGGACGAGGGGAGAAGAACCGTGTCTTTGTTCTCGGTTTGATGACTTTGGCCCGTGGTGACGACGGGAGGACTTGCAGCCTCCAAAACACACAGGCTTCTCTCCATAAAAAGCTCCCCTTCAGTGGCCCAGGGCTCTGGGTGACCTGAACTGACACAGTGGGATCCTTCTTACATTTCTCTATCTTCTAATCACTCCCTCCCTTTTCTCACCATGGCAGAGACGGATCGGCTTTCCCACATGGTTGTGTGACAGCACAGCCGTTAAAAGAGACCTTATCAGCGCAGCCATTTGTAAAACCTCGTGTTTGTTTACGCTGTGCTCTGATCCTGTCCAGATCAACTCAAGACCTTCGCCGCTCTGTATACGAGTCAAACTCTTTTTTTTCTGTCAGATTCTCCAGTTATCATCTTCTGGAGTCACCCGAGCTTTGCCAATGTCTGCCTAATCCATTACGCTTAGAGTAATGGACAAGGGTGAAGGAAACTATGCAGAAGGAATGGGAAGTTAAAGCCCACATTACCCAAAACTTATGAAACACTTACAATATCTTGAACCTTTTTAACATAAGACCAAGAGAGCTCAAACTTTTACATCAACTGATTTGTATATTTACACAAAGGAAGTAAATTTTGAGAAGTCTCGTACATAATCTTGTATGAGAATGTACAATATTTATTACGCATGACTGAACTTGTTCTCACCAAGATTGTTTCCACAATGCTGGGACGCGTCACATTTTCTCGTGTTCGGTTCAGCAGATGCCTGTGATTTAAAGGAATTTTTTTCTTTTGACCATTACTCAAATCTGTTGATGTTTTTAGCTCCTTCAGGGTAAAAGTATATAAAATCAGATTTCTGGCAGGACCGATCTACGATCCTGGCCTGTACCGAAGAATGAGCTATTGTATTTTTTACCACCTCAAACGGTCATACAGGAGTTATAAAACCCACAGACACGGTCGTAACTGGTATTGTTTCGTCCCTGTTTTAACCATCAGTCAGTCGGAATTACGGCAGACAATAAATACAAGATCACTTGCAATGGGATTTATCTACTGTAGAATCAAGCCATAAGGGTTTACTGGTGAATATTTGTGCGGCAGGTTCAGGGCTCTACACGTTGACCTCTTCCTTTAGTGTCAGTGTAGCTGTGATTTAGTGAATCTTGTTCCTTTGGGTTGCTCAAAGGAAAGAGACAATTTAAATGTGAACATTAGTTACTTGTGCTGGAATAAGGTGTCTGCTTGTGCAAAGTTTGTTTCCTTGTACCTGTAAAAACACTTACTAAAAGCACACAATAGGCGACTTAAAAATCTGCAACTTATGAATGTTATGGGGAGGTACAGACACACAGAGGGTCCCAGGTTCTGTCCAGTTCACGTGTTAACATCCATGGAATTCTGCATGTTCTCCCATGAGTTTCTTCCAGGTTCTCCAGTTTCCAACCCCTGCCAAAAAAAACGTTAGTATTATGAATGTCATGAAGGTAATGGATTTGGAACATCGGCACAGGCAAGCTAATTTAATCTTATTTAAACAGCGTATGCACTCAACGAAATAAACACAGTAACTAGAGCTCTGGATTAGCAACCGAGCTAAAAGGCCAAACAGCAAAACTGACAGATTATGTAGTGCACTAACTAGCTAACAAGAAACAAGTGGAACAATAACTGAAACAGGAAGTAAACTCCACAAGACTTTGACAAAACAATGAACGCTGCAAACTCAAGCCCATGTCAACATCTTAGAATATAAAAAATCTAATACAGTGCAGAGGGTTCAGGGACTGACATGACACTATATAGTCCCTAGGTGTGTGTGTGTGGGTGTGTGTGTGTGTGTGTGTGTGGGTGCATTCTCCCATCTTACGCCCAGTGTTCCTCCAGTACGACCCTGAACAGGATAAAGTGGTTACCGAAGGCCAGTGAAAGTTTCAATCTTTCCTTATGCTAGTCAACGTGAGCGCGAGTATCCACCAACGCGCCGATAGGTTCATTACTCACCACTGCTTTGTTCATGGCGAACATGAGCAACAATGCTAACTAGCAGGTTATCCCGATACCTAGGTGCCGATTCGATTTGTATTGCGATTTTGTATTGCGAAGTATCATGAGTATCATGAAACATCCCGATATTCAAACTACTTTTTTTTCTTAGAGTTAGAGCAAACTTTTAGAGTGTGTGCCACCTGCAAGATTTTAGAGGAAGAGTGACATTTTAAATGCATCTCAGGGAGCTTTTCCTTGCCACCGTCGTGCTCAGCTTGCTCATCAGAGACAATCTAATCATTTTGATTCATGCACATTTATTATATTTCATACAAATTTCAATAATTTCCTTTTGATTGTGTTAAGCTGCTTTGCAACAATGACAATTGTTAAAAGTGCTATACAAATAAAATTTAATTGAAATTGAATTGAATTTTTTATTTAAAAAAAAAATGTTTTTGGAGTCACTGTGATGCAACATGAACTGCCACACAATTTTGAAAAGTACTTGAAAAGTAAACAAAATAGATATACATGAAACAACTTAAAGCAAATATAAATGAAAAGTATAAGCACTAATACTATAGCAATAAGCCATGTGTTTACGTATAGCAGAACATACACTTAGTTTGAGCTTGCTTTTCTTTCTCTGCTTTTCTCCTCTTCCTTTTTTTTCAGCTACAGAAAGATACTGTACTGTACTGTTTGGTTGCCATGTCATTTCAAATTAAAATAGCATCAATGTTCATCGCATAAATCAGCATGTGAAGTTAGACAACGTTGTGAGAGGCAATACACACATCAGTTAAATCCAAATTATGATACAGATTAACTCACCGTTGTGAAATGTATCATGTTTAATGGGTCCATGTGTATCGTTATTACAACATATATTTATGTATTCACGTTCAATGGTGATGAGAAGGATATGCTTTTAATAACGTGTGCAGGGCCCTTGTTGCCTGTATTGCCTTTTGGGTGGGCCAGCACTGGATACAAGGATGCTATACACTATTTACTGGACTTAAATTTATTGGAATTTTATGTATTCCTGACATTTAATAGAGATTGACAATCAAATGCTATAAAAACAAAGACTGAGTCAAACTGTTGTTGAGAAAATGTAAAGAAGTATACTAAATAGCTAAATAGTTAATAGTTAACTTTTGTGTTTGTGTTTCAGGAACTCCAGTAAGTACCCGTATATTTGTGGACACACATTGTCCAGAGTACATGTATGTAAATCAGACTCACATCACAATTCTAGCTAACAGACATAACATCGGCTATAGACAAGGTAAGAGTGAAAGGAATGCGGTAAAGAGTGTGGATCCATGGAAATTATAATTTGAAATCAACTGCAGTTGCATGCTCTGCATATTTTACTGGCATTGACGATGTCGTGGTCCAGCTCCAAGAGTCTGAGCTGCCAAAAAATGTAAAGTGTTTTCACACACACAGCATGGATCCTGGATTATATTTATTTATTTTCTTATTTATTTATTGCAAGTCTGCATAAAATGTAATCTAGACTTATATGTAAAGTATGTATTTGTTTATGAAGACACACACACAATGAAAAAGTAACTTTCAAAGGAACAGCAGCAGCAGGAAAGGTCCGTAGGTCGGTAGGGTCAGACTACTGTATATAGATGAGTTTTACATGTTCACTTGACTTATCTCCCAAATTTTCCCCAAAATTGTACTCTTAAGAACTATAATTCCTCAACAGGTATTTTTTTCCCCTCATCCGATAGAATATAGATTGTATTGAATTATTTTTATCCTTTTCAAGTCAAACCGGGATTTGCTATGACATTTCTCATGAATGGAGGCGTGATTCAGATGGACATTTACAGAAGGCTTCGAGCACAGATTTGAACTGTTGAAAAGTTTTAAAGAAGGCCGTATGTCTGAGAGTGGCGATCTCGTCCGAGGTGGCTCAGAGCCCACTGCAGTCTTTCCCACGAACATTCAGCGAGTGGAACGTTTGATCCATGAAAATTGACAAATCACTTGTCACCAACTTGCGGCATCTGTTTGTGGGAACACAATCATTCACAAACATCACTTGCACAATAAAGGAACTCGGCTGCGGGATATTACTGTACAGTCCTGACCGCGCTCCAAGCCATTTCTACATGTTTGGGGCATTGAAGGAGTTCCTGCGAGGCCAGCTATTCAGATGTGAAGCAGGCAGTCTGATCACGGCTCGGGCGTACTGAGAAATCTTTCTCAGTAAGATTTTCTAGACTTTCTTTTCACGCACTAGTGAAACGCTGGGATAAGTGCATTAGTGTGGCAGGGGATTATATAGAGAAATAAAGGGAGTTGTTACTCGCATAACAATCAAAAGTCCCGGTTTGAATTGAACACCCCTCGTATTTTTGCATAACCGTCACTCCAGCAGCACATAAACAACGTGCTTCATGGTGCTCAGATTTTCCACACATGCTTTAACTTTCCTAGATAACGACATCAGTAAATATAAAATGTAAAGCCTAATCATTTGCTGGAAGGAGTTTTAGGGATGTTAATTATACTTACAGGCAGATGGAAGAGATTTAAATTATGCATTCCATGTTTTTCGCTTTTTACTACAGGACACACACCATCTTTAAATACAGGAGATTAGTCCATGCATGTTGGTTTTCTCCTCAGAGACAGTAGTGGGATTGTGTGCATATTCCAGATTTAATGCCCTTTTATTTTCTTTCTTCCCTAACAGGGAACTCCAGGGCGAGATGGATACCCGGTAAATATTTTTCTAATTCTCATCAGTGTATAACTGCTTTCCAGACTGGGACTTTAATGAAAATATTAGACTCATCCAACTTTAAATAATACAGAGCGCCACCTACTGGATTTTTTTTTATCTTTTTTTTTCTTTCTATTTTTTTTCTACAGTATATTGAGGATTAGACATTATTCTTGTGGCAAGGATTAATGAATATAATACAAGACTTTGATTTGATTTCCTGTTCCTGAACTTCTCTGAACATCTCTTGTAACCTCAAGTACACGAACATCAACAAAATGTTTTACATCGTCTTATTCCGACTGAAGATTATTCGCATGCTTTTAAAGCTTACACACAACCAGACCAAAAACATTTGGAACAAGGATTATTAATATATTGAAGTTTCAGAATACACCATCCTCCTCTATATATGAATACTGAACAAAAGTCTCTGGTCTTACAACACCATATGTCCATGCCTTTACTGGAACACAGGAGTTAGTTGACTACTGCATGTGCAACTTATTTTAGCGGTCCCCGCATTGCAATAATGCAAACACGCAACTGTGTGAAGTCGGTCCAAGCACAACAATTGAGCTGGTCCAGACTGTTGTCTGAACTGTACTGCCATATGTGGTCTTAGTAATCCTCTCTGCCAGAGCTATCTCAAAACAAGATATCTACTGATCTTTCTTATTCTTAACCTGCGTATCTGTATCTCTTGACCCTTTCTATCTTGTGTGTCTTCATTTTGCATGTCTGTCTTGGATTTGGAAAGTAAACACTGGAGGGATTTGGGTTTTTTTTTTTTTTTTTTCCTTTATTCTTTTGAGGCACCAAGTCTGTGGTAATGCAGGTCACATGGACGCTTTTAGAATTTCTTCCACAGCATGAACGGGTACAGTATGGTTATCATTCGTCTTAAAAGAGTGACCATTTAAATAAGAAAACCGTGGGCTTGTTATTCTGTGGGGGCATTTATTCATTCATTTATTCATTTATTTATTTATGCATGGTTTAGGGACACCTGTTTTCTTAGACCGCAAATTGCTCCATTATAGTTTTAGAGACTTGTATTTCTACAATATACAGTATGTACATGTACAATATATGCCACTCATGGTGGACTAACACCTTATTAAGACACGCTATGTCGGCATTTTCTTTAATTTGTCGGTCACACGTATGTTAAATTGCTGACAGCAAAGAGTCACCGAGGGGTATTTCAGCACCTCATGTGGAGTGGACAGCGACCTCTTTGCCCTGCAGCGTGAGCCTGAGTCTGAATTTAAGGAACGAGGCTTGGTCGAATTTCATAATCTGAATGACACCTGTTGTAATGTATGTGCTGTAACATACATCTTATAGCCAAAAGTCTTTGGACACCTGGTCATCTGACCTACATGTTTTCTTAGGGGAAAAAAAGCGTTCCAGATTTATTCCCCTTTTTTTGAAAACCTTTCTCCAGATGTTGGAGTGTGGTTGTTTGGGTTTACGCTTTTAGCCAAAAGAAGCTTAGTGATGATGAGTGTGGAGATCTGAGGTGCATTAAATGTTCATCCTGAAGGTGTTGAGATCACTTCAGTGTTATGCCGGAACAGGTTTGAGCCTTTTAGCTTCAGTGAAGGGAAATTATAAAGTCCTTCCAACTTGGTGGAACAGTTTGGGGAAGAACCACATTTGGATATTGTGGGCAGGTCTCTTAGTGGGCAAGAAACCCTGCTCTCCCTTAAGACCAATACCCTTAGACATCTTATTTATTTATCAATTGCAATTTATTAATAATAAATAAGAAATGTTACATCATTTTTGCCAAAATGTGAAATATTCAGAATGTAAAATACGAATAATAACTTCAACAATGCTATGCATTTTAAAATAAAATCCAAATCTTGTGCATTTTAAGCTCTTATGGCTTCTCTCTTTCTCATTCAGGGGCCTCTGGGTGTGGATGGGAAGCCTGTAAGTTCACCATACAGGTCACAGTATACAAAGAATATAACTTATACAGTAGTGTATGCATTGTAAGGCATTTAATAGTCTTTTGTTAGTTGTCTTATCTAGCTCTTACTTTTTTCTGACTCTGATATTAGGTTTATAAAATGTTTAGATATATCATGTTAAACTAGTCAGATATTTTAATTACATTTTATTTATTTTTTTACTAGTTTTGGTAGTGAATATGATGTAAGACATTTTTGTTGTTGTTGTTGATGATGATGATGTTGCCTTTGTTTACAGGGTCTTGCTGGTCCAAAAGGTAGTCAGGTATGTTTTCAGATTCCTATCAGTCTTTGTAAAAAGACAACTTTAAAAAGATGTGGTTAATTATAGTCAGTTTTGCTTATGGGTACAGTATGTAATAATTTAGCTATAATTTAATTAATAATTTAATTTTAAGAACTATTTTATGAACTACTATATAAACTATATTACTATATAAACTAGTAGATATTTATATGGAGAATTAAATTTATCATTACTGTATTATGTGTTGCAAATTCTTTGTACTTTACACTGATTTTCCAGTGAACACTAAGAGTCCATTAGGAAGTGGCAGAACCACATGAAATGTCTTGAATGTCTGAGAAACATAAGCACTATAGAGTTATCTATCTGTAGGCAAGAGTTGAGGCTGTAAATTCCATTCAAGTACAATTAGTTCACACTACACCAGAGTTTACACCACAAGTCAAACAGGTACGGTACACTTTCGTGTTTGTAGCATACAAATGATAACACTCATGGTTTCACATAGCTTGGTCTATACACCAGACATAAACTCTCATTTCAGGGCTTACAGGCTTGAAGAAGAGCAGCAGACATTGACCATTAACTATCGAATGCTATAACGATAAGAAACGTTTTATCTTCTTTTTTTTTTGACATCTGTCTTTTCTTCTGCTAGGGGATGCCAGGGCCAAAAGGAGATAAGGTACGTATAGCTTCAAGTAAGCTTCAGAGCATTGAGAGTGATATCAGTAAGGTTTTAGCCTAATACTGTATAAACCAGCCTTTAGATATGGTAGCTATTTCCCAAGCACAGCTTCGGGACGTTTTGCAAAACAGATGACACAACACTGCGGAGTGTTTATGTAAGATACATTTGCACCTAAGTAAAATCTAACCTTTATCTCCGCAGGGTGATCAGGGAGACGTGGGGCCCAGGGTGAGTACTAATCATCAAACACTAAACTAATGCCCTGAAGCACCAGTGAGCTCACACACACCAGGTTCTGTGTAAATCAACAAGTCTTTTTTTTTTTGCAGAACATTTACATGGCAGTGTAGCAAGTAGCATCAGCGTACACATATTACTCTGATAATGCACATTAAATTCACATAAACAGAAAGACTATTCAATTCCTGACAATTTTATATCATTTTTACCAATTCAAAAAGGATAAAGACTAAATGCTTTTCAAACTGCTGCTCATGCTGCTTCACAGATCACTCTAATACACTGTAAGGAAAGAGCTGTCTGCCCTCTTCTGCATACATGAGCTCATGGACACCTATGATTGATTAATGCCTCACTGACTCACACAGTCGAGTGTTAACTATCAATTTCTCACACACAGATAGCAGGTTATAAAGTAGCCATCTGCATTTATGCAAAAAAATTCAAACTCACAAATCTATAAAGGCAGTGGCTCTTCCAGGTAGCTTAGGATACTCCCTAGGTGTATTTTTCCCTAGATGTTTTATATGTTCTTCCATATTAAACTTTTATTAGTAGGGAGGGCAATCTCCAGTGACCAGCCGATATGATAACTAGGTGCTGGTTTGATTTGTATTGCAATTCTGTAAGTATCATGATTTAAAAAATATTCAGATTTGATATAAATCTTTTTTTTCAGATTCCATTACAATATTAAACAAAAGACATAGCAAATTATTTGTCCCTACTATATTATATTGGCAGGACACTATGCTGCCTGCCAATGGGTGCACCACCTGTGCAGTGTTTTACCACCTCAAAGAGAAAGATTCATTCATTTATTAATTTTCTATACCGCTTATCCTGTACAGAGTCGCTGGGGGACTGGAGCATATCCCAGGAGACTAAGGTCAAGAGGCAGGGTACACCCTGGACAAATCAAATGCTCGACCCTGAAGATGCGAGGCCACAGTGCTAACCAGTACGCCATTGTGCCGCCAGGGAAACATCTGTAAAATTAAAAAAAATATTTGAAAAAATGTTCTATTACAGAGAGTGAACACAAAAGAATCATGAGATGAAACTGAATCGAATCCTTTCCCCTTTTCTCTACTTATTAGTAGCATATCAAAAAAAAAAATCCACTTTCTCTAATTCAGGACTATGCCTTTAGGAGGCTTAGATAAAAAAAATTTAAAAAACCTCTTTTTTTCTTGCTCATGTTGTCCAGTTACTACATCTCATCACAGTTTGCATTGTCGATCCTATCCAATTATTATTAGAATACAGCAAAGATGTGTATACACAATGTTTATACAGAAAGTCCCCAACTTAAGAACATTTGTGTTACGAATTTCCGCAGATACTAATGGACCACGGTTCTATGAACATTGGTAGATACGAACAAATCACAGAAGTAGTTCACATGTATTGTACAAAAAATAGACACTGCAGTGCACCAGATAGCAATATTTACAATTATATACAATATTTTTAGTGTGTAATTCAATGTATAAAATGTCTTAAGTCTATTGTTTGTGTGTGTGTGTGTGTGTGTGCGGGGTGCAGGAGAACTGAGTCGACCTCACAGGTTTCAATTAATCAGTCCGGGAGAACGATGATAGAAAATGTCTGTCCTGTAAAGCTGTCCTAATGGTGAATAATCCTAATTTCGGGAAAATCCTCAAGAAAACAGAGTTCACTGTCCAATACAGTGGAAAACAGCTTTGAGACAAAATGGCATCTGGGATTCCCCTCGTGATTTAAAGGCGCAGAGACAACACTGTCATATTTCACTGTGAGATTCATTTGCTTAGGCATGGTTACGGGGTTTGGCCACATGATGGCAGTGTGGGGAAAGGCGTCAGAGATTTAGTCAAGTGGATTGGTATGTTTTACGTTGTATATTTGTGTCAAAGGCGTATAAGACTCACTTTGTCGCACCTAAGAACAAATTGGACTTACGAACATGCTCCGGGAATGGAACTCATTAATAAGTCATAAGTAAGAATGCAAACCAAAACACTACTACCAACACAGGCTAAAAAGACAGTATGAATTCTACGTGTTCTAGTGCTCTGTGATTTAATTATAATAGTGTGTTAGTACTGTGTTCTGTCATACAGTCATGCCTGTGTAATATTTTAAATTCTGTGATCTATGGAATCCGTTAATTCTCCTGGTAGAGGGTTACGTTTAAACCTGGAAGCAGATCCAAGCTGTTTCCATCCAGATGGCTTGTACTGCAGGTGGGATGATGGTGACCCATGACCTCTACGTTTTCCCCATCATTCATGAGAAGTTTCTCAACACCTTCGCTCACTGTATAGTTTATATAGAAAAAACTGAGGATAAACAAACTTGTACAGCTCTGCAGACAAAAGACCAAGTTCTCCCCCAACATTCCCATTTTTTTTAGATTCCCAGTTGGTGTCATTATTTCATTATGGATATTGTAATATAAAGAGCTGCAGCACCAAAAGCCACTGTTATTTTGGGAAAGAGAGTCAACTTCTCCTGGGAAAATGCTGCCTTTTCCTGAACCCCTTGCCATCCGTGCTAACCGCAACACTAAATAGAAACCTTGTGCTCCAATGAAAGGTAATCATATCCAGAAGCGCATGGTATCTAAAACAATAGTGTAATCAGGATGTCCATAAGAGTCTACTTGTAATTTGTTGGCTAGAAACGAAGTCAAAGTAAATTACCTCAACATTAAGAGGCATAAAGATCACCGCCGTTCAACACAAACATGGAGTCATCTAGTTCTCGTGTGTGTTCTAACGATGACCTCATACTATCTGTTATCCTTCTGTAAATGTCTCTTTTCTATGTTCCCTTTTTCTCTTCATGTCCCTTTGTCACTTCACTCCTGGTTTTCTTTTCTGTTCTCCAGGGCCCTCCAGCACACGCTGCCTCTGCTGGCCTGCTCAGTAATCAGATTCTTACAGTCAAGGTTTGTTCCTCGATTAGCTGCTCTTCCTCTTCATTTATGGCCGTTGCTAACATCGTTTCTAAATATCTGACTCTGTTGCTTTTTTTTTTTTTTTTGACTCTTCTGTCTTCTATTCTGCATATGAATGAAAAGCTGAATCATAGAAATTTTTCTGCTTTTTTTTTTTTTTGCTGAGATCTTGCATCTACTGTACACTAACAGATTTTTTTTTCTCCAAGTGGTTCACTGATTCTGTTCTACCCTCTTCTTCTTCTTCTTCTTCTTCTTCTCACACTGTTACTCTATTTCTTGTCTTTCTTCATGCCCTTGCTGACAGATGGTCTTTCCACACTAAGCTCATGGCTTCCTCACAGGTCAGAGTTGACCACCAGACATTCTGAAGGTAGAGCAAAAACATCCCGCATGTTTCAGCTCCCTCCCTCAAACTCTCATCGCTCTCATCATCATAATCATCATCATCATCACCATCATTTCTCTTTCTTATTTTTGTTCTCCTTAGCTTCCACTTATATGTTTACTGACACATGGCATGTGTGTCCTTGACCTTGACCCCATAATTAGCTCCTATAGAAGTCTGGACTGTTAAGTCATGACTGTTTTGAATTACAGCGAGCAAAACCAAGAGAGAGAGCGAGAGAGGTATATATGCCTTGGCGTGGTTAAATGCTTTGTTTACAGACATGACAAGAAAAAAAACATGCCACTCCAACCACAGCTAATGAAATCAACCAAAATAGGGTTTTCTCATTTTGACAACATAATATGCTGAAATGGGAGTATTTTACATGAAACCGCAGCCTGGAATTCTTTTCTCTTAGATGACAGTGCAGTTCGCCAGCAGCCTCTGTTTCTCAGTAAGGCTTTGGAAAAACGGCCCACTCATCCCGCCACGTGCCTTTTAAACCAGACAATTTTTCAGGCCTGGCCAATGGCTGACAAAAGCTTTGTTATGTATTGTATTGTGAAACAAATATGAAACATAAATTACTTGTGGGTGACAAAAAACAGCCATGTAACATCTAGGCATGAAGTTAAAACAAAAGGATATTATAGAGGAATTTTGGTGAGTGTAGATTCATACTTATATATTTTTTTTTAATCTGTTCTTGGTTTCTCTTCCTACGTGTGTACAGGGTGATCAGGGTCAGGCTGGGCCTCCTGGTCCCCCAGGGCCTCCTGGACCATCTGGCCCTAGAGGGCCCCCAGGAAACATGGGCACAGACGGACCCCAGGGCCACCCAGGAGAGCCGGTAGGAGAGCGAACGTGGCACATATACATTCATACACACATTCATTTTGTGTCATGTGATGAGCTCATGCTTCATATCAGCCTACATGACTCAGACACATCTGGCAGAATACCTTTTCCTTTGTTCACCAGGTGTTCTCTAGCTCTTCACACGGTGACAGCAGTTAACCCAATGTTCATGCTTGGGATCAAATTTATTTTAATCGTAGACATACTGGGGCAGAGCGCAGGGGTAATGAGGTTCAAGCACATTCCTCAGAATCAATCTAGTGTCTGACACGCTGCTTGTAGAGTTGCAAGCGTTTTTTGACTCCTGGTACTACTTTTCTTATGTGACCCATAGATACATCATAGACTTAGAGATTTATTGGAGAGGACAGAAATTAACTGTTCCCCACAGTCCTCATCTGTTTAATATGGATCTCACGTAGTCTCATCCTCAGACACATCACACATGAGTTTTGTACGTGTTTCTGGCAGAAAGCTTCATCATCCTTGATAGGCTCTGCGGATGTCTGCGTATTTAAAACCTAGTATACAAGGAAAAGAAACTATTTTTTTTAAACTGTCACAAATAATTTAAAGCAAACCTTCAGAAGAATTCAATCGTATTTATGTTATTTTTAAAGACTTTTGTTTGAAGGAGGTAGAAAATGTTTGCCAAAATGGCTCTAGACCAGGCATCACTAAGTTACAGTTATAGTTCTGTCTAGACACTGATGCTTTACTGATAAACGAGAATAATTAATATACCATATATCTTATGTTTTTTTCCCTCGAGGTGTGTCATTCAGCGAGATAGTTTAAAGTGTATAGACAGAGTGCGTGGAAGAAACAGAAATGAAAGCGCAACACAGCAGGGCTTACTCCAAGAAAAGGAAATAGAAATTTTAAATTGCCATTTTATTGAGCCTGATCTAGATGAAGGTCGTGGTTGTGGTTCGTCATCTTTCATGTCAGTCTAGTTGCTTCCTTGACATAGTTCATGACTATAGTCCAGTAAAAGCTATAAGTCTGGCCATTGAGATTAGACATCAAGCATCAAGAGATTGTTGTTCTACTTCTCGATCGCATTTTAAACTCTTTATCAGCTCAACACGATCTGAGGTACAAATTTCCTCATTTTTCATCGGCAAACCTGCTTTCCTCATTGTCTCTAACACTCGCTAACTGTTTCTCTCTCCATAACCTGAGCACATGTGTTGGGCTCATTTGCTCAAATGGCATTTCCTGTTGTTGTCATGCGAATTGTAAATGTGTTTTTCCTCGGTTGCATAAAACTACCTCATTAAAAGCTTAAGGCCTGATGCCAAGGATCCGGCCTTTTCACCCAGTCCGCAACGCAAGCCCTCGGTCTCCAAAAGGCATTGGCTTTAACAATACATGGTGTTGTGTCTACTTATAATAAATAGAAGCATAAGGGACGTTTGTTGAGTCCCTACATGGCCTCCTCCACGTCACATCTTGAATTTAATCAAATGTGCATGTTTCTTTAACAACTGCTTTACCTAAATATGTTCATGCTCACACCATTGGATGTATTGCTGTTATTCCACCTAAACATTACTGACACTTTAGCACACACACCCTGTGCTTCACAATGCTCAATTTTCTCAAACATTTTTTCATAGCCTTCATGTATAATTACAGACCATGAAATCAATGAAGCTGGCTTTGTGCCAGAGGGGAAATTAATTATACTTAAAAAGATCTGTAACATAAATCACGTATTTATTACACAAGGCTTTCATCTATGGAACATTAGTTCTATCAGCTGTAGAATTCGATTATTTTCTCCTTTTCCTTCAAAGCAGGCAGTGCCATTCAGGCTTAATTCTGTTGTTTACACATTTCTCTTTTATATACAAGTTCCCTATTACAGACTGAATTACTCTTAACTATTCACAGACAGAACACACAGCACAAAACAAACCTAATGGTCGTTTTTTTTTTTTTTTCTTTTGAGTTGTGGTTTCAAGCTCTGGTCTTGAGTTGCGTAAGATGTGAAGTGTCCATGCAGATTGAGTTCAGTCTCAGAGTGCAGTACTACTTATGTGATTTATGTGAAGTTGTTAAAGAGAGCCATCTAGTGGATAATCTTTATAACCACACCATCACACTTTTTAAATGAATTGATGCACTAATATCAGATTTCTTTTTTAACAGGGTCTTCCTGGCAAGGATGGGAATGAGGTTGGTATTTCAGGTTTCGATTGTTTCAGTGTTGCGTCAAATACATAGCATGAAAACACTTTTTTCTTAGGTTTGATTAAATTGTTTGTTTTTGACTGTGGATATCCTCCCACTTTAAAAGGGTCCAAGAGGGCCATCTGGTATAAAGGTAAGTCATTTATTACAACTGATTTTAATTACAGGTAGCCCCCGACTTACGAACATTCGAGTTACGAATTTCTGCAGATACGAACAGACCGCGGTTCTACTTCCGGTTTAGTCATAGAAGTAGCTCGTGTATTGTACAAAAAATAGACACTGCAGTGCACCAGATACCAATATTTGCAATTATATACAATATTTTCAGTGTGTATCTTTAAGTCTGGTATATTTTATGTGTGTGCCTGTGTGGGTGTGGGAGAAATGAGTTGGCCTCAACGAATCAGTCCGGGAGCATGATGATAGAAAATGTCTGTCTTGAAAAGCTGTCCTGATGGTGAATAATCCTAATTTCAGAAAATCCTCAACAAAACAGAGTTCACAGTCCAATACAGTGGA
>JAOVVA010000021.1:10255649-10275834 GCA_028565275.1 Leiocassis micropogon
GCACTGCAGTACTTCAAGCAGCTGGTGGCCACACCAGATACTGACTGGTACTTTTGATTTTGAGCCTCCCTTCATTCCGATCCTGTGCAGGTGTTGTTACACGTGGTCTTCCACTGCGAGGATGTGAGTATTAATAAACATCATTATTTAATAAAATGTATAATTGTATATGGTGATATTTAATACTTTTGGAAGGAGTCTCCAGTATCATATTCAGAGGTAATGCTGTAACTTTTCCAACATCTCCGAGAGACAGAGAGATAGAGAGTGAGAGAGATCAACTGAAGATTTCCACAACATTAATTGGAAATAAATATCAGGCTTTGCAGCTGGTTTTCTTCAGCTGGAACTGTGGCCATAGTCAAGGTGGAGGGAATTATGAACAGTTTCAAATACTAGTCAATGTTGGCACAAAACCTTTAGGTTTCCACAAGAAAGTTGAAGATGAAGAGGAACTTCATCTTTCAGCATGATTAATCAAACAGCAATGATTTTCTTAAATAAAACAAAATGTTCTATTAATGTTCTATAATTCTTTCCCCAGGAATCACCGACAGGGATGTATTTGAATGACGACGACAGAAGTATGTCTTAGTGTAAACAAGGTGTAAGATACTCAACCTAACAAAATTTGATTTCTATTATTGTATTAATAAGTTAGGCAGAGAGTTCTGCAGTACAGAAAAACAGGAGGACTTCAACGATGATTACATTAAAGCTGATCAGATTATGCTTAGCTTTAACCTTTTATACATTTTTTAACCTTTAATATGCTTAAGCTAGCAAAATAAATAAATAAATAAATTAATTAATATTTAGATGAGGTGAAATTATAATGAGCTATATCTCAGCACGGTGTTCTATGGAACGTTCTAGTAAATAAATAAACAATATGGCTGTACATGTTTGCCTAATACATCAAATATATTTGATGAAGTCTGTAATATTTAAATGTTTATTATATTTATAAAAGAAACAGTCACTGTAGGTTTAAAAGCGGAAATTCTGTCCACCGTTCAACTTCAAACGACACGACTACAGATCCCAGAATGCATCCGGAACGACCCCGCGCACAAGATTTGCTTCCGGGTGTTTCTCGGTCTTTTTCCTGTGCCTAAAAAACTGAGGAGTTAGGCTAGCTTAGCCCTCCGATTCAATCTAAAGCCATCGACCCTGAAAGGCGCGATATAGGTTCACCAAAATGACCGAGCAGATGACTCTGAGAGGGACCCTGAAGGGCCACAGTGGTTGGGTGACCCAAATCGCCACAACTCCTCAGTTTCCAGACATGATTCTGTCCGCATCCAGAGGTGAGGAGCGCCTGCGCCATGACTGTGTGTGTGTGTGTGTGTGTGCCGGCTTTGCTAAGTAGCACAGCTCAGTGCTCTGGTTAATAACTTACACATATAACCAGAGAAACACAAATATTACGCCTCATTACTGTTTAATTAAATTTATTGTTGCTAGTTCTAAGAGTTAATATTATTTATGTGAAAGGAAATACTCTCAATAGCTCTCAAGTTCATGGTGCAATAATATTCCTTAAATTATTTCACAATTATTAAAATATTAGTCTTATTTTACTGTTATGCTTTTTTCTATAACCATAAATCGTCCTTTTAATAAAGAAATGAATGAATACTGAGCACTATTATTCCAACACATGTGACTGGACTGTCAAAAAAAAACATGTATGAAAACATTTCCTAAATTGTCCTGATGTTCTCCTGCAGATAAGTCCGTCATCATGTGGAAGCTCACCCGTGATGAGACCAACTATGGTGTGCCCCAGCGCTCTCTGCGCGGTCACTCGCACTTCGTCAGTGATGTGGTCATCTCATCGGACGGCCAGTTTGCCCTGTCCGGGTCGTGGGACAGCACTCTTCGTCTCTGGGATCTTACCACGTGAGTTTGAAAGAGGAAGCTCAATACTGAGTTTTATTTGTGCCGGGTTTTATTCGTGTCCGACTTGTAGCTCCCCATTAGTTATTTTACCCGAAATTTGGTAAAGTAGTCAAGACAGGGCTTTTTTTTTTTTTTTTTTTTAAGGGTGTTTTCACGTTAGGCATGATTGATTCGTACCGTGCTTAGGAATGATTGATACCCCTCCCCACTCCCCAGCTTTTATATATATCTTTTTTTTTTGTGCTCCATTCTTGGGCATGATGTCTGATACAGTAGGTGGCAGTATGCCAGTATACTTACTTGAATTGTGAACATCCATTAAAGACGAGAAGATGAGAACGAGAAAGTTAACTTTTGCGCTATGTTTATTATTGATATTTTGCGGAAAATGTCAAGAGTAACGCTCTTGCGTGCCTTCCTACTTTATCTGCTATGGATCCGTAGGTCAGAGGATGAAAATGGTGCTTGCTACACGCACACCGATTTCAGTGGAAACAGACGGCGCTGATGACGTCACGTCTAAACAGGGATCTACTTTCGTTCTCAGGTACGATTAGTTTCCACATTTGATTCGATTTGCGATCACGGATCGGACATGCTTCACGAGTGCAGAACAATTGTGTTATCACTGATCAGAGTGAACCGGACTTTGGTGTCAAGTGTTCTTGAAAATAGTCCCAGGGCCCTAATGTGAAAACGCCTTTAATTTGCCCCTGAAGCTGGAACTTTAACAGAGGAATCTTGTTGGTTAAAATTTAGCACATCTCTCCAAATTGAGTATGTCTACAACACTGTGAGGCAGGTGCATGACTAATAAGCTTCTGTGATGAAGGAGTGATGAAATAAATTTCCCGGGAACGTATGACCCCAAAGTCTTTTTTTTTTTTTTTTTTTTTTTTAAACCGCACAATTGTTTTGCTCTCGGGAACCGTTCCCAAGTCTGCTGGAAAAAGTGGCCTCGTGAATGATTGAACGTATTCGGGCACAGATTGAAGCAAGGAAGGAGTTGTATCGGAAAATTGAGTAGATAGCTGTTTAGACGCGATGTCCGTCTCCTTCAAAATCTCCGTGTCCGTGAAGCACACGTCAGTCTCATCTTCTGACCTGCACAGTCATAGCTGATAGTTTTCCCGAAATATCCCCAATAATAGGCATGGCATTAAAGTTAACTTCCTCTTGAGTGTAAATACGCAAATGTTCTCAAGAACAGAGCATAAAAATCAATGTGATCGTCAGTCAGTGTGGAGGGGGAAGCAGTAGACATGGTACAACTCAGTCATGCCTAATGCAGATAACACGGGTCCGTCATTCCATAGGATCTGTCAGTGTCTCTGTTTTTCACTCCTGTATCCTTTTTTTTTTTTTTTAAGTGGAACCACCACCCGCCGATTTGTCGGCCACACCAAGGATGTCCTGAGCGTCGCTTTCTCTGCTGATAACCGCCAGATCGTGTCTGGCTCCCGGGACAAGAGCATCAAGCTGTGGAACACTCTGGGTGTCTGCAAATACACCATCCAGGTGAGTCTGGTTTATTGTATCTATAATCGGTCACAAGTGAAGAATTAGATCAGATGGTGTAGATTTATATTTTTGGTCTTTGAACCATCACATGTTCACAACTTTAAATACTCTGGTGTTAACTGACATGTTCTCGCCCCCCTCCAATTGCATGCTGTGTGTATGTTTATGGAGAGGACAGGTGCATGCCTGAAGTTCACTTTGACTGAGCCTTAAATATGTGCATGTTCGTGTGTGTTCACAGGATGAAGGCCACACCGAGTGGGTGTCCTGCGTGCGCTTTTCGCCCAACAGCAGCAACCCCATCATTGTCTCCTGCGGCTGGGACAAACTGGTTAAGGTGAGCTCATGGATACGCTGACTTAAGATTTTGTGTATTTTGCACAAATAGGCTTTGTGGTTCCATTCATCAATTGGAAATTTATTGACACTTCATGCAGCTATAATATATTTTGGAAAAGGCTGTATCAGTATTATTGGCATCTGACTTTTCCCCCCACCTTTATAACACTCCAACCATCCCCAGGTGTGGAACCTGGCCAACTGCAAGCTGAAGACCAACCACATTGGTCACACTGGCTTTCTCAATACAGTCACCGTTTCCCCTGATGGGTCCCTCTGCGCATCTGGTGGAAAGGTAACACCTTTGTTTAAATGAGAGCTGATATATTTATGTTAAAGCTATGTAATCCTAAGCACCAAGCCTGATTTGTCTAACAATTAAGAATACTCAGCAGGTCATTCCAAGCTGGCAGCTTTGTTTTTTTTCTATTTGGTGATGTCAGTTCAGACTATACAATTATATATTTGCACTGATGGTTTGTCTCGTCCTTTTGTTGCAGGACGGGCAGGCCATGCTGTGGGATCTGAATGAAGGGAAGCACCTGTACACTTTGGATAGTGGCGACACCATCAACGCTCTCTGCTTCAGCCCTAACAGATACTGGCTCTGCGCAGCCACCGGCCCTTCCATCAAGATCTGGGTATTGCCACTTTTCGACTTTTTCAATGAATGGGTTTGAGAATTTTATACAAAGCACTTGCCATAAATTGTGCCACGGGGGCCACTCGGGACCTCTGGAGGTGTGCAGTTAGGATTACTTATTTGCATCTCAGGGATGCTTGATTAGATCGGGACCTGGTTTGTTTGGAGGCCGGCTCAGCGTTCTTGGACTCGATGCATGCTGTGCATCATGTGCAACGCTCTGTGATGCACTGGTGCCTTTCTATCATGGCCAGCATTTACTTTTTCAAGTTTATGCTATGGTCAAAATGTTATCAGCTGAATGGTCTATGTCTATATATTTGGAATTATCTATTACTTTTTGCATAAAAAAATTACAAATATTTGGAATCATGGATTACATAAATTACTTTTTGAATGAAGGAGTTTAATAAGTTCTTAATGTTTATGATCAGGGCACGGATGGAAGGAAACACTTCTGGTAGAGACCCCTGTCTGCCGGACAGTATTAGGGCTTCCCTCCCCCCGTTGCTTTGAGTTGCTTGTTGTTTGTTGAGAATTATTCAGAAGTGTCTCTCTGGTTCTGTTCCTTATCTCTGTTGATGTCCCTGCATTCTTTGCAGGATCTGGAGGGCAAAATCATCGTTGATGAGCTGAGACAGGAGGTGATCAGCACCAGCAGCAAGGCCGAGCCACCGCAGTGCACTTCCCTGGCCTGGTCTGCTGATGGACAGGTAAGAGAGCAGACTCTGCTTTTGGTTTATCCCTGTGTGTGGGAGAGCCTCAAGTTTATTTATTTTTATTTATTTTTTTATTCAATGGGCTGTTAAATGTGAAGTGTAAATGCAGCAGCCAGGTGAGCTCTTGAGCACTTGTATTAAGCATAATGTTTCATATTTGTTCTTTCTCAGACTCTGTTTGCTGGCTACACTGACAACCTCATCAGAGTGTGGCAGGTTACCATTGGAACCAGATAGACACCTTAATTCCAAGAACAAAATGCTAAGAATGGAACTTGGATAAAAATAAATAAAATAATAAAAATCGGATCATCTGGTATCTTTAGTGTTTTTTATATATATATATATATATATTTTGTTATAAGTAATGTCTAGTGGTTAATGTTAAACTGTTACCTCGTCTGATTTTGCCTGCTTATGCACTCTGGCTGTGTCTTTATTGGTTATCAGACGGCTGAAGTTTGTGTGATGGGTGAAATTTATCTCTCTTTACTGGATCTGGATTACAAACTTATCTTACAGTTTCCAGAACTTCCTGTTGCTGTCCTGGTTTGAGTTTTGCCCAAGGTGTCTGTTGTGTGATGGGGAGATGTAACTGCTGGTTAGGAATTGGCCAAGATTAAATTGGGATGTAAGGTGATAAAAAAAATACCATGTATAGAAAAATAGCAATGTGTTGAAACTATTTTGTCCTAAAAAGCAACACCTTCATGTCCTGTTAACACATCGTGTGGGTTTATTTTGTAAATTTATTTCAATAGATTATTATTTTTTTAAGTAATCTAGTCTAGATTACATTCAAATTTGTCATTGCGCGAAATATGTGTACAAACTCAGTGAAATGCAGTTTAGCATCTATCCAGAAGTGGGTAAGTGATAAATTGAATGGTGCAGAGATATGTAGTGGTTAAAGCAGTAGTAATTCGAAGACCGTGCAGTAGTGTAGTGGTTATTTAACTGTGATGGGAATCTATCTCCGTTTGTGTTGGTGCTGAGGCACCTGTAGCACCTACCACCATGGGAAGAGGGGTAAAAAGTCCATGATTTTAGCTGTCATATCTTTTGGAAATTTCCTCCAACGTGGACAGTGGAGAGTGCCAATGATCTGTTGGATGCTTTTCACCCTGGTGAAATCAGTAGAGTTTGTGAAGGTGCTCTTACTGTTGAAGTGATAAAAAATTCACAAGAATCTTGACGCAGAGGTGGGCACTTTTATGGAAATGGAGGACCTGTCGTGCCTTTTTTTTTAACCAGTAAAGGGACCAACTGAGGTTCTCAGCGATGTGGATTCTCGGGAACTTAGAGCTGGGGACATGCTCACAGCAGCTCTGTCCATGTAAATCGGGAGTGTGTGTGATTTCCAGCCTGTCTAAAATCCACGACGACCTCCTTTGTCTTCTTACTGTCTTCACACCATGCCGCTAGGTGCTGGATCTCCTTCTTATAGACTGTTTTATCGTTACCATTGATCAGGCTGTGATGTCATCTGTGAACTTTATACTGTTTGAGGCATAAACAGGTACGCTGTCGTGATTGAGCAGGGGACATACGCATCCCTGAAGAACTCCCAATATCGAGGGTGAAACTGGAAGAGGTGAAGTCCTCCAGTTACAGATTAGTGTGCTGATGCCAAGCTGTTTCAGCTCCAAGGCTAGCATGGAATGGATGTCTGTGTTAAAAGCTGAGCTAAAATACCATACACATTATGAACTTTTTGTTCCCTGGAATGACACTTGTGTATTTTTGAATTACTGTGGTTAGAGATTTTTGTGTGTATATTTTCACCCCATCTAACACTATTGTTTCAACAGCTGGTCAAATGAAACAAGTGTCCCCATGTTGAATAAACGTTGAAATAAATTGTAAGTGCTGGCAAATTCATGCAGTTCAAAAGAAACAAAACGCTTTAATATGTTCTCTTACATACCAGCTTTGGGAAATTAACATCCTACCATCTAGGTATTGATTACTTTCATACTTGATTCCTAACAAACATGACAGTTTCACAGAAACGAAATGCAATGTTTCCCCTTATCAAAAAGATTTTTAGATAGTATTTTTCAGTGCCCTAAACCTAAACACTTACTTTCACTGGTAACCTAGTGTCATCTGACCAGCATTTGCATCTTACAACATGACTAGCAGTTATATTTTATGATGCAATAACTCCTTCCTGTCACCTGGTCAATACCAACTGGTTTTTCTTCAAACAGTTCAAATGATATTTTTTTCACTTGTTAAACCATTCTAGCAGTGGTTTTAAAATAATAAAATGCTAGTTGTTCGTCAGAATTATTATTTTTTTATACAACGGATCTGTTGTAGAAGAGCAATTGCGAAAAGTAATGGATGCCATCTCGCACAACAGAATTAAAGTTGAAAGTATCAGTGTGGCCTAAAATTATACAAAGATTGGGCTGAGTATGACTAGGTGAGGTTTTAACTTTAATATTTTGTTACCTTAGAATTTTCAATCATAGGCTTTTTTTTTCTAATTAAGCTATGGGAAGGCGGCACAGTGGTGTACTGGTTAACACTGTAGCCTTGCACCTCCAGAGTCTGGGTTCGATTCCCAGCCAGGTGTTCATGGAGTTTGCATGTTCTCCCAGTGCTTGGTGTGGTTACCCCGGTTTCCTCCCACAGTCCAAAGACCAGCAGATTAGGTTCATTGGGTTGCCTGTAATGTGTCTATATTATTAGATAAACATACCCGGATTCAAGCTGGCAGGTTAGATAAGAAATTGTTCTCTTGACTAAAATATTAAACAATATTAAATATTTGTTATATAATTATTTTACAGGGTATGTTTATTTTATATATAACTAGACAAATACGTCCTTGTATTTGTAAATATGTTGATGTTTAGAAAAAGATAGATAAAATGTTTATATAAATATTTATGTGAATGATTATGTTTTAAAGTTTATCATTTCATTTTACGAGATTTTTTTGTTTACTTGTTTGTGTCTAATGTTGATGTATTGTAATTTTACGTACTATAGCATAAAAATAAATATGGTGCTTAGGAAAATAATTTGTTAGTGCGTTATGTGATATATTGTACATTATTAGATAATTTAATTATGGTAAGTATATTGTAAATACATAACAACATAAACAAAAGCACAATTTTGCCAGAGACTGGACCATTTTGTGCAGTGCGCGAGCCCTCGGTTTGAACTGGCGTAAAAACTGCGCATGAGGAACGAATGACGCGGCAGCGGCGCTGGCCAATTGGAGGGTGCCGTCAACGTTCTGTTTGTTCTGGTTGCCCAATCGAAAAATGTTTTATTCAAGCGAGTCTGCTTCCGGCAATATAAAAGCTGCCACGAGTCGGCGATGTGAGCGAGAGGCGGCCATTTTTGATCAGTGGTTACAGGCGCAAGCTGTTGGAGCAGTAAGCCGGTATATATTTTTCTATGTCTTGTTTATAGTGGTTTACAATTTCTTGTGTCATGCTGCATGAATATACATTTTTTAAGAAGTGTATAGATTTTAGTGTGTTTAAGGGTGCAAATGTAAGCGTCTCAGCTGTTAGCATGTAGCCGCGTATGATATTTACGTGCGCCATTGTACGTGTGCTAGTTATAAAATTACAATTATAACAAAATGCTTTTGTTTAAGTGAAAATGTCTTCGTATTTTTTTGCGATTACTCAGTACCTAGATGTGTCTGATATGTATTAAACTGATAGTCGGTAAATGTTATAATTTAGATCAGCTGTGACGCGCCGTGATGACGACATTGTAAGGTCTTTTGGCAATATTTCGTGTATCTTGTTTTCCAACAGGAGGCTGAAAAGATTAAGATAAGCCGCGATGGCCGAGGACAGCGAGCAGCAGTTTATGGAGACCTCGGAGAACGGAAACGGAGAGGAGGCGCTTAACGGAGCGGCGAGCGAGGACGTGCAGTTCGATGAGGGAGGAGAAGCCGCTCAGGACGAGGGGCAGAACGGAGCGGGTGATGGAAGACAGATCGAAGCCAGCAAGGGAGAGGAGGACGCCGGGTGAGACGAGGCGCTCGAGCCGCCTCTCTAATTATTATTGGGTGCTTTTGTTCAGCCGCGCTTTACGTGTGTGCGCGCGCGCGCAGTGTATGGGGGGGAGGGGCCCGGGATGTCCGCCTGTCTGTGTCTCAGCATCCGCTCCTGATGCTGTGGATACGAGTCCTCAGTGGAGCCGACTCTCTCAATGCGTGTGATGGATCACATGTCATTTGCATGTTTTTTGTTTTTCCCCACAATAATCCTTATCATATTAAATTGAGTTTATTTATTTTTTAAATATGTACTAAAATTCCCATGATTGTTTTTGCATGTGATCCCTAACAGTCAGTGTTGGTGCTTGGCAGTGTTCAGTCCTTATATGGTTCTGGGGTACTAGCCGTCCTTAAGATTGTTCATTTATGATATACCGGGCATGACGTTTGTGCCAGAGGGCAGCAAGGAGGAATGGGGTTGTCAGTATATTGTGTGCTGTGCTATGCGGCAGCAGTGAGCCGTCTTTGGAAGGACCGCCCCACAAGCTGGTTGTCAGTTCACGTACATGAGGCAGGCAGTCATACTAGCAGCTTATAAGTAATGTTTGGATTTGGGTGACCGCTTTTAAAGTCACTTCCTAGAATCTCATGATTGTACCCAACAAACTCCCATTTTTAAAAGTGATGCTACTTAATTTTTTGACTGCTATCCAACAGTCAAAAAATTGTTAGGGTGTTTTTGCATCGCTTTTCAATAATGAGGCTGTATAACCCAGAGAGGGGCCATTTACATCGATCAGCCATAGCATTATGATGTCTTGGACGGCCTAGGCTTATTGATGCACGTGGGCAGTGGAGGCTGGTCAGTGTATTCTGATCTGATGAAAGAGCTACTGTAACTCGCATTGATGGTCCCTTGCCGACCCATGCCCACTGCCAGAAGTGACTGCAATGGCCACATAAGCATCAGTGCTGTACTATGAAGCAGTGGAAGAAGGTGGCCTGGTCTGATGAATTTCTTTTTTTCCCCTCTATTAAATCATGTGTATGGCTGGGTGAGTGCATCACTTACCTGAGGGGGGAAAAAGAGGACACAATGATGCACTATGAGAAGAAGGCAAGCTGGCACAGGCAGTGTGATGCTTTGGGCAGTGTTCTGTTGGGAACTTTGGTCCTGCCATTCATTCATGTGGATTTTACTTTGTACCACCTTTACATGTACCACCTACCCGATATTGTGTCCTGACCAAGTACACGCCTTCATGGAAACGGTGTTCCCTGATGGCAATGACCAACACAACAATAAGTTTGACTTGGCCTTCAGTTTCTCCAGATCTCAAGCCAATCCAACATCTGTGGAATGTGTGGACTAACAAGTCAGATTTGCAACGTACTGGATCTGCTACTGACGGCTTGGTGACACACTATAGCACACCGTCAGATCTAGTGGAGTTCATGTCTCGCCGGGTAAGGGCTGATTTGGCTGCAAAAGGGGACCTACTCAATATTAGGCAGGTGGTCATACTGATATGGCTAATTTGTTTATATGCTGGCAACCCCACTTCTAGATTTTGTCAGGAGCAGCAATAACTACTGCAGCTTGTTACATTTTTCTTGCATATGGAGTTACATATTTGTGAAAAGCTTTTGTTAAAGGACAACCAAAGAGTTTGTGTCCTAGAAAATTATTGCAATCTAATTATTTTTTCCTATTGCAGTAAAATGTTTGTTGGCGGTCTCAGCTGGGACACGAGTAAAACGGATCTTAAGGACTACTTCTCAAAGTTTGGTGAGGTCATGGACTGTACCATCAAAATGGACTCTAACACGGGCAGGTCACGTGGTTTCGGGTTCATCCTCTTTAAAGAGGCAGCAAGTGTGGAAAAGGTATTTCATTACATATGTAATTGGGTATTCTTCACTAAGTGTAGGTCCTTGCAGGTGTGACAAAAAGATACTCATGCTAAGAGCTTTTTATGATGTTTTGATGCTAATTTGTCAATACCAACAATTGTTTATAAACATGGTTTTATAAAAATCCTGTTTTTAGAATGGAAGAGAAGGTGTACTTATACCACCTGTTGGCTGCTAATATTGTAACCATTTCCAAAATTGAATATCACTAGTCATAATTATTTTATTTTTTTGGGTTTTTCCAATTTTCTCCCCAATATTAGTCCTCCCCGTCACTACCCACATTAAGGCGAATACTTCCACTCAGTCGGGTGGGCGAAGACTATCCCGTGTTTCCTCCGAACCGCGTGACGTCAGCCGCATCTCTTCCAACTGCTCGCTCACGCACCATTAGGGGCGGAGTAACGCACTCGGAGGAAAGCGCTAGCCGCTCCTTCCGCGTGCACGAGCTCAGACGCCCCTGATTGGCTGTAGAGCCGTGATTAATGTGGGAGCGCAAGTACCTCTCATCCCTCCCCCCTGAGAGGGCTCGGCCAATCAGCTCTCGCTGTTTTCCTCTCCCAGCCGGAGGCACAGAATCACCCGGGGTTTCGAACCAGCACTCCCCGGATGATGGGGCGAGCGCTTTACCACTGCGCCACTCGGAGGCACTCATAATTATTATTTTTTTAAATTTATTATTATTTTTTATTATTTAAACTAGATGAATTTGTACACGGTACACCCCCCGCCCTTCCCTCCACCCCATAAGAATAGGGATGGTTCCAGTAGTATTTGGCACATTTTCTGAAAAGGTGTACAGTAGCATAGCTGTTTTCTTGCTTACACCGGTCAAGCCAGTGGACAATTTTGAATTGAACTGCCGTGTGTTTGAGGCAAACCAAAGACTAATAGATTCTACATGTTTTCTTTTGCCAGAGGTTATCTGAAGTGTTTTTTCTTTTTCTTTTTTCCCCCTCTTGTATATCATGTATTAAAAAATTTGAAGACATTGATGTGTGTATAGGCATTTTGGACAGGAAATGTGTTGGTGTGTGGCAGGGGAACAGTTCAAGGCATACCAAGACAAGCTCAGGGAAGGAGTAAGCATTAGACGTTTTTAAGGAAGGTTGAATTGGAAAATTAGCTTTAAGAAGATGAGGGAGAAAGAAGTATTTTGTGGTAACCTAAAGTACGACCATGCCTTTGGAGATGGATTCATTTTGATTATTCTTCTGCCCAAGCAAGTCCCATCATTCAAGATCAAATTTTATTTTGGACAGTAAAAGCTGATAATTAGGTCTTCACATGCTTATGTTGCCCAGATCCTCAAATATTACTTTTTTTGGGACTACTGTTAAAGGGGGTTTTTCAGTTGAAACACAAATCTCTTGTATAGTATTGTTTTTGATTGGCAAATATCTGGCTACAAGATTAATCTACAAAAAAGTGAAATGATGCCAAAGTTTTCCAGCAAGTCCACAAGTTTTGGAAAAGGATTTGATGTACTATAACCTATCCCATGTTATCAGCAAAATGGTAAACTCTGCCATGGCTGTTCTCTTGCATCAAGAGAAAATGGCAATATTAAAGGTAGATCTCATGGGCCTTGGAACACAGAGGGCGACAAAGGGCGCCCGTCTTGTACCCGGCTGAAACTCTTTGAAAGAAAGGGCATAAGTAATCATTTGTCCGAATGGCAGCCAGTGTGGGTAAGCGTGGAACACTTATCTGTTATATAAATTTGAGACCGAATTAAGAGTATAGAAAGGAAAATCCACTAGCCATATATTTTATATAAAAGTTTTAGCACTAAGACCTTTTTGAAGGATTATTTTTGTGCCTTGTAGGTGTTGCAGCAAAAGGAACACAGATTAGATGGAAGACAGATCGATCCTAAAAAAGCAATGGCGATGAAGAAGGACCCTGTTAAAAAAATATTTGTTGGTGGACTCAACCCTGAGACCACAGAAGAAAAGATCCGGGAATATTTTGGTGCATTTGGCGAGGTGAGACCTTACCGGTTGAATTTTGACTACAACTGTTTGAATACTTTTAATTCTCATTTTTATTTATTATAGATTGAATCTATCGAACTTCCCACGGATCCAAAAACAAGCAAGAGAAGGGGTTTTGTCTTCATTACTTATGCAGAGGAGTCAACAGTAAAGAACGTCCTAGAAAAGAAATACCATACTGTCAATGGGAGCAAGGTAATAAAAGAAAAGGAAGTGCTTTGTGTATGTGAGGAGAATCACTTGTGTATCTAGTTGGTTACATCTATGGAACACCTATACACTCTTGGTGTAAAGTTTCATTTGCTCCAAACTGTTTTGGGTAATTTTGGGTTATTTTCTACTTCAGTGTGAAATTAAAGTTGCCCAGCCTAAGGAGGTTTACCAGCAACAGCAGCAGTATGGCGGCCGTGGTGGTGGCTACGGAGGTCGTGGCAGGGGTCGTGGCGGTAAGTCAGATCTACTTGTCAAATTTTGTATGTTGTCATTTTTTAGTTGGCTGTAGTAAAGGGGGACGGGGGGGGGGATTCCAACTCCTACACTTGGCGACTAAAGGAGTTGTACTGTAGGGATTAGTCACTTGCGTCTGTATGACTAAGGCTTGTGCAGTTTGAGTGCTTAGTGGTGCACTGTAAACACGCATGCCTTTCCAAGGTGACCTTCTAAAAATTAACATGTCCCTGTGCTTTATTTCCTTTTTCAGGCCAACAACAAAATTGGAACCAGGGATACAGCAACTACTGGAACCAGGGCTACGGCAACCAGGGCTACGGCTATGGCGGACAACAAGGCTATGGCAACTACGGGGGTTATGGCAACTATGACTACTCTTCCGGCTACTACGGCTATGGTGGTGGATATGACTACAGTAAGTGCACTGGCTGCCTGCTTCCGCTTGCCTGATCACCATGGTTCACTTACCTTTTGCACAGAGGTGCTCAGATCCTCTCTCTCGTCTTTCAGACCAGGGCAATACGAGCTATGGGAAAACTCCAAGACGTGGAGGCCACCAGAGTAGCTACAAGCCATACTGATCACGTGTAGTGCAGGTATGCGTTTTCCTTTTTTAAATAAAAAGAAAAAAAAGACGGAAAAAAAAACCTGTGGTTAAACTTAGACTTGTTTTTTTTTTTTAATAGCTTTATTTCAAATTCAGAAAAATTGCCGACGGCACAATCTTATTCACCGCATTATAAACGTCTCTAGCAACAAACCGCCATAGATTAGAAGAGCTACAGGAAGCCACTGAATCTTAAGTTTTCATAAAATATGCATCTGAACTACACTACTTGATCAATAAGGGTTGAGGTGGTGGTGATGGTGGTGGACTGCTTAGTTTGCATGTTGAACAAAAAATATTCTACAGTAAATTGCTGTTCTGCTTTGCATAACGCTTGTTGCCTTTCTCTGCTGAAATATATAAACTCTTATTTAGCTTGTCACTGCTTAATTCTTTAGCAGCATGTCCTTACTCTTTGATTACCTATTTTGTTTTGGACTTGGTCATTTCCTGTACTTTTTTTTTCCCCCCCCCCCCCCCCCCTTCTCTTCAGGCCCTAAGTATTCTCAATCCAAGAATGCATAACAGCAAGCAGCAGGAGGTCATACAAGATGGGACACTTTCCTTTTTGGTATGATGGGACTCGTGCTCCATTTGTACAGGACAGCAGATAAATGGGGACGCTGTGTCTCGTTCCAAACTTTTTATTTCTTATTTTATTTTCTTTGTTCACATTTCCAATTGTGGAAGTGTAATTTTTACTGTACTTTTTGGTACCTTTTTGAATATCCTGTATTGTATTTTAAATGTCAACTGAATTTAGTGTATAAGGATTGTGAGCTCCCAGAGCTTTTGAAATAAAATGTTTGAGTAATTATTTTTATTTTTCCCTGGTGTTTTCCAAGATTAGATTTTTGTTGCTGCAATTCACATGCACGTATTAAGGAAGGGAACAAGGGGAGTGATTGGTTTAGAGTTGTGTAGTAAAATATAAGCATCTGGATCGTCTGTTTGAGCATTCGGCAGTTTTGCTTCTTTTTGCATTTTTAACTTGACAAGCCTTTAGATTGTAGTAATTGGTGAAAGTTTAATGCCTGTCACAAGGTGGCTTTTCTGCCTTTTATTGAGCTCTTTCCTACAGTGTAATTGGCTAAGTTTAGAAATAAACCTTTGTTTTAATATTTATCATCTTGTCCTATATTTTTTTGTAATGCTAGTATTAAACTTATTTTTGTTTGTATTTATTGCCTTTAAGGACACTAAGCCCACTCTCACATAAGACTGCTTGTATCCAGTTAGCCTGACATTCTGTTTTTTTTTTTGTTTTTTTTTTCCATAAATTGTATGTCTCCCTTGTCACATGTTTACGATCAGCACGAGCTGGACCGACCTGAACTGCAGATGCGTTAAAATGTAAACGGGCAAAGGGAGGCTGCATAAATATTTAATACTGTAGGTATGGTATGTGTACTTGGTGTTAAAGTAATTTGAGGTTTGAACACACTTCAGCAGGATGCTCTTGTGGATCTGTGTAATTTTAATTTCCTGAAAACTGGATAACAAAAGGTTGTTGCCCTTAAAATGATGAGCACATATTGACACCACCCTTTGACTTGAATGATGGCGTGTTAACCTTTTTAGGGAAGAGTTACATGGATGTCAGGGTGGCTGCTGTTTCCATGGACCCCAACCATACCACCCCAACTCTTGTCTCCAGTCACTTCTGTTGACTAATCAAATATTGATCCTATAGATTTCTTGTAACATTAACATTTGTAGGTGGTGTTAAGTATGTGCAGTAGCCCTACTATTTTGGGGGTAAAAAAAATCAATACATATGTAACTGCTCTATACTAAACAAATCACAATGTAATATGCAGAATATCTGATATGATTTTGCCCTATTTGGCTACCTGATGTCAATTGGCTACCACCTCAAAGTCACCTGGGCTATATAGGATGACCCAAATGTCTGTATTATCCATGGACATTCTTTCTTTATATGAAATTAGAATTTGAACCCAAAATCAATTTGAAACTGGCAATAGTAGATGCCACCAATTATTGAACTAAAGGAGAAAATCATCTGATGTTACACCAGTTCTAATGCATCAAGAAACCTTAATTTCCTTTTATTCAGCGTGTACACAAGTGGCTGGAAATCGGAGGCTATAAATTTGAACATTTGCTGTAGGGTGTATGTGTGTGTGTATATATATAAAATGTGATAAACAAGAAGGATGCAGAGGATAGGTTTAGATGGAGGCAGATTTACTGTGGTCGGCCCCTGAAAGGGAACAGTCAAAAGACAAACAAGTACCGTCATGGCCTTTTAAGATTCATCTTAAAAGATTTTATCCCCCACTCCCATCATTCTACACACAATCCCCCACAATTACAAAGTAAAAACAGGTGTTTATATTTTTAATATTTCTTTAAATACCTAAATATTCAGTTTACATCAATACATAGACCCTTTATGACACAATTGAGCTCTGGTGCATCCTACCCCATCAGTGGTCCTTGACATGCTTCTACAACTGGACTGTCCACCTCTGCCTAACCGGCTTCATGGGAATTATCAGATTATGTCACAGATGGGGAAGGATGCAAGAAATTTTCTGAAGCATTGAAAGCAGCCAAGAAAGAGCATGATGGCCTGATCTGGTCTCCCAAGCGGACCAAATAATTGGGGATGAAGAGCCTTGTTCAGAGATATCAACAAGAACCTAAAGGTCACTTTGAATGAGATCCTGAGATCCCTAGTGGGGATGGGAGAGATTTATGCAAGGACAGCCATCACTGCAGCACCAAACCAATCAGGGCTATAAGGTACAGTGGCTGAACTGAAGCCATTCCTTACTAAAAGCCACATGACACCTGGCTGGGAGCAAAAAAACACCTGAACGACACTCATGATAAGAGACAAAATCTGATGTATTGATTATTTGGAGTCAGGAAAAGGAATGGAAGAAACCTCCAAAAGAAAGTGTGCCATGCTTGTAGGAAACTCGACTCTGTCATTTACTGGCAAAGGGGCTTCGACCAAGTACCAAGTGATAGGTCTGAATACTTATGTAAATTGGATATGAGCGTGAAAGATAAAAAGCGGAAGACCTCCCGTTTATAACAAAGACTTTGCGTTGCCACTGTACACACATACGCACACACTCACCAATCGGGTCTTATTGACCTTATTATTATGAAGATAAAACTAATTAGAATAAATTGTCATGGAGCAGTAGATAATAGTAATCTTACCTGTGGCTTGGCATGGGGCAATGTCGCTACCATACTATCAAATTGATTATTACGTTATTAGGACATATTTTAGGCGAGTTCTGCACCCCTTTTGGCAGGCAAGTTTCCGTAGTGTAGTGGTTATCACGTTCGCCTCACACGCGAAAGGTCCCCGGTTCGAAACCGGGCGGAAACAGCTTTTTTTTTTTAATATTATTGTGATAGTTATACACTATTTAATATTATAATGTTATTATAATAATTATTAGTGTGAATTCCCAAAATCGTATATAACTTAGTTATGACTGAAATACGACAAGACAAGTCAACTCATATTAGCTTACATGTTACCCTAAAACACTGCAGGTACCAGAGGTGTTATTATTTACCCACAGTCTGTAACTAGATGAATTCCAATCTAAGTTGCATTCACTACGGATGTCACTTTCTAACAATAGATATATAGATAGATAGATTAATTGAACTTTAATGCGCCCAAGGAAATTTTAACTGCAATGGAAGTAAATAGCAGTACAATAGTAAAGCAGCAGAGTGAAGAAAAAAGGATGCAGAGTTGTTTTTTTTTGTTTACAAATAAAAATCTGAAAAGTGTGGCGTGCATTTGTATTAAGTGCCCTTAACTCTGATACCCCTAACAAAAATTCAGTGTTCATCTGTTCAAAAAGAAGAGAACCTTTAGGTCTGGTGACATGGATGAACTGAAAAGGATACACCAGGAATTGAGGGTGATCCTGAATGTGTGCAAGGACTCCTATCGACAAAAGCTGGAGAGTAAACTTCAGCATAATGACATCAGAGATGTGTGGATGGGTATGAAGCAGATCACTGGCTTCAATGTTAAAGACAGTCAGGAGGGGGGCGACCTGGACAGAGCCAATGTGCTGAATTAACATTTTAGTAGATTTATCACATTTTTCTCCCGTGTCTTTAATACAATACAACCATTACTACTTAGCGAGAAACTGCTCAGGATGGGTGTCAGCACAGACTTTATATCCTTCAACGTTTGCAGCAGGATGCTGGAAATGTTCTATCAGTCTCACTGAACAAACTCCTGTCGATCATGGAAAATCCATCCCACCCACTACATGATATATAGGCATATATACAGTGGCAGCGGAGTTCATTCTCTAACAGACTGATCCAGCTTTGCGATCACAAAGAATGGTTCAGGAAATCGTTCCTACCATTCGCAATCGCACTGTACAATGACTCACCGCTGACTACAGCAACTTGGATACATATGCCATTATTTACTGTCACTTTACGAGCACATACATACACTGACAATTTGCACATTCCATCTCTTTTTTTACTTTAAATTGCCAGTTTGCACTCTGTTTTTTTCTATATATCATCTGCAATACTGTGCTAATTTATATAAGGTACAATTACATTCTCCTCCACCCCTTTTCCCCCCTTACAACTGTTTGTGTAACCTGTTTCTGCTATAACACAATAATTTATCTTATGGGATCAATAATGTCTCTCTGTCTGTCTGTCTGTTTGTCTATCTATCTATCTATCTATCTATCTATCTATCTGTGTGTAATTTAATCTCAGTATAAATACAGCTGTTCTGTGAAGCCCTCAGAGTTTTGTTACAAAACATCAGTGAACAAAAAGCATCCTGAAACCCAAGGAACACAATAACAGGTCTGGGATAAAATTATAGAGAAATTTAAAGCAGAGTTAAATTAATCAAAAAATCTCAAGCCTTGAACATCTCACAGAGCACTGTTCTATCCATCATCCAAAAATGGAAAGATTATGGGACAACTGCAAACCTACCAAGTCATGGCCATCCATTTAAACTGACTGACTTAACATTTTGGCCTAAATACAATACGGTATGTATGGGGGAAAACTAACACTGCACATCACCCTGAACACACCTTTTTTCAGCAGAGACAGGGAAAGCTAATCAGAGTTGATGGGAAAATGGATGGAGCCAAATACAGGGCAAACTTAGAAGAAAACATGTTAGAGTCTGCAAAGACTTGAGACTGGGGCGAAGGTTCACCTTCCAACAGGACAACGATTCAGAGCTAAATACAAATGCATGCCACACTTTTCAGATATTTATTTGTAAAAAAAAAAATCCACAAAATTACAACTATGTGCCACTTTGTGTTGGTCTAGCACATAAAATCCCAGTAAAATAAATTTACGTTTTGGTTGTAATGTGCCAAAATGTGAACAAGTTCAAGGGGTATGAACACTTTTTCAAGGCACTGTAACTTTATATCAAATTTATTAAGTATACCTTAGGCTGCATTTTGGTCAAGCCCCAGCACTTTTTGTAAATAAATTGAATGTACAAGCAAATCACAAAAAATGTCCACTGTGTCATCAACAAAATTCAATGTAAAATACATTTTAATCACATAGTGATTATAGCCTGTACATGTTATCCTCCTTCAACCCCATTTTATCCCTTTTCTCAACAATATATTTTAGTTAATAAGAAAGGTCAAGATGGACATTCAATTAGCAATGTGATTGTATACTGTTTATTGCATGTATATTGAATTTCTGAAAAGATTTATATATATATATATATATATACAGTGAGGTCAATAAGTATTTGATCACCCTGTGATTTTGCAAGTTCTCTTACTTAGAAATCAAGGAGGGGTCTACAATTTTCGGCATTGACCAGCTCCTCCTGTGTAGTTCTGGGCTGATTCTTCACCATTCTTAGCATCATTGATACCCCATGTTGCTACTTAGACTTTGGATGATTGTGGGGTGCACAGGTGTCTTTATGACAGCTAACGATCTCAAACGGGTGCTAGTAATTTAGAATCATGAGCAGAGTGTAGCTGGACTGTTTAAAAGCAAAATAACAGGTCTTTGAGGGTCAGAAATCTGGCTGATAAGCAAGTGATCAAATACTTATTTGACACA
>JAOVVA010000021.1:10294503-10316748 GCA_028565275.1 Leiocassis micropogon
ATGACATGTAAGTGGATAATTTCCAACAGCCACTTACTGGAGTCATTTATTTCTTTGGCTGAATTTCAGAGAAAGCAATATTTCAGCATTATGTAGTAAACATATTTATTTAGTGATGTGTCTGAATAAATGGCGAACCGAGCTATTTTGCTACACATCAGCAAATTAAGACATTATTATCTGTACATAAATAAGTAAATCCAAATAAATCTTAAACATCCAAGTTTGAATTATAATATTGGGTCATAAAGCGATTTATGTGTTGGCACAGAACTACAGTTTTGTTCTCTACACATGTTCTGTCTATGTCTATGAAATTTTTTTTTTTTTTAAGTTTTGTAAGTACTTAAGCCTTTTACATCTACTCACTCGTAGAAGTTGGTCCATCCTGACTCGTCAGCTTTGGAGGCGAGCAGCTCTGTGTTGGTGGTGTACGTGAGCAGCGCCACCTCCTGGTTCAGGGCGGAAACGGAGCGCAGGTTTCCGCTCGCATCCGTTCCCAATGTCACCACCTGGTTCTCAGGAAGCAGTAACAGCCGCATCACTCCACCCGCCTCTCTCCTGATCTTCAGGGTGTTGTTGGAGCTATCGGTGACCGAGACGAGTTCTCCGTCCGCGCCGTAGCTGAAGTTATAGAGCGCGAGGCCTGTGACGAGACTGAGCGTTTGCTTGTGTAGGCCATCCTCAGTGAACACGTACAGCTCCTGCTCCAGTGCCGATCCCAGCTCGAACTGTCCCACGGCGTTCATTAACGGCTGGTTGGCGCGCACTGATCGCACGCGGATGTTGTTCAGGTCAGCGATGTAAAGTGTGCCGTCAGGTGAGACCGCCAGCGAAGCGGGCGTGTTGAGGTTGGCGTCGGCAGCATAGCTGTCGTCCCCGGAATAGCAGTTACAGTTGACGTCGTTCTTACAGTCGCACTCGGACGTAGCGCCGGCCAGCAGCGAGATCTCGCCGTCTGCGCTCACCTGCCGCACCCGGTTGATTTTCTTCTCGTCGCTCTCCGCGATGTAGAGCACGCCCGAATGGGAGACGGCGATGGCTGTGGCGCTCTCCAGCGCCGAGTGGATGGCCAGCCTGCTGAGGGAGTAGTCGATACCGGGAACCTGGCAGTGCATGGGCCGACCAGCCACGATGCTAACCTGCTGGTTCTCAGTGATCCGCAGGACGACGTTGTTCTCTAGAACGTACAGCGAGTTGTCCATGGGGTTGACGGCCAGGTCAGTGGGCCACTCCAGACGCACCTGCACACAAACACACACATATGTCTATCAGTTTGAAGGGTCTCTTCATTCTAGGGCATGTTACAGACTGATAGCCTGGATCTTTCCTCTGTACGAGTGGTTGTCAAACAAACAATGCAAGCATCTGGGCCATGAGTAATGAACCTTTAGTGGAAAGACGGAGAAGGAACTAGTCAGACGGAGACACAAAAGATGATGATGGAGTATGTGATGGGGCACAGATTTGAGAGTGCGTGCAAGGTTGAGAGAGAGAGAGAGAGAGAGAGAGAGAGAGATGGAGGCCATTTTCCACACCATAAATTACCAGTATGTTTTTGACCAGGCACTGGTTCAGTACCAAATGTTCCACTTTAATGAATTTGGCATAAATGATACTTCGATGTAGTGCTAGAAAAATTGTTCTGATTAGATCTGCACAGCACAAACAGAAGAAATGGAAAACAATAAAATATCAGAATAGTGGTAACACTGATCCTTAAAAAAACGCAAGAAAAAAATAAATCTAAAGCCCTAAGAACACAAATTGTTTTATCTTATTTGTTGCTTGTGCATTGATTCAATCAGTAGCACGTTTTAGCATATTAATATCACCATAATGCTTTCTCATTTGCTTATCATTGACAAAATATCATGCTTTGGTGGCAGCTAATATAAACCAAATAGCAGATATCAGTCTGAACACTTCCTCCATATTAAACCATAACTGTGAGGTTGCCTTCGCTTTAACAGCCATCGGTCATGTTGGTGGGAGTCAACTCTCTCAATAAACAGCTGGAGGAGAAAAGCAGAAAGAAAGAAAAGAGGAGTATACACCGACCTGGCTGACGTCCATGCTGGTGTCACAGCTGAGAGGCCTGACCGCGGTCAAATCGTTGGTTTTTATCAGAGTGGAGATGATGCCGTTCTGATCCACCTTACGGATCATGGTGGCGTCCACGAAGTACATGAGGCCGTTCTTATCCACGGCGATGCCTGTAGGTGAATAATAATAATAATAAAAAATATGCCTTTCATAACGTTCAGCGCTAACAGGCATGCAAACAAATTCATGTTCTATTTACTGCGAAGGAAGGTTCAGCCAAACAGTGCTGACAATCTTCATAAGTTAAACACCTGCGCTGACAGCTCTGTTGAAAGACAGATTAGCATTCTCAGCCTGTCTGATGATGTCTAAACATGTTGATGAGCTGTCTTCTAAAGACTAGATAGACTGATTTAAAGCAGCTCTGATCCCCCTCGCAGAGCAAAATCTCTGCTCTGAGCAGTATATAAAATCAATACACAAAATAAAGCAGGAGATATTCATATCTACGGATGCCATGCATCTTTCAAATGCAATACTAAAAATGAATAATTAGCTAACATTATAGAAAGAAATGCTGATCTGTCAGCGATGGCGCACAGCACTACTCATAACATCTGTGTAAGATAAGACTGCCGAAAACACACGACAACGGATTTTTATACCTAATAAAAATGCAAATGAGTCGAAAACTAAAACAGTGTTTTGACATTAAATTCAGTATATTTTTGGAAATTCTAGCATTTTAATGCCCGTTTGCATCCGAAAGTAAAAAAATATTGCTCAAAAATAAAATATATAAGAAAATAAATAAATAAATGAATTAACATTTTCTTTTAGAAGATTATGAAATAACACAGCTAAAAAAAAAAAATCCATATGGATTAAAATAAGCAGATGCTTAAGAGCCGTTGATTGGATAATTACTGCAGTCATTAATATGTTTCACCTGGGACTAGTTCTTTTAATCCCAATTAAAACAAAGAGTCGCTTCTTATTTCCTAAACAACTGTCTCTGAAGATGTGTCCTGTGGTTCTCTAAAAAGATGATGGCGTGCATCACAAAAAGAAAACAACTAAATTACTGGAATTTACATTTTGGCGTTCGACAGACGCCCTTATCCAGAACAACTTACATTTTTACTGCATTATACACCTGAGAAGTTGCGGGTTCGGGGTCTTGCTCAAGGGGTTTGAACCCTAATCACTGAGCTATGGTCAGGAAAAAAAACCATGAATGACTGATTGACCATATTCACATGCCTGGGACTAAACAGCTTAGAGGCTACAAGAAAACTACTAGTTAGTGAGACTCATCAGAAAAAAAAGGCGCTTGCGTAGTGCCCACTGTACGGTTATCGCATCTATGATCATCTATGATCTGAGTTTTTCTTTATTCTTTATTGAGTGCTTCGACTCTCCCGTAATCGATACGAGGTCTCTGCGAAAAGTTAATGCAGCTCTGGATGGAAATAACTCTGTATGTAATATGTAATTTTGCATGAGATTGAAAAGTTGGAATAATGGAACAGTGAATGTTATACGTAATCAAAGCTAAAGCCGGCCCTATATAAATTTTGTTCTATGCTCACTTCTAAACCATTTTTACCTTCTTTTTTTTTGTTTTGTTTCCCCAGCATTAGGCTCTGATCTGGTGTGTTTATATACATGTGTTTATAGAATCATAAAACATAATCATAAGCTTTGCTACTGGGAATTCAATCTAGATAAACACAGACAGGGTGGAATGTCAAAAACAGACAACGCTGCTTATTTTCCCTGAGCACATCATTCGACTGAATGTCCAAAATTTAATTTCTAATAAAAAATGATAATAATAACATCTAATATTTAACATCAAACCCCTTTTCCTTTCTGTCCTCATTTGCAGTAAACAGGACAGACAGCGCTGCTCACCTCTGGGGCTCATCAGTGTGGCCTCCACGGCTTTGCCCCCGTCCCCGCATCGCGACTCGTCGAAGGGCACACACTGCTCGCCCGTGCCCGCCACCACCTGAGCGTTGTCCATGAGTGGGCGGACACCGCTCAGCGAGCGCACGCGGTAGATCTGTCTGGAGTTGGTGTCTGACAGGAACAGCGCTCCTGAGACCGGATCCACTGCCAGGTAATACTTGTGGCCCGGGCTGTTGCTATGGAAATACGGGAAATGGAAGGAATTTTCTTAATAGTCTTGGGCCAAGAGCACCGTCACCTTGGTGAGCATGATAAAATGTTAAAAGCTCATCTGAGCAGAGTAATGAGACTTCTAAAATAAGCTATAAAAAAGACATCACTTTGATAGGAATGCAAAATGGAAAGAAAGTGGATAAAATACAGGGGATTAATAGAGAGAAAAAAAAAAAGAAGTGAAAATCTCTGCTACTGGAAACTTTCCTGTGTTAAAGGTACGAATCATGGTTGTTAAAACGGGTTTAAATCTATAATGAGGAAATAATTCGATAAATACTCTAAGTACTGTAATTTGTAATACTGCTTCGTTTCACGCTTCTCTTTTATTCTCGGCCCAGAACATTTCCAGGGTGTTGATTATAATCCGTGCGTCTCAGACTGCAGGGAGATCTAAAATTCTCGGGCTGCTACAGAATTTACAGCTAAACTATTCAGCATGCGAGGCCATGCCGCTTACCTGTGCCTCAGATCTTTATTTCTTCAATGCCGAGTCATGGACACAAAAAAGGAGAAAGAAAGAGACGCATAAGAACGGTTGGAATCCGACAGAAACTGTACATTTCTTTCTTTAAAAAAAAAAAAAGCAAAAAAACCCAAAAAAAACACTACAGCACATATGTCTTACCGTAGCTCCAGAATGGCTGTGGTGTTAAGGGAAGGGTACACCCTCCTGACGAAGTTGAGGTCGCCCACGTACAGGTTGCCCTCTCCGTCGCACGCCAGAGCCACGGGCGCCAGCAGCTTGTTGCCCTCGGCAAGGCCGCTGCAGCTGGGGCAGGAGATGCTGCGTCGCCTCCCGTTTCCCATGATGCTGCTGATGACTGGAGGCTGCTGCTTAGATATGAAGACGTTCTCCCCAGAGCCTTTATGGAGAATACCTGAGAGACGCAATTAAAGACAACGGCATGCATTTATTAACATTTGCAGTGATACACAGGATTCTTTTTTTTTTTTTAAACACACAAATGCCAAGTGGAAATTCTGACATTAGAAGCAGCAGCATTATTGAAAGATGAACTTCATTAATGATAATTATGATGATGGATATATAAATTCGCCAGTCTTCTTGGTCTAGATCTTTTTCATAATTGAAAAAAAATATATATGCACAAACAATGATCGGGAAATATGCATGCCACAAAGTGTTTCATTTTTGCCAAAGATTTGCCAATTTAAATAATATATTTCATATTTATAGCTACATGTAATAGTGTGTAATATTCCTAGCAGCTACGTCTCAACCTTCCTTTCTTTTTTCTTTCCTCAGCTTGTCTTGTTTTTTTCTAACCTGGTGTCAGAGCTTTACCTTTGACACTGCAGACTCCTCCCATAAACCCTAACGAACCATCTCCCCCTAGAAAACTTCACCATATCAATAATTACACGGGTTTTTTATTATGTTTGGAGCATCTGCATAACAAGTCCCTGTATACTTGTTACAATCAGAGTGAACACATTAATATAACCCGCACAGCTGTAACTACTGTCGGTGCTGCTCTTATAGATAATTAATCAACACCTTCTGACCAGAAATGAGATTTCATCAGTGCTGTGGGTGCGAAGTGTTACATACCAGTTGTCTAATAAAACCTCATGCTCACTAATCAGCAGATCGGCAGCGCGTACCGTGCCTGTCGGATCGACATATTTGCATTTTATAACCGCCGTTTTATATTTAGCGCTGGTGATATAAAAAAGAGATTGTCTCTCGGATCATTACTGTGTTGAGTCGTTTAGCTTTAATGCGCTTGGATCCTTTTTGTATTCAGCATTCATTTGTAACAGTTCCCAGTGTGTGAGTTCGCGTTCTGGCTCAGATGTGTCGATGTAAATATTTCGTACATCACACACGAACACACACTCTGGACGTTTTGAGGTGTGACTCTGAATGAGAGGCTTTGAATATGTAATTTTAATTACTCATCATGAAGATATATATACCACATGCCAGAGGACGGGAAGTGTAGAGTAAAACGAGCAGCATGTTAATACAGGCATGTCCTTTAATCCTGAGCGCTATTTCCACATGCATTTTGGACGTAGTGTGAGTAATACCTTATGCGTGTGTGTGTCAGTAGAATCATCAGTTGGTTCCTTATCAAGTCCCTTCTCCAAGATGAAGTGATAAGCAGACTTGCGCAAAACGTTTATGTAAGAGAGCGTGATATGACGTGGCTTTGACGTCAGGCATTAGATACGTTAAATCCTGACGATGATTCAGTCGTGAGAGTCCAAATAAATAACAAAGGGGCAAAACTGGTGGCGCGCTCTAGATGGAAAAAAAGGGAATACATATTCTCTCTCTCTCTCTCTCTCTTTGCCTTGCGTCAATCACAGACAACTGAGAGCTCATGTATGAGAAAGAGGGTAGCAGTTAAATCAAAAATATAGCTGGCCTTACAAGTCCTAAAGGAAGCACTGGTGAGCCTTCACCCTCGCTGGTCAAGTAGGAAGAGCTGGCTGGTGGGCGGAAATTGGCAGGTCACCGAATCAGGGGGAATTGCGAGAGGAAAATTACAGCAAAACATTGTTTACACGTGTCGTTTCTTCTCTACTACTTTGTTATGCCTCAAGTCACCTTAATAACAGCAGCAATACTGTCAAATAACAATTCCACCGGCGTCCCGCCATCCTGTCAAATTTGTCCCACTCTTCCACTAACTGGATGTGCAATTTAGGTAAAATTTCTGCCGCCTGTTGTTGTTGTTTTTTTTTGTTTTTTTTTATTTACCTGCCATTCCAAATAACCCCAAAAGTTCTCTATGAGCTCGAAGCCGGGTGATTTGGCAGGAATGACAACTGTCCCAGAGCTCCATCATGCTCACTGATTGGGATTTACTTACAGGTCTAGTTTTAAAAGGGTGTCCGAATTGTTACGTTTTAAGATGAATGAAAAGAAGTAGAAGAAATATTGGTTGTTGTGTCCGCCACACCTCGGACGGTGTTTGAACCTGGAGAGATGAACGAACACACATGATGTCGGAAGGTCTTTGTGTTTTATCAGCAGAGAGAGCATACTTAAGCTCCTGGCCAGATGCCATCGAAAGAATGAGTCATTAACATGCCAGTCATAGAGAGACCCAGAGACAGACAATAGGAAATACGTTTGCATTTTCCGGTTAAACAAAAGGGATCCAGCAGACACAAGCTGTTTGGATGTTTATTGGTCTGAACACAGGCTATAGATAGTGTTATGATATACGGAATCAGGAAGTGCAATATTTTATGCGTATAGAGGCATGGCGCTCGCCCTATCACCCGTAGATCGCTAGATCCATTCCTGTATGTTGTAGCCTCCTGATTGGGCTGCTGATTGGCCGAGCTCTCTCAGCGGGGTGGAATGGGAGGCACTTAGCTCACGCACCAGATACATGATTGGCTCTACAGCCAATCATGGGTGTCTATGAAATCACGCAAGCGAAAGGAACGTATAGCGCTGTCCTCCGAGTGTCGCGCCCAACGGTGTGTGAGCGAACAGTTCGAAAACATGCAGTCGGAGGAAACACGTGATAGTCTTCATCCCTCCCTGATTGGTGGTAGTAGCCTTAAATGTGGGAGTCCCCTAGTGACAGATGGGAATTGGACACGACTAAATTAAATGTGTGTCCAGCTGCACAACACAACCGAGTGACACTGAAGAGTAAAACACTCCTGCTGAAGGATGTGACTGATTAGACTCACCATGGCGCATATTAAGTGTGTGGTGTTTGTCGAGTGACCAGCCTCCCAGGTTCGACGGGGTGAGCTCGTAGCCCTGCAGCACTGCCGTTCTCTTCTCCCACAGGATCTGAGTGGGACACGTCTCATATTCGTATCCAACAGAGACTGGAGTGAATGAGAAAGCGAGAGAGCAGAGGAGACATAGAGGGAAAGAAATAGGTTCACACATAGACACACACACACACGCATTTTATGAGCTTAATTTAATTTCACTGCTGACCAGGGACTACACAACTTATTGCTTCAACTAATTTGAAGAGAACAACATAGGTCCAGTAGGCCTTATTATCTGAGTGAGAGGGAGTCTCCATATTAAATGATGTGTGGTTGAGGGAATAGCACTGAGCCACACTGGATGCATTTTTTTTTTATTTTAATAATTGTTTATTTAACTGAGGTTTTTTTTTTTTTTTTTTTTTGCAATTTTCTTGTCTATCTATTCAAGTCTATTTCCCAAATTGCTTTTTAATTTTCTTCAGTCTTTCTGAGATAAAATTTCTTGATAATGTTTCATTTTTAATTGCGTACTAAAACGAAGGGGGAAAAAATGTAATTGATGAGCTTTATGGTACACTGCCTTCATTTGAAAAAATAAATAAATAAATAAATAAATAGGACACCCTCAAAGACAACACAGACCTAATATATCCAAGAATTTACACAGACGTCCAGTGAATTAAAACATTTTTAGAAACCATCATCTTTTTTCAGAAAACCCTAGAGCTAATCTCACTCAAGTGAAGCCTTTTAGGCTACGTTCACACTACAAGCCGGTCAATTCCGAAAAAAATCTTTTTGGTCGGATCTGATTTGCACTTCATGACGGTTCACATTCATAATTAATGCAGACGTGTCTATACTCTGCAAACATCAATACATCTTTGCTCACACCATCTGAGCTAAAGAACGTCATGTGCGCGTGCTTGTATATTCTTGGGGTTTTGCTCTGGAGGATGCTGAGCGTTTAGGGGTCCAGACGAAGGAAGGAAGCAAAACAAACACAAACGTGTAATGTGAACGTGATACACTTTAGCTGATTTAGCTATGAAAAAACGTCAGCGAAAAACGTTGCATGAATTCTAATCGGCTCGTTCTCATCCAAGCTGCATGGCCGCGTATCGGATAGGTATCTGATCCAAGACCACATACGAAATTGACTCAGATCTGATCTGAATAACATCAGATTTGAGCGTTCACATGGCCCTAAAAAAAAAAAAAGTCACAGGAATTGAGTCACATCAGGCTGATAATTTGAACGCAGCCCCAGTCAAAGCTGTTTTAAAATAACATTGTGAAATATTAGTTGCTTGTGCTTGAATGCCTTTTTCACTCCAGGAGGCATTACAGACCGCAACCTCCACCTTTTGTGATACTTGAAATAGAACATAATCACATGACGACAAGCTCAATCAATCATATGACCAGACTCCCATAACTCCAGTTATCAGGACCACACAGATGCTAGAAAAAAACAAATGTACTGCAAGCAAACACTCTCCGCACCCAAAGAGCACTCACCTACAGCCTCAGCCAGGCCATACACTCGCTGCCTGTAGGCGTCCGTCTTGTCCCAGATGTATGTGTAGGCCAGGTTGGGTGAGGCGTGGAACCACTTCTGAAACAGATGACCCTCGATGGCCACCATCAGATGCACTTTGGCCAGGCTGACAGGCACTTGGGTGGTAGTCATGGTGACTTTAAGAAGGGCGTGGTATCCAGATGTCCTCGAGCTGAGATAGCACAGGTTCAGACTAGAACCGGGGATCTCCAGTTGTTCATGAAGAACCTGTGTGCAGAGAAAGAAAGCGAGTTAAATAAAGAAGCATTAATTAGTGATGATTGACGGTTCCATCTTATTTTTAAGGCATACAGTAAATTACATCAATGTGACGCTTATTCGGGAAATACATTAGACATGGTAAATAAAGAAAGAAAGAAATGAAGAAATAAAGAATGCACGTATTATCTGCATGTTATGCAGCTTTTCAAAGCAGCGAAAAAAATAATCTCCATGAAGACAATATTACACAAAGGCAAAGAAGGTTACAGGTGATTAGAGAGACGCTCCAGGGAACCGATGCTCTTTTACACTGCTGTGAGTCATTGTTTTCTTAGTTTTACCAAGCTACTGCATATTATTGCCCTTCAGGCAAACTGTTTTAAAGCCCCAGGCTCCTCTCATTATTTTATTTTCAGGTTTCATTATAAATTCAGTTTAGAATTGGTGAGACTCTTTTTTGTTTTTCGTTATTGACTGACTGAGGAAAGTGGAGCTTTTCTGTGGAGCAACATGCGAAACATTTTTAACGTAAAAAGAAACAGATATTAATGTATAAATAAAAATATACATAGACATATAACAATATAAATAGACATTATAAAACATACTGTATATAAGGCTGTTTGATGTTATATGTTTTTATCTACAGCTTGTCTTTGTTGTAAGGTACGGAACTCAAACAAGAATCACAATTACTGAATCCATTTAATAAATAATAATATTCATATCCAAAGTGGGCCTCATACACCATAATCACGCTTATCCTTAATAGCTTTCCTTCCCGGTTAGTATTACCATGTTTTTCGTTAAGCAAGCATGTGTGTGTGTGTGTACCTGGCTTTCGGGTATAATGTGCTTGTCTGCGGGGTTGGAGCTAAAGAAGGAAGATAGAGGAGAGGGCACGAGCGCAGGGTCGGGTCTGACAAAGCCGCTCAGGTCACAGCTTGGGACGACAGTCTCCTGCGTCTTTATGACCAAAGTGTCCATGGTGTAGAAGCGGTTCCAAGGCAGCCACACGGTGCGCTCCTGCTTCAGAAACGGAGCTCGCTCAAAGCGCAAGGTCAGAGACGCGCCCCCGTTAGCCACCAGGTCAAACCTGAAGACGCAGACAGAATCGTAAACCTAGGATTCCTCGTCCACACTTCCCATTATTCCCATTATATACTGTGTGAAACAAAACACGGTGTTTATATCGATAGACTTTGCTGATGAAACCGTCTGTATGGATACTCACATGCCATCCTGACGAGTCATGGTGTAACCGTAATGTGGGTAGTTCACGAAGCTCACGTTGACGCCCACCAGAGGAGTGCCATCAGATGTCAGGACCTGTCCACGAATCAGAGACGCCAGGCTACACACGCCGATACAAATACAGAGACAAAAGCAAAAAGACAAAAGAGAAAAATGTCATATTTATTACTACATAGATGACATGGGAGCTCTCATGTTGAATGGTGGGTCAGTAGTTTAAGATCTGGACTACTGATTACAGGATTAGAGGCCAAGTCTGGGAACTAGAAAGCCAGGCGTGTCACATAACTGTAAGGATAAAAGTATCTGGAATAAATGAGCTGGCATGGCCAGGCAAAACGAGCTCTTATGGAATTAAAGTAAAAAAAAGAATACAAACCAATGCAAAAAAAAAAAATATATATATATATATATATATATATATACTCGAGGGGCTTTATCTCACTGCAAAACCAGATTAATCCATTTTGGCAGTTTTGAGAAATCGAGTTTTTGCAAAAGATGCAAAAAATTACTACAAACTGCCTCAAGGGTGTTAAAAAGCACAACTACCAAAATATTGTGTCAAACTAGTTTTGGTTATAGCAGAATGATTTTTGTATTACGTTACTGTGGAAAAGTGTTGACCCCCCCCCCCCCCCCAGTGACCTATGAATCATTCAAGCATAAAAAAAACGCATCTAACTTAAGGCATGAACCAGTGTGCTACTGGTGATGCTGAATGCTGAGGGTTTGGAACAGACGAGAGGAGAAATGAGGCTGCTGCTGAGGTTGTTACATAAACAACTGATTTTTAAATTGTATCTTTCAGCAACTTTGCAGCCTGCTGCGGTAAAACATTTGTTTTTGTTTCTTTAATTGAAAATTAAATATATTAATATTCATTTAATATGAAGAAATGAGGGGTATTCTATTTTGCAAAATGCTATATATCCACCTCTTACAGTTTTCTCAAATTGAAAAATCTGAGTCTGCAAAGGTTTGTTGCAGAGTAAATACGCACTTCAGTATCAATTATGTGTTGGCGCCTTGACAACTGTCACTCACAGCCAGATGCCCTGATCACAATTTGATCCTGGTTCAATGTTGCCCAAACCCTTGCCTATTTTTCCTATTTCAAACACATCAACTTCGAGACCTGATTACTCCCTTGCTGCCTAACAGGTGCCACTGCAACGAGATAATCAATGTGGTTCATTTCACCTGTCAGTGGTTTTAATGTCACGGCTGACCGGTATAAATATTTTATGGTTTTATTTTATGTTTTTTTTTTCTGACCTCCCCATCCTCATCAGTCTGGAAGATATGAAAAGCATGAAATCTGAAATAAAATGATTTAACGTTACCTGTGCCAAAGCACTGCCTCTATTGCTTCAATGTGCTTTCATGTGCTTTGCTAAAGCGATAAAAGCATGCCAACTGCTCTCCCACTGTTCTCAGTTGCACAAAAGTTGAAAACATCCTGTCTGTGTGTGTGTGTGTGTGTGTGTGCTTATTTGTGTGTTAGGGTGTGTTTGTGTGTGTGGACCTGTCAAATTCCATTTCGCATTGCTCAAATGTGTCTGCAATGGAAATGTGTGTGAAAAAGCAACAGCTTCTGCAGTAGACATGAAAGCTAGATTATTATGAAAACATATTTACGGGAATATATGAGCCCTGTGACATTAATATGATGGAAATGTGTTGCAGTGATGGAGTGAAATGCACTGGTGAACAGAAAATGGCAGAATTTGGTCATGGATTCGCTGTTGAAAAAGGGGGGAGAAAAAAAAGCAGGTAGAATAAAATGGGAGTGTGTTGGTGAATATCTAGCAAGTGATTAGATTGTTTATTGAAATTCCGATATTGTGTTTACAACTTACACTTTAGTGGCAAATTAATTCCAGGGGTTTTAATTAGCCTGTGAGAATGTGTCCGCTGGTTTATTATGTGATGTTTTGGGTCCACTGGCTGACCTTGATTTCCTCGTGGTCATATTAAACTCTTTTGATTAGCACCTGATTATTCGTAGGGGGTTGATGAAAGTCAAACCAGTGTATTATTACTATTATTATTATTTTTATTTTTTATTTTTTCATTTTAAAGTAACTGTGCTTTAAGACACTTTAATACACCATATCCAGACACTCTATCTGATTCAAAATGATTTGACTCCTCCCCTATACAGGTAGTCCCCTACATACGAACGGGTTCGGCCCCGGGAGCATATTCGTAAGTCGGATTTGTTCTTAAGTCTTAAGAGTCTTATACGTCTTTAACACGAATATACAATGTAAAGCATAGCAAGCCACTCGACTAAATCTGTCCCCTTTCTCAACACTACCAATGTTCATAAGTCGGGGACTTCTAGTGTGTTAGTCAGGTAATACGAATGATAACTTACCTGCCATTGAAGGGATTACTTCCTAGTATAATATGAGTGCTGTCTCTTCCCACCAGCACCTTGATTCTGTCGTAAAAAGAACTGACTTGCTTGCCGGCTGACTGGCTTTGCTGAATGATCTGCAGTGGGTCACGTGATCCACGGCATAGCGGATTACTCAGGCAAGAGCTTTGAGCGCAGCAGTCTGGATCCATGCAATCCACCAGGCCATCTTAAAACAGGAAACACAACTTATTATTAACTTGAGGGTATGTTTGAAAAAAACAAAAAAACAATGATATTATGCAGTCAGCTCCAGAATTTTTGGCACCCTTGGCAGAGTTGGGGGGGAAACAGAGGTTATGAAAAACATCTTTGTGGGATCATTAGGTTCTCAGACCACTGAACATATACAGTAGGAGACTTTAAAATAAGTTTTTATATGAAATGACAATTAAAACAATCTTGAAACATCCTAAGCAGAAATAAATTGAGTTGTCAGATGCCTTCTTGGCACTTAAAGCGAAAAACCGCAAGCTCTAGAAAAGCTGACACGAAAGATCAACTCGCGCAAGAATGTTCTGTAATTAACCATATGCAAGCACAAAATGTTTTCCCAATTTTTAACTGTCTAGACTGGCTGAAGCTGTGACCACTGTAGCCTCAAATTAACATTTAACATAAGGATGTGATGCTATTCTGCGCAACAGGATTGCAAAAAAAGAGTTACCAGTTACCAATCTAGTCAATGTCTCCTGGATGGTTCTTATTTTTCCGCACTATAATATGGAAGGTCTATTGAATGCTGTGCATGAAGCTTCCAGAAGATCAGCAGTTAAATTCTCAACCCAGCACATCTGGCACTAACAATCATGCCATGGTCAAAGTCCCTGAGATGACAGATGGCATGAAGGAATAATCAGCGGTACAAGTGTTCCTATTAAAGTGGCTGATGCGTTTAAACTCTGACTGCCAGCTTAATCCTAAAGCTGACATTATGTTTTAGGTTTTAGACACTGCACTGCTTAAATATGAAGTAAGCCAACGAAATAACAAGACAGAATGAGTCTGCTAAATATAATCATGACTCAAATGAGAATGTTTGCTGCTACGGCTGTAATTAGATCAGCAGACAGTAATGAGAAGACAACGCCCATGCTTAATGATGTTCTAATTCAGACTTTCTCTGTCTATTTGTCTGTCTGTCTCAGACTCAGTCTCCCTTTCACACACACTCTTTCCGTCTCGTCTTTTTTCTTTTTTTTTTTATAATAATTTCTATCAAATTTACATCAAAGTCATGGGGAACATCACTCATAATCCTGGGGGGCTTTTCTTCTTTTCTTCCTTCATATAATCTCTCTCCAACTCCCTCCGTCTCTGTCTCTCTGTTTCCATACTCTTTTTAAACACTATTCCCCAAATACACCAGTCTCATCCGTCTGTAACACGCAACAAACACTCACTGCCAACGACTTTTACTGGCCTTTGTACTTTCTGACTCAACTGTCTCTGATCTGCACGGTCTCTCTGAAGTAACTCCCCTGTAGCAGGAAAAAGAAAACAGAGAGTGAGAAGAAAAGGAAATACATGTGCTTGTGACAGATAGAGAAAGAGAGACAATGAAAGCATGTGTGTGTGAGAGAGAGAGAGAAAGACAGAGCGAGAAGAGAAAGGAGAAATGTAGTGAAGGACAAACAACTTAATCTCTTAGCGCAACCCCGGGGGTTAAATTGGAGGCAGGCTCAAGGGAGCTGTGAACACCAATTAAAGTTGAGCTCTGCTACTGTAATTCGATGGAAATATAAATCATAGCATATTATAATAGTGATAAGGATAATGACGATGATGTAACGCATGCCACAACTGACAAACAAGCAGAAATATTACGTTCTGGACACAGAATAACGGTGAAAATGAAAGCCTTAGGAAAGAAAGGAAATATAACAAATACTTTTTAATCATATTTCCATGATATCAATGTTACGGATTTTAAATAACATATATACTGTAATTCCCTCCAGAATTATTGTCAAAAAAAAAAAACCCACATTAATAACTGAAAATCTCTATTCTACTGGTAGAGGATACTATTTGTTCTAACAAGATTTGTTCTTTTTAAAAAAAAAATTTTTTAAACATTTTTTATTAGATTTCATTAATGAGAACATCTTTCTATAGATACACTACCAGTCGAAAGTTTAGACACACTTTCTAATTCCAGGGTCTTTCCTGATTTTTATTTCTTTCTAAATTGTAAAATAATATTGAATGAATCCAACATACGCAATAATCTCCTTTGAACAGTTGATACTGAGATGTGTCTGCTACTTGCTCTGAAAATCCTTTATAACGGCTCTAATCTGAGGTGATGTTAATTAAGGTAAAGAATCCTATTAAGTTATTTGTCACATGTACCTTATAGCATAGTGAAGTTATTATTATTATTATTATTATTATTATTATTATTATTATAATATATTTTTTACATACTATATGTCCAGAGTGCAGGTTCTGACAGGATGCAGTGTCACAGGAGCAGATAGGGTTAACGCCTTGACGCTCAAGAAGCTTTGGCAGTGGTGGGGTTTCATCTGCCAACCTTCCTTCCGATCACTAACCCAAAGCCCTAACAAGATTTTGAGTCACCAGTGCCGGGTGTAAATTGGTGATTTTTTGAGGCTGATAACTCTAAATGAACTACTTCTTGATTTCCTGTGATGGTCTTCACAAGAGCCAGTTTCATCATGGTGCTTAATGGGTTTTGCAAATGCACTTGACAATACTGTTCTTGCAAGAACTATTCCAGAACAGCTGACCTTGGTATCTTAAAATAACAACTGACTGTCGATGTTGCTGTTACTTAACTACCTAATGCCATATGTATTATTTCATAGTTTAAGAATGTAAAAAATAAATCACAAAAAATGAAGTTCGAAGGTGTGTACAAACTTTTTGACTGGTAGTGGACATGCAGTAAAATTATATTTTACTTTCAGTCCCTCTGGAATTCTGTAATTGCCTTTAAGCATGCCATGTTTCCCAGGGGTATACGTATATTATGAGGACATGTGCCTTTTGAGATCTCGTGGAGTTCACACCTCGGATCCTCAGCTCTGATTTTGTGACATAATATTACTAATGTTATGCCTGTAAGTAAAATCTATTCTCTATTATTATGGGAAAACTCTAAAAGATACCCAGTTTCTTCCCACCTCCGCCAGTAAGTGGACGTGCTATGTTAAACAGCCCTAGGGGTGACTGATACAGCCAATGATATCTGGGATTATCTCAGAATCCACCACAACTCTGACCAGTCCAAAGCTCTTACTCAAGATGTCTACATTTAACATTTCTAACATTTAACCCTTAGACCGGCAAAGTATTTTAAAAAGCACGGAATCCTGGTGCTGGCTACTTTTTAGCTAAATCACGACAGGGTGTGTATTGATGTTGTATTGATGTTGATGGGATGCTTTGAGCATTCGATACTGCTGCTGCTCGTCGGACTCTGAATCACTCTGGCTGGTTTCTAAAACATTAGCTGAGTCAGAATCGGACAATATTTCAACTAATGTTTCAGCTGCAGTGGTACGTTTACTTCTATGTGCATTTTTTAATGCCTACAACACTTTTAGCAAACACATACGCAATGTCTACTAGACAGAAACCTACGGTTCCCTTTTATGCCCGGAAATATCCTGGGCTAAGGAGTTAGCTAAGGAGAATATGCGACATAATTTATTTGGATGACAGCCAATCAGTGACTAGCGGAATGTCTTTGGGTTTCGGCCAATCAGTTACCTGTAAACGGACTCACCAGTGGAACATCTTCAGGTTTCGACCAATCAGTGACTTGTAAACAGGGTTACCAATGGAACGTCTTTAAGTTTCGACCAATCAGTGACTTGTAAACAGGGTTACCAATGGAACGTCTTTAAGTTTCGACCAATCAGTGACTTGTAAACAGGGTTACCAATGGAACGTCTTTAGGTTTCGACCAATCGGTGACTTGTAAACAGGGTTACCAATGGAACGTCTTTAGGTTTCGACCAATCGGTGACCTGTAAACAGGGTTTACGTCTTGTATGGCAGTCTACACATGTGGATGACATTGGCACTTTGTGGATTTCTCCCAGACTGGCTATTTTAAGATGTCATTCAGCTCATGTCTGCATCACAATGCAGCTTGTTGGAACGCCACTCAAAAACGTTTAACCTGGCAGACTGACTAGGTAACTTTATTCAGCTTATGCAGTTTTTTTTATAATAAAAAGGACAAAAATTACAAAAAGACGAGTACAAGGACAACGCGTGGATACGGAAAGCCGAACAACTTTGCTATGACGTGTTTATACCCGATTCAATACTTTTTACTGCTTTACTTTTGAATACTTGGTGTACATCTGCACAGCTGTAGTGGTTTGTTAATTGTGTGTTTATTATCAGTCAGTCAGTCTGAGAGTAGAATATAATAACGTGCAACGTAAAAACACAACATTACAATTTATTTCCACGATTCTGAGAATCATGACAGAACATGAACGTGATGTTTTTTGCTACGGCCCTGCTAAAACAGAGAGGTGCTGTAGTTATTGGCATTATACAGTACACTGCATGTTGAGTGTGTTTGGGAGCAGTGTAGTTACTGTTCTTGTGTGTTGTACTGTAGTTGAGGAGTTGAAAACGCTTTGGAAACATCTGAGCGATAACTATGTGAGGAGGAAGCGAGAAAAGGGTGAGGAAAGGTGAGGAGTGGCCAGGCATGTGGAAAAGAAAATCGCTTGATGTGGAATTCATTTTTTGGTAGTGTGACTTTTTGGAACCTGTACACGCGTCTTTAATTCGTGTATTTGTCTAAGAGGTGTTTAATTCGCCTCTGAAATTTTTGCTTTTTCACACTGTTTTTTTTTGTTTTTTTTTTACACCGTTCCTGGTGTGTAAAAACCTTAAGGGTTAACATTTATTGGATATTTGGAACAGGAAAGAGTTCTCTTTTTAATTTTTTTCAGACATTCAGTCGGGTCTCCAGTGTGCGTGTGCCAACAAAAAACATGAGAAAAACAACATTTCCTGCTGTTTGTCCTTTTTTCCATTTTTTGTACTGGCCCGGGCCAAGAAAGAACAAAAAGCAGGGAATGTATTTGTCTCGTTTTTTGTTTGTCTGTTCACGCACACTGGAGATCCGTCTGAATGTCTAAAAATGACTTGAATGTTCCCTTTAAGAGCCAAAAAAATTTAGGTTGGCTGTTATGGGTTAGTGCCTAACTGGCCTTCTTCAGCTCTTTGCTGAGTTTAAACATTTCTATCATTTAACAGTCTAAATGTTACAGTCGAACCCTTCTTCGAACCTGTTTCAAATGCCACTCGGAGGAGGAAGGAGGAAGGGACATTGATTTGTTCTCACTAGGATGGAAGTGCACTGGAGGTGGAATAGAGATGGACAGTGTAATATGGGCTCTTGGGAAATGTGAGCCGTGGCCATGCAATCACCCAGATTTCATCCTGTCTGAAGACGCAGTGGTGTGCTCCAGTGCCCTCCTTGATCGAAACGTTCTGCCACATTCATAACGGAGACTTTCACCAGCGTGCATTAGGAGGAGAATTTTATGAGGAGCACCTGTATTGATTTCATCGATTCACATTACTATATATTACACACATCATTTCCATGGAATAGGTTTTCAATTTCACTTTAGGGATCTATCTCATGGCTGAATGCGTATGCAATAAAACCTCATCGAATTCCATCGGCAGGAACGTGTCCTGCTGTACGACTCGAGCGTTCCTCCGGAGTTCCGTCTTAATTGCGGGCCAAATTGATTCTCACCTCCTTCGTTGTCTTTGTTGTCGTTGCAGGAGATTTCCATGGCAACGCTGCAACCAGTCCCCCTCCAGCCGGTGTGGCATTCGCAGCGCCAGCTGTTCTGACCCATAATGCACTGGCCGTTACCGTTGCACAGGCCAGGACACCCATCTGTACGAGACAAGGGGAGAGAGAGAAAGAGATGGATCAATTTTAAAATGAGATTTTGAGTTGTAGCAGATTACATCTGGGACCCCGGAGAGAATGAGGCACACGAAACATGAAACGCATGAATTGTACAGAGTGGGAGCTGGCTTAAACCCTGGCAAAGTGGTTCAGAATCCATGGTTCATATCATATTCATGGGTGTCTAACATGACACACGTAAATTATACACCATATACAATCATATACATCGTGCAAATGTAATTTACACATTAACTGAGCTAAACTGCTCGTCCGATGTAAATAAAATAAAAAATTAAAAATTCCTCTATTTTAAACTATTGCAGAGTGAAGTAGTTTGTTTAATAATCAGTTTCATGCATGTTCCTAGTTTGAAACCCACTATTCCTCTTAGCTACACTCTGAGCTCAGGGATATTAACCTGACAAACAGAGATGCTCTGAAATTTAAAGAGCCTCTAAAGTCCCAATGGGTGTGATTTCCCCCCCCCCATCTTGTAGGAACAAGTAATTATCCTGAGCTTACAAATTGTTATCTGGTGCAAATAAGTTATTTACCATGTTTGCAAAAGTTGTTATCTTGTGGGAACAAGTTATTTGTTTTGTACACAAAGGTTATTATCTTGAGGGAACAAGTATTTATCTTCGAAGGTTTAATTAGCTGAGTTCTCTCCATTATATGATCACTGTAGCCTTATGCATCTGATTTGTGTGGGCTGTATATAATAGTAATAGCTTGTGCACGCAAGATAAATAATTTTTGAGCAAATGATGAATATCTTTTCAATAAGATAAACACCTTAAACCCATTAGATAAATAATTTGCATACATAAGATAAATAACTTGTTTGCAATAGGTATATAACTTATACATACAAGCAAATAACTTGTTTGCACAAAAAAAAAACTTGTGTTTAGACAAGATAAACAACATGTAAACTTGATAAATAACTTGTTCACACAAGATAAATAATTTGTGGGCAAAAGGTAAATAGCTTGTGGGCAAAAGGTATATAACTTATACATACAAGACAAATAACTTCTTGGGACAAAATAAAATAACTTGTGGGCCAAAGATAATTAATTTGTAAATACAAGATAAATAAAACTTGTTTAGACAAGATAAACAAAATGTATACATGATGAATAACATGTGGGCAAAAGGTAAATAACTTGTACACACAAGATAAATAACATGTTAAACAAGATGAATAACTTACTCCCGCAAAAGAAACAATTTGTAAACAAAGAGACAAACAACTTGTTTGGACAAGATAATTCATTTGTATGCCCAAGACAAACACATCACATCTTTTGGGACTACAGGGGCCACAGAATTCCCCCTCCCGAAGGTCCACAATGTTTTAATAGTTTTCTGTGTAAGTGTTATACAGATATAAAACAACAGTGTTATTAATAGACTGGCTTTATGGAGTTTATGCAAAAGTATTAAAATAATTAATAAACAATCCATGGCATTATTACTCCAGCTGCTGTTTGGCATCCATCCAAAATACACAACAGTGCTGCACTTTAATTATAAGGCTAACATAATTTTTTGTGTTATGGTATCATTCTTACGGTGAATGAATAGTTAATATTCATTTATTGTTTTAATATTGTTTTCCACTCCAACCAGGCAAACAATGTCTACATATAGCTTGCTTCGTTCATGCTGGAACAGATTTGGGCCTCTTAGTTCCAGTGAAAGTGTGTGTATGTGTAATTATGTTACATTCTATACCGTTGTATTCTTCCAATTTTGTCCCAATGGTTTCAGGAAAACGATAACACGGTGTGTCCAAATACTTTTGACTAAAACAGTGCACGTGTTTTACTATTACAATAATAGTAAAACGCTGTATGATCTATATATGCTACTTTAGATACAGATAATAACAGGTAATGCCCTCATATTTCCCCATTTGTAGTAATCCAGTAAGTCCTAAAATACTGTAATTTTCTGCCCTTTTCCTGCATTTGCTTGTGTAATAGCCTCTTATGGTGCCTTTAATAGAGAAATACACTTGTAGAGAAAGCTCGTTAAAGACTGAAGATTGCTCAGCATGGTTGTGTTCCACCAGAGCTACTTGAGCATTTACTGTCTTTAAACAACATGAGAATAGTGATCGCGCGCGCACACACACACACACACACACACACACACACACGCACACACACACGGTGTTGAACCACAGAGCAGCCAATTAGTATTCTACCTACGTCGCGCTGTTATTAGTATTCTGGCTAATTTACACCATAGTCAGACTGTAGAATCTCAACTAGACTAGTGCAAGGTGTGTTCATTCTCCTCGTACACACACACACACACACACACACACACACGTTTATGCATTACACAAGAGCTATCTACACAAATCTGCCCTAATTTTGTGACATATGGTGTATTGTTACAGCAGACCTTTATACATTTTTCATTATTCCATCATTACTGAGCAAAATTTTAATGTGTTTAGCAAAAGACTGAAAACTTAAATAATGTCTCACCCACGATGGCACCCATTCAACAAGTATGATGCAAACAGGCATAAAAAGTCATCCGTCTTATTCAAGTTAGTGATGTTAAGGTGTGGCCTTTGTGTCTATTGGTTACAATAAAGGAGGCGTGGCCTTTGTGTCTATCTGTTACGGTGAAGGAGGCGTGGCCTTTGTGCCTATCTGCTACAATAAAGGTGGTGTGGCTTTAAAGTCTATCTGTTTCAGTGAAGGAGGCGTGGCCTTTGTGCCTATCTGCTACAATAAGGGAGGCGTGGCCTTTGTGTCTATCTGTTACAGTGAAGGAGGTGTGTCCTTTGTGTCTATCTGCTACAATAAGGGAGGCGTGGCCTTTGTGTCTATCTGTTACAGTGAAGGAGGTGTGTCCTTTGTGTCTATCTGCTAC
>JAOVVA010000021.1:10324812-10340500 GCA_028565275.1 Leiocassis micropogon
ATAGAGTATACTATTATACGTGTGCCTCAAAACACTCCTCGTTTCTGTGGAGCCAAAGTGATTTTGTCATCAAGATGGCTGCTACTTTTTTATGCTGTCAGCTACGCTTTTGTTCATTACACAAGCAACAGTAAATCACACAGTGTCAGAAACCGCATAAGCAACTTTTGCAGAGTCACTGGCTGGTTTCAAACCAAATCTACATACTCACCTCTTCGCTAAGCACTTAACCGAGCGCCAAAGCCCTCAGGGTGTACTGTTTGTGTTGCTGTACACTACTAAACAGGGTTTTAGCGTTTGCGCTAGCATGAAGATACGCGTTCTATTGAGGCAGCTAAGCTCTTCTTGAAGAGACGACTGTAATCTGCTAAATGTAAAAAGCAGCAGACAATCTGATGGAGTCTGATGCCTGGGGGGTTTTATGATTTGGCCATACAGTAAGCTAACTTTACTTGTTAGTAACATTAGCCCTGATATTGTGACGTAACAGTAGGCGGTTAAAGAGTTCAACACACTGAACAAGTCAGGATTGGAACAGGGAAGGATGCATTAGACGCTTTAAAGAAGGCTGGTCTGGAAATCCGGCATTAAGAAGTCGGGAAGGCGAGGGAGAGTGAGACATACAGTTGGCGGTAATGTAACCTACTGGATTCCAACCGGCGTTAAACAACAAAGAAACAGAAGAACGTTAGTCTTGAAGCTTGAGTGCACACTTCAGCATGCCTGCGTGCGACTGACTATAATTAGGGTAAGAACGGTGTATATCACATGTGCTACATTGTGAAGTGAACTTTGTCCCCAAAGAAAAAGACTATTTCTTACAGATTTTATACAGCATTAGCGTCAAATTGGCTTATTAGAAAGAAAAAAAAATGCTGACTAGCATGAGCATTTTTGACATCTCGTTTCAAGGGAAAGCACCTAATCTTTAGGAAGTTGCTAGAAGCTTCCAGATGATGAAATAGTCATTTGCATATTCATGAATTCATCATGAATATTTGATTTTTTGAAGGCACTTAGAATAGACAAGCATTTTATTAAAATAGATTATAAATAACTTCCTCTAGGAAAAAAGTCATTTTTAGTCACAGAGCATTAAAAACAAAAAATATATATAAAGCAGTGGTGATTAATAGTCAGGAAGTATAGACAGGAAGATGGAACGCCTAGCTTTACTCGTAAACATGTTCCTAATGTGTAAATCTCAGATTAAAATAACTGTTGGAATGGTAAAGTGATGTGGCATGTGTTGGCAGCTGCTCGTTGCTGTGATTAGCAGGTTAATTATTTAGTCTTTTTTGGTTAGTGTGTTAACAGAGCTTTTTTCTTATTAAATACCCTATTTGTTTTTTTGATCACCGTGCTCCTCCACTTAGGGTCGTGCCATTTTCACTTGCTATCTGACAAGTCTGTCAGATTAAGATATTCAGTCTTTCAGATATATCTCTCTCTCTAGAAGTGGTCTACACTTTTAGAAAGATTGAACAACAGACCAGAGTATGTGCAACACATTTAGCAAAATATCACTTGACATTTTCCCTGACGATTTTACATTTTAAGTCATAGAGATATATATATATTTTTTTAATTTTTATCAGTTTGTGCAAGAAATGCATTCAGAACAGATTAAATATAAAATATGAGATGTTTATAACTCATTAAAATTGTTAAATTGGATGAAACTAACTTTCAGTAACAAAAAAAGAACAAGCTTTTTAAAATGAGCTAGTTTTGTCACATGTGCAGCTCGGGAACATCTTTTGGAAATGATGTCATGGGAACATAATCGTCACATGACTGTCACATGACTGTCACAGGATGTTCATTAGATGTCACTTAGGAAGTCAAATATAAAACTGAATAAGGAACTTTCCAGAACATTTGTGTGATGTAGGGATGGGAATCACTCATCGATCTCTATTGCGATTCTACAAGGATCACAATTTTATAATTACCCCGATTCAATGCAAAAATTTATTAGATTTTGTTACAATTTTAAACAAATTTAGGATGCAACAAAAGAGTGCTACGTGCTAACGTGTGAATAGTTTAGAGCACGCCATCTGTGGGATTATAGAAAAATAGCAACATTTCACCACCTCAAATGCAAACATATATAACATTTTTTCTCCCATCTCTAATACGACACCAGTGTCACTGTGGGTTTTTATGGGCTACAGGTCCTGTATTTTTTTTTCCCCAACCAGTTCACATAGGTTTCAGAGCTCCTCTGAAGTGTGTGTTAATGCTCTAATGTGTGTGTTAATGCTCTAGCTGAAATCCCCCTCAAAAGGTGAATTTTTCATACCTCAAACTCAATCTGCTTCACTGCTTTTCTGAACAAAGCTGGGGGGAGGGGAACTTCTCCTATGAGGTCACATTAGGGGAAATCTATTTGGGTTGTTTAAACTATGTCAAATAAAAAAAAAAAAAATGACAATGTCTTTTCCTTGTTTGTACACACACAGGAGATATTATGTCCAAATGACAAAAAATTACTAAAGTAAATTTTGTATAATAGGTGCCCTTTAAATTCATTTAAGTGTTCATGTGATATATCCAGTATACATTAATATAGACTGCAACATCCTTAAATTTGACACAGCCTACAGTTCAGACAACAAGTACGCAATAAATCAAGCAGATGCTCTTTGAGTAGTACCTTTGGAGCAATCCATGCCATGGAAACCAGGGAAGCAATGACACACTCCTGATGTGCACTCTCCGTTGCCATGGCAGTTCTGCGGACACTCTTGCACAGAATCTGGGTGATGTTGGAAGTAAAAAAAAAAGTGTGTTAATGACACGCGATGATTAACGACGGCGAAGGAAGTGGGCAAGGCCCTGATGTTTAAATTTTCCTGGCTGTACTTGAAACAAGAGGAATTTTATTACTCTAATAAGCCATAAAGTCTCAGCATAAATCTTTTAAAGCAGAACAGACAGGAGGTGGTGGTCTCGGATTAATAACCATCAGGATAAGAATATCCGAACTATTATTCAAGCTGTCTGCCACAATGTTGAATTGGAAGAGATTTCATGCATTAGGATTACACTGGTCGAGCACTAATGATCAATATTTACATTATGGAATGTGCCAGTTATGCCAATATCAACTGAAGATTTTTACTGGATTATGCACTAATTTAAACCCAGGTTATTATATATGACTGACCATATCTGTTGCAAGCTACTATTTTTCAGTCCCTTTTTATTTGTATTAATCAGTCAATTCTCATCATTATTTGGTTTGGAGAATAGGTATAAGATGCAACTATAAGGCTATGTTCACATTACCAGCCTAAAGTCATTCAAATCTGATTTTTTGTTTTGTCCTAATGTGACACAGATTTTATTTTTTTATTTTTAGGGCCGTCTGAATGCACAAATCTGATGTTTTGTATGTGGTCTTAGATTGGATATATATCAGATACGTGGTCATGTGACTTGAATGAGAACGGTCAGATCGGAATCCATAGTTTTTGCCTCTGACATCAACAGTCAGCACTGGCAATGCGAGGATCTCATAGCAGTGCTAAAACTGGGTGTCTTTCTTTATTCATTCTTCTCGCTCACTTGCTCGTGCATGCTGGACAGAGTGCCAATCCATCGCATGGCACACATTCACTAACACACGCCAATTAGCCTAATCTGCATGTCTTTGGACTGTTGGAGGAAACTGGAGCACTCGGGGAGCACGGGGAGACCATGCAAACTCCAAACTCCATGCTCACAGAGAAAGGAATCGAACCCGGATCCTGGAGATGCAAGGCGACAGTGCTAACCACTACACCACCGTGCCGCCTTTATTGATTCCTGTGGCTGTGGAAAAAAATCAGTCGACTAACTGCTTGTTGTCCTCCAGAGCAAAACCCTCCAAACTTCTTGCTAAAATTGTATACAATGAGTGAAATAAATGAGTAGTCACACAAATGTGACAATGGTGTAAGCAACGACGTATCGATGTGCGCATACTGTACGTGCAGTTTCAGAGGAGAGATGCATTCGATCTGATTAAATCAGAGTTAGATAAAAGTAATTTGTAATTATGAATGTGAACCGTCATGACGTAGAAAATTCAATCTAAGTGTCACCAAATACTTTTCAAAATTATTAAAAAATAGATGAGTGAGTTTTACAGGGACGTCATTAAACACTTGCTGTTCACTGAGAAACTCCTAATTACTAATTACTGATACCTCTTTCTAATAACTCTACTATTTTCTCTTTAACTATCAGTCTTTTAAAATTCCCTTATCGTTTCAAAGTGTAGAATATTGAAGCAGTAAGCACTTGGTTAATGTTCCTTTTTCGCAACAGTCTATTGGCACCGAAGCCTTGAGTGTGAATGTGAGAGCTGAGGCCTTCTCTGCCGAGAGACTCAGCATTTTCTTTTTTAAACACTTTGCATGTAAAGGCGTCCCTCTCCATGCGACTTCTCAAAGGAGTATTCAACTCATAAGCCTGCTCTAGCTCCAGCTGATCGCACGCTCCTCTTTCAGGCTTGACACTCTCCAAAGTACCTTCCTAACCCTCTATCTGTGCTCCGCTCTTACTGCTTGGAATGTAGCCTGCTCTTTTAGCCAAAATCCTATATTGAGATGCTAAAGTGTACGAGTGATATGGTAATGAGAGTGTGTACAGAGACGTACCCAGAGCCACGGTGCTGAACGAGACAGGCTCTTTCTCCTTGCCGTCATTATAGAAAGCAAGGTGCCATGTGCCGGGGTCCAGATACTGCACAAAGATAGCCTCGTTCTGCACCACAGTCTGAATACTGCGGCGCTCCCGCGGAGACTCCACCACACTCCACTTCTCCTTCCCATCCAAACGCTCCATATAGTCATACTGTAGAGAGAGAGAGGGGGGGGGGGGTGAGGGAGAGTAGAGCAGGTTTGAGTGCACAAGAAACTAAAATGTATAGAACAAATACAGATAAAGCCAAGGAAAAAATAAAGAAAAACAGAAAACAAAGGAGTGAAGAAAAGAAAGTAGGAACTAAAAAACAGGACGAAGAATAAGTGAAAGGAAGAAACAAGCAAAAGAAAAGAATTTAGAAAAAGAAAAAAGGAAGTAGAAAAAAGCTAAAAGTACGTAACAGGAAAAACCATGAAAGAAAGAAGAAAGATGTGATTGCTGTATTGTACTATTATCCAGATGTGATTGCCATATTGTGTAATTATTGTCCAGACATGATCGCTATATTGTGTAATTATTATCCAGATGTTATAGCTGTATTGTGCAATTATTATCCAAATGTGAATGCTGTATTGTGTGGTAATTATCCAGATGCGATCACTGTATTGCGTAATTATTATCCAGATGTGAATGCTATATTGTGTGATTATTATCCAGATGTGATTGGTGTATTGCGTAATTATTATCCAGATGTGATTGCTTTATTGTTTAATTATTATTCAGATGTGATCGCTAAATTGTAATCATTATCCAGATGTGATCACTGTATTGTGATTATTATCCAGATATGATCGCTGTATTGCATAATTATTATGCAGATGTGATTGCATAATTATTATCCAGATGTGATCGCTCTATTGTGTAATTATTATCCAGATGCGATCGCTGTATTGTGTAATTATTATCCAGATGTGATTGCATAATTATTATCCAGATGTGATCGCTCTATTGTGTAATTATTATCCAGATGTGATCGCTCTATTGTGTAACTATTATCCAGATGCGATCGCTGTATTGTGTAATTATTATCCAGATGTGATCGCTGTATGGTGTAATTATTATCGTAATCTGATCGCTATATTGTTTTGTAATAATCCAGATGTGATTTTTGCATTGCATAATTATTATCCAGATGTAATTGCTGTATTATGTAATTATTATCCAGATGTAATTTAATATTAAGATTCAATTATTTGTCACATGTACCTAATAGCACAGTTAAATGATTTTTTCACATATTCCAGTTAGGAAGCTGGGGTCAGAGTGCAGGGTCAGTCAGGACACAGCACCCCTGGGAAACCCAGTGACCTACACCCATAACTGTTTAAACCACCACTGCCCTACCCTGAGTTTCTTCAAATCATGGCAGTTAATAACGGAAACGGGCAGACGAGCACGACATTACTCGGACATGTTTTTGTTAAGGATCAATAAAGCTGAGTCCAGGGAGAGAACGAGTGACAGAGCCGTGGATCTGCTGCCTGAGTACATGAAGAGCAGAGCGAAATCAAAAGTTGTGAGCTTTAGTGAGGTTAAACTGGACACACGCTGGGAGAACGAAAGAGCGAACACGGGTAAGGTGTGTGTGCATGTGTGTGTCTGGGGATGTTCTGCAGACCTGGGCATGAGAAGGAGGCAGGCCTTTACGCATGTACACCCCGAAAAGGGCATCCTTCCCCAGGGAGATGTTAAACTTTATGAAGTGCGCCTGGCGCAGGTGGAGCAAAGACCTCCAGAAGACACCTGGAGGAACCTCCTGACTCACTCGCCGTCCCACCTCCAGCTCACCACTGTTGATACTGCTGTTCCTCAATAGCCATGGGCCTGAGAGAGAGAGAGAGAGAGAGAGAGAGGGAGAGAGAGAGAGAGAGAATCAGTAATGCTGGATCAGCTGGATGCAGACAAAAGAAAGGAACAAAATAAGTAAGGACGGCAGCCTGTCAGAGAGAGAAAGAGAGAGAGAGACAGAGAGAAATAATTTTCTGCTCCATATACAAACACTTGCTGAGAGCCCATGAAGGAAGATCAACACGTTTTATCCCACTGAGACTGCGGTCTGTACTAATGAGTCTGCAGAGTGGGTTGCCAAAGCCATCAACTTAAACTCCAGCTCTGCCTTTTCCCAAGAGAGACTACAGCACAGTTACTGAGCCACACACATGTGCACACACACACACACACACACATATAGTATGTGTACATATACATTCAACTCCGACATTACAGCTGCACAAGGTCCATGATGGCACACAAAAAAAGTGAAAAAAAATTAAATGGACACACCCACATCATTCCATTCTATACTCCTCATCCTTTAACCCGTATCTCCCACTCTTCTTCCCTCACCTTTCTCTCTTTATCTCATTCCTTTAATGCTTTCTTTTTTTCATTTTCTTCCATCCTTTACTCCCAACCTTCTTCCATTTCTTTCCTTCCTTTACTCACATTCTTCTTTCCTTTCTTTTTATCTCTCCTTCTTTACTTAATTTCTTCATCTCTACCTTTCTTATCTTTTTTCTTTCTTATAAACAATAAAACTACGATACAAACAAACAAACAAAAAAAACTTTCCCTGTGTAGTTCATCCACCAAACAGTTTAATTCCAACTCACAAAACATCAGCTGGGAAAAAAAAAAAAAGAAATTTCTTTTTAAATCAGGCATTTTGATGCTTTCAGCGCAGCAATGTGTAAAATCTATTACTAATCCCGGTATTCCACTAAATACAGCGAACACCAGCCAGTACAAATAACTGCGGTATTAAATATCAGCTTTAATTTGGCTAAATAGGAAACAACGTGAGCTAGCATGAAAGTGAAACATTAGCAGATGGAGCGGCTGAATGGCGCTGAGACTCTGAGAATAACGCTGTGTCAACAATTCATCCTGGAAAACAAACACACCACGAAACACTGAGCGTACCATATTATAATAATATAATAATGATATACTAAATAATACATTTCTAATAATAAAAACGAACTGATAATAATAAAGGTCATAATAACAGAGATAATAAAAAAATAAAGAGGAAGAAGAAAGAAAGAGAGAAAGACAAATGAAGAAAAAATAGAAGGAAGGAGGGAAAAAAGAAAATTTTAAGAAGACAAAGAAAGGAAGAAGAAACAATGAATAATGGGACAAAGAAAAAAGTAACGATAAAAGGAAGAAAGTAAAGAAAGGAATATAAAATGGTGGCTCTGGAGTCTGTACTGGGAACACTGGGTGTGAGTTTCGAATCCACTCTAGATGAGACGCAGAGTAACACTTGCAGCTAGTGGACTGTTACTGGGAAGTGGGAGGAAACCAGAGGAACCCAGAGGAACTTCACATGAACATGCTGAATAGAGGCAGGAGAGTAATCAATGCAAACACACACACACACTAGTGTGTCCGAGGCTAGTGAGTGTTACCGCACATGATGCGCTGCATGCTGTTCACAGGGTCTGATGGAGCGCGATCAGGACACTTCCTGTTTGTGTAAAAACCCTCTAACTCCAATTAAACAGGGAGGGATGGCGTGAGAGAGCAGAGAGAGAGAGAAGGAATGAGTGCAAGAGAAACACCAGGGGTTCTTATTGCTATACTAATCAGCCCTCAGCTGGCTTCACCACACACACACACACACACACACTCACACTCAAAAATACAGATCTGAGTGACAGGCCTGTTAAAATCTGCGCTGCCTCCAAACCAGTGGGAGTCTGCTCCAGCCCTTCTCATTAACACCACACATGGATGGAGAGATATGCAGCGAGACCTCAGAGGCACTGAGAGAAAGAGAAAGTCGACATAAGGAGGAGAGGCCGGCCCGCGTAGGCTGAGGGTTTACACTCCTGACACCAGTTTATCCGGGCAGAACTGCTCCCATCAGTTACACACACAACCAGGGCCTGTCCCTTCGTCTTCTTCCTCTTCTTTCTTTCTTTACTTTTCACTTCTTCTTGAGATGAGGTCAAGATGGGGTCAGATTATACTGCTACACACACACACACACACATACACACACACACACACACACACACACACACACACAGAGCACGGGCCGCACTTGGGGTACTATCTGTGTGGAGGAAGTGCGCATGCTCGCTCAGTCTCTGTGTGTGTGTCCTCAGGGTTCTCTGCTCTCTACTCCTCTCTTTCTCATCCCAAAGTTCTCTCTTCTTCAGCTGTGATGAAGATATTTTTTGAGAAGAGAGAAAAGAAAGTAATAAAATGAGAGAGGGAGGAGAAGAAAAGAAAAAGAAAGACTAAAGAAAGAAAGAAAGAAAGAAGGAAACGAAGAATAAAAATGAAAAAGGAAAAAATTGATGAAAAAGGGAGGAAGACGACAAACAGAACAAACCCCATGTCATCCCCGTCTCATGGCTTCACCAGGACCCTGACCAGGATAAAGTGCTTACTGAAGATGAGTAACACACCAGAACATTAAGAGATCAGTAACAGGACCGTAAGTGATCAGTAACAGGACCGTAAGTGATCAGTAACAGGACCGTAAGGGATCAGTAACAGGACCGTAAGGGATCAGTAACAGGACCGTAAGTGATCAGTAACAGGACCGTAAGTGATCAGTAAGAGGACAGTAAGGGATCAGTAACAGGACCGTAAGGGATCAGTAACAGGACCGTAAGTGATCAGTAACAAGACCGTAAGGGATCAGTAACAGGACCATAAGTGATCAGTAACAGGACAGTAAGGGATCAGTAACAGGACAGTAAGGGATCAGTAACAGGACAGTAAGGGATCAGTAACAGGACCGTAAGTGATCAGTAACAGGACAGTAAGGGATCAGTAACAGGACAGTAAGGGATCAGTAACAGGACCGTAAGGGATCAGTAACAGGACAGTAAGGGATCAGTAACAGGACCGTAAGGGATCAGTAACAGTCAGTGCAGCGACGTCTTGAACATGTCTAAAACAATAATATAAAGCCTATGTAGAGGCACTCACTCCGATCATCAATAACACCTTCACACTGACGCCACTCAATCTTATCATCGAGTCGAATATATGTTATGGAGACTACTCTACTACTTCAAAACATTCAGTAACAAATATATACTACTGTTATTCCACTGTTACTCCACTATTACTGTACTCCAATACTACACCACTATTACTCCACAATTACTCCACAATTACTCCACAATTACTCCACAATTACTCCACTGTTACTTCACTGTTACCCAACTATTACTTTAACACTACACTGTGATTACTCCCCTCATATTCCATTACTACTTATTTCCGTTATACATTTAAATTATTTGGCAGACGCTCTTATCCAGCGCCACTTATTGTACATAAGTGCTTTGAACTGTCCGTCAATAAATATATCCTTACACTGGTTCTCTAGGTTACTAACTAGCAGTAATATCAGTCAAACACTGTTAGGAAGGATTTATTTTTCCACTATTACGCTACTGTTACTCCATTATTATTCCACTACTACTCATTATCATCCCAGTGTTACTCCACTACTCTCCACAGCTATACCACTGATACTCTGATGTTACTTCACTGTTACTCTTCTGTTAGTTCGCAATTACTCCATTATTATACACTACACAATTATACTACTTCACTGTTACTCCGCCATTATACCGCTACTACTCCACAGGTACTCCAATATCACTCCACCATTATTCCACTGTTACGTTACTGTTAATCCATTATAACTTCACTATTGTTCCGCCATAGTTACTCCACTATTACTCCATGACTTTGCTGTATCCCCACTGTTACTCTTTTGTTATTTCACTATAACACCATTATTATACACTACACAATTATTCAAGTGTTACTTCACTGTTACTCCTCCTTTACACCACTACTACTTCAATGCTACACCACTGTTCCACTGTTACTCCACTGTTACTCCTCCATTACTCCACTGTTAATCCATTATTACTCCACTATTGTTCCGCCATGGTTACTCCACTGTCACTCCACCACTACTCCACTATTACTCCACAACTTTGCTGTTACTCCACTATTACTCTTCTGTTAGTTCACTATTACTCCATTATTATACATTACACAATTATTCAAGTGTTACTTCACTGTTACTCCGCTGTTGTCCAACTATTACTCCAATACTACTATTTAACTACTACTTCACTTTTACTCCACTATTACTCACTTCACTATTGCTCTACTGTTACTCCAGTGTGAACATTTTGTAAACCATCCAGTGTGTCCAGACTTTTAGACGCACAGAAGTGACCTACATCTGGCCAAAAAGCAGCAATCACATTCTCTCCATCAAGATGGTATGCTATAGATAAACTATTCTGGGATGTGAGTAAGAGAGAGAGAGAGAGAGAGAGAGAGAGAGAGAAGTTTTCCTATACTCTAAAATCCCTTTCACCCGCCATCTTCCTGCCCACATTACGCCCACGTTCCACCGATCCTGCACGGATTCTTCCTGTCCATGCGCTCATTCACACTCTCACCACCAGTGTTTCTTTCTCAGTAGGCGGATTCTGTTTTGGAGATTAGAGTGAGAAAAGGAAGACGTGGATGTGTGTAAATGCCCATGCGGTGATCAATACCCGTCCGCTTTGATGGTCAGTAGGAGTTGCGATGACATTAATTTGATGACACAAAATCATTTCCGCAAAGACAAAGAAGACAATGTGTTCAAAAGCCTTAAAGGATAAAGTGTGTGTGTGTGTGTGTGGTGTGTGTTTTTGTGAGAGAACCCATGCTAGTCCAACTTATAGAACAACAAAACACTAAAGTACCAAGTCTGTGACGTAAACCCAGGCTCCACCAGCTTTATTTGTCCATCACACAGCATTCATTCAGGAAAAGGAATAATTAAAAGGTGACAGACAGTCTCGTCTCACTTTTGTGCTGCATTCGAGCATGACTTTAAAGGTCATTTTTTAACCACAAAGGCTCGGATTATTGCTGAATCACACCCGCAACAAACGTAACATATGCCTGATATTACCATGGTGTCATGTATATGATTGTCATCATGGTGAAGATGCATTGTTGCTATAACAACCTAGGTGACTGGATGATGTGACAAAATAGCACAAATACTTGAAGACATTTCTGCAGTACACTATATATTAGAGGTGTAACGGTACGCGGATTTGCACCGTACCGCTTGGTGATGCAAGGAAATACAGTCTAGCTTTACCTACTGCTGGGTGATATTCTGTATTACGTAGTCTAATTTAAATTTTTCAATGTTTATATATAATTTTTCAATATATATTTAAGAATTTTAATTTAAACATCCTCGACTGCTGTAAAAGTTTAACCGAAGTGAAGGAAAACCACAGCATCCTCAAGCTTATACAGTACGCCTCCTTCTACCTGTTCTACTCCCAAGCAGCTCAGAATTGTGCATTCGGTAGATGAAGTGACCACATTACCATGTTTGTGCTTTGTTAGAAACATTCTGGGCAGCTAACTTGCGTGAGTAACAGCGAAATCGCGGAGTAGTAGTGAAGTAAACCATGGAGGAACAATAGTGGAGTAATAATAGATTAACAGTAGCTTAACAGTGGAGTAATGGTGGAGTAACCATGGAGTGATATTGGAGTAACAGTAGAGTAACAGTGTAACAGTGGCGTAGCATTGGAGTAGTAGTGGTGTAACAGTGGGGTAACACTAGAGTAATTGTGTAGTGAATAATAATGGAGTAATAGTGAACTAACAGAAGAGTAACAGTGGAGTAGTAGTGGAATAACAGTAGAGTAATAGTCGACAATTCATCTTTTACAATAGTGTTCGAATAATAGTCTTGCTGGTTAGTAACCCAGTGAACCAGTGAATAATAATAATAATAATAATAATAAAAGAAAGGATATATTTATTAATGGATACTTCAAAGCACTTATGTAAGTCGCTCTGTTTAAAAGCATCTGCCAAATACTTTTTTTTCCAGCAATTTAACTGGTTTACTCAGTTTACTGGTATATAATTAATAATCAATGTTAGTTCAGAAATTTCAACATTTTAACAATTAAAATGTGTTTGTATTGCAATGTTTTGCAAAATAAATCAATGCAATATAAATTTTAATGCTACTTTTAATGCAGACTATAACCTATAGACGTTTCAAAAACAAATGTACTGTAGAAAAGTAAAACATATTAAGAGATTAAAAAAAACAAAACTAAATAACAAAGACTGAAGAGAAACCATCTGTGTATGTTGTGTTCATTTTCATTTGGAAAGGAAGAGTTTTATTTTTATGCAAATGAGATAAATCAATAATCCAAACTAAAAAACAATTAATATTACAAAAAGGATCTTTGCTGCTTTTTTTTTTTTTTTTTATCATTTCAGAATTATTTTGTGGATAGAATTAATGAATGCTTGAATTAATGATTGGTGCGTATCAGTAATCACCAGCTAGCTAGTAACAAAAAGATTAAAGGTTAACGATGCCATTATCTCTGATGTCCTGTTAACATGGACCGCGATGTGCGTTTTAAAAATAGCAAGAAGAAGGTGAGAGTAAAAACTGAATGCCATGGCAGCTGAGAAAAGGTTTGCCAAATGAACAGTGCCACAATGTTTTGATAACCAAAAAAAATTATCCTGCTGGGACAGGGGGTTAAGTGCAACGACTGAAAAATGTAAAAAATGTAAAAAAAAAAAAAAGGTATGTGCACTCTCACCCCTCACTCATCTCTGGACTCGGAGCGTGACTCGTTCTTACCTCTGCCTCCGGAGGGCACTGTTGCCACATCACCGGTGCTTGGGATGCCCGTGCTGAGCCCTGTGCTGATAAGGTGCCCGTTGGTAGGCTTCAGACGCCAGTTCAGTCCGAGCAGATTGAGAGCTGGGAGAAGGAAGGGGAAAAAGAGGGATTTCTGAAAGCGAACATGACAGAGTACCTCAACATCGACACTGCGGCACGTATGCATCGCTAACCCAACATGACAGCGAGGAACTTCGCTACAATCCCCGCTCCCTGCCTGGAACGCGCACATCCGCTCATTAAACACCCTGATGCAGTTCGGCACTGGCTCGGTGCCCACTCAGGCTTAGCCGAGCTTCACTTTACCTGAGTGACTCAGTGAGAAACCAGGCTTCAGCACAGACACCAGAAACGTCAAAACGCCCGTCCCTGATGACTCAGTCAAGCAGGCGGCGTGCTGATGTCGAGTGCCACATGACGAGATGCCACAAAAGGCAAAGCGCTTATCTCGACATACACGGGCAACGTGCGGGACGGGAAAATTGCTTCGAAAAAAAAAATAAAATTAGTTTTTAAGTCAGAGTCAGACAGAGGAATGGTTCATCCTGATTTCTTTATGAGGTTTTGGATTTTTTATATTTTTGTCTGTGATGGCACAATTTTTCCATTCTCTTCTTTCTTATACACATGTATATATTTATAGGCGTGAGACATGCAGCAGTATTTACAGCATATTAACCAAGTGTGTAATAATTAAAAATAAACACACACACACACATTCTTCTTACTATCCTTTTGTTATTTTTCCTTAATAAAAGCTGCACTTTTTGTAATGCCACCCAACCAACCACGTCATCACGACTATCAGCAGAGAGCCCTTTTGCTGGCATTTAGGCCCCCATCAAGAAAAAAAAGCAGGCACCCCCCCCCCCCCCCCCACTCATGCACGCTCGTTCCGTTCACACACTTCCACCCTGAGCAAAGATGCCGATGTCTGCAGTCTCAGTGATAATGACTCACCTCCGTGCTCAGTCCTCCATCACCCCTAAATCTCATCCCGGCAAAATCAATGCCTTCCTACTCGTCCCTCACACTCGCGCTCCGTCACACACACACACACACACACACATACACACAGACTCTCTCACTCCAGAATGAATGCAGCAGGCCCTCTTATCATTCGTGTGTGAAGTGACTGCACTGGCCAAAAGAAAGTGCTGACTCCTCCAGCCCATCTGCTGCTCTGCTGTCAGCTACTCTATTGTCACTCACTTGGGCATGCACGCACACACACACACACACATACACCATCTTCTTCTTCTTCGTATTCCTCTTCGGTCCAGTCTGGCAGCAGACCCATGAGATCGGATTTCGCCACTTTTCCACCACCATGTGACTGGTACCGTAACCGCACCGTAACAAAGCAGTGCACTTGATTATTATGGTAAGAAGAGTACCAGACGACAATATTCCTGCTTAAGCTTTCCTGTGTGAAGCAGCTTATCAGCCTTGGTAACACTGATGTTTCACTGCTTACAATTTTCCTTTTTCAAAAAAAATCTGTATAAAACTTTAGCTTTCCCAGAAGAGAAGCGCTAGCTGGAATAAAACTAGCACATCCATAGTTTCAGGTTTAAGGAGAGTGTAATATTATTACCAGCTGTGTGGTGGGGAAATGCTTGCCAGCCGTGCCGATTGCCAGAACTCTGCTGGATGAAGGGGTTTCAATTTGATTCCGCAGTCATTTCTATGCGATTCTGCAGCACGTTGCATTTCACTGGCTTTGTACTTTGCGCTCTCCGCAATGACAATAAAGTTGAATGTAAGAAAATGTAATGTAAAAATTTATTCATCTTCTATACCGATTATCCTGTATACAGGGTGACAAGGGGCCTGGAGCCTATCCCAGCAGACTTTGGACAGGGTAGACCCTGGACAGGGTGCCAATCTATCGTAGGGCACACACACACACATCAGTTATCCCAATCTGCATGTCTTTAGACTGTGGAAGGAAACCAGAGTACCTGGAGGAAACCCATCAAGCACGGGAAGAACATGCAAACTAAGATCAAGGTGGGAATCGAACCCGGACCCTGATGGTGCGAAGCCACAGTGCTAACCATTAGAATTGTTTTAATAATATTTTTGCAAATTGATTGCCTAATGCTCACATGCTCACTTTGTTTTTTTTAAACTTTTTTAAAACTAAAAAAAAAATAAAATCACTTTGAAATCACCATCAAAATTAAAACTCTTTGTTTTTTCTTTTTCGCTGCGGTTTCAGACCGCTACCAGCCAAACTGTTTGGTAATTAGAGTAAGA
>JAOVVA010000021.1:10350246-10377555 GCA_028565275.1 Leiocassis micropogon
ACAGCATCACCCGGGGTTCGAACCAGCGATCTCCGGATGATAGGGCGAGCGCTTTACCACTGCGCCACTCGGAGGCCGTGACCGTCAACTTTAATGTGCTTAGTAGACAAAGTTTTTTTGTCCTTTACCAAGATTTTTTTTTTTAAGCATTTACTGGAAATTCTGAAGGCCGCCTGTCGTTTCGATGGAAACAAAATGAGTTATCCACAGTACTCCACTGCTGTACACGCACATCAAAACCATTCAAGCTGCGCTTTACTAGTAAAAAAAAAAATCCTTAATTTTGCTCAAGTGCTTATTTTTCTGTAAGATATGTGCTATTCAATCTCTTATGCAATTGAATTGATCTTTTGTTGGTCAGTTTTTCATTCAGATTTGATGACTAATCTTTTTCAAGATTCCAACAAACCAAACATAAGAATATTAAGCTTATTTATACTCAAATGTTACTAAAATTATAAATGAAAATTATAGATAGTAGTGCTAGATTTAAGAATATTTCACTTGCTTAAATGATAAGATTTTTTGGACAAATATTAAATGGTTTTGACAAATATCATTTAAAAAAACCAACCAGCTCATTCAAATGCTCACGTTTTTTCAAGAGTATTGCTTCTTCTTTTAAATTTATGGACCGGTTGGTGCAGTACTGCCACCTACTGGACTGGAGTGTGGAGAAGAAGAATGGCAGGAAATATGATCATCACTTTGGACGAGACGTGACATTTAAACAGTCAACGACACAAGTAACATGGCATTTGTGTGTTCATTAGATACATTTAGTAGTTTTTAATACTTGAAAAAGCTATAAGAAATATACATTAACTCCTTGAAACAAATCAGACAGTCAGCTTTAGTGCTATTAAATTGAATCATAACGAAAATGCCCCAAAATTGAATTGAATCTAAAGCCTATGTATAATTCACAGCTCTATTTATTGAGAAAAAAAAAAGATTATTGGTGCAGATTGTACAACTGTTTACTGTAACTTAATCTCTGGTGGTTAAAAGAGTAAAAAGACAATTCAGAGAAATCAAACAATATGCCACGAATGCAAGCCGGTTGTCCCGCTATGTTCTCTTAACCTTTAACCTCATCCTGCAGCCGTCGTCCCTCCCACAGATTCCCTTAAACACAGCGATTGATTAGCGATAGCAAATAAATTATTCACAAGTCCTTTTTTTTATGCTGCGTATATACCATCAGCTCTTCAGTAGGGCCGAACTAAGAGAGCTTTGAAGTGCGACTACAAAGAGCAGGAAAGAAGAAACAACCCAGAGTCAGGAAAGAACATAGAGCGAAGAGGACCAGGCAAGAAAGACTGAGAGATACAGAGTCTTCCCATGTCTGTCCATATCTGTGTACGTTTTTGCATACACATTAGCTTCTGATCATAATGCAAGTAATACTAATCATGATAACAGCAGATAAAACACCAATACTGATACATGTAACACGTCTAACTTATCATCTCCATCTTTCCCTTAGGGAAGAAAGCAACCCCTGTATGTTCTTCTAAGGAAAACAGGGAGTGGAGGATGTCCCTGAGGATCTCACACACACACACACAGACACGCAGACGTACACGTGCGCGCACACACACAACCTCAACCGTGCTGACGCAACTCGGCTCCACTTCAGAGCAATATCTGGCTGACCTTACAGGAGCCTCTACTGTCACCAGCTACGCACACCCTTTAGAAAGAATGTGTGTTTGGGTGTGCAAGCGAGTCTATGAGGTAAGAGAACATAATAAGAGATAAACACCGGTAAGACGTAAACACCCATACTCTAAGGGCGCCGTTATATATGAAACATTGAATGTGAATCATTTACCGAACCGTGAGCAAGCATGAAGCAATCGCACTTACACTTACAGAAAGTGTGTATAAAAACAAGCAGTGTAGAGCGCCTGGTTCTGTTATTTACATCGATGCAGCTCGGGGTGTGTAACTTAACAAGAGAAAAGCACGCATGTCGATGTGTACTTGTGCGCATCATTTAGTAAAACGTGTGCGTAATTAAGTTCGACGCTGCAACAAGATTATGATTATTCAGACTGGATGTGTTTTTCTTTCTTTTTTTTTAATACTCATGAGAAATTTAAATGAATAATAAATGGTACAGACGGCACGGTGATGTAGTGGTTAGAACTGTCGCCTTGCACCTCCGGGGTCTGTGTTCGATTCCCGTCTCTGTGTGCATGGAGTTTGCATGTTCTCCCCGTGCTTGGTGGGTTTCCTCCGGGTACTCTGGTTTCCTCCCGCAGATAAGGCTAACTGGCGTTCCCTAATTCCCCATGGTGCATTGGCACCGCGGGTGTACAACAATCCAAAGAATTTGGGTGTTCTCAAATTGCCCATAGTGCATTGCCACCGCGGGGTAAGGCCCTGAACAAGATAAGCGGTAAAGAGGAGTGAATTCTGAGGTGTGAAAAAGTGAATTACATGAGAAGAGCAATAACACACACGTTTTGGGTAACCTCTGAGATCTGTATTAAAGAAACAGTAAAATATGGGACCTTTAAACTTGAGGTTCTCCATTCAAACTAAGTGTACTGTAGATTAAATAGAATATACTGTAAGTACATTCATTCATCTCCTACAGGCGATTTGGAAGCACCAATTAGCCTAATCTGCATGTCTTTGGACTGTGGGAGGAAACCGGAGTACCCGGAGGAAACCCACCAAGCACGGGGAGAACATCCATGCAAACTCCATGCACGCCGAGCCGAGGCGGGAATCGAATCCTCGACCCTGGAGACGCGAGACCACAGTGCTAACCACTACACCATCTTATTTTTTTTATGACTTACGGTATTCCAAATACTAGCAAGTGTAAGATTTGGTATCTTGCTGACACGTTAAATGAAATTGTAAAAACATTTAACTTCATTCTGCAGAAGGAAAAATACCGACAAGGCTTTTTATTACTCTCATTAGCCAACCATTGACATTCTGATCATGGTTTCAAGTCTCAATACAGACAGCCCCTCTAATCAATGTGCAATTATCTCAGACAGTTCAATACGTCTCTTCTGATCTAGTTCTCAGGTGCGTTTGAAGAATCAAATTTCCGAACTAAACCGCTACATTTCCTGGTCTTGAATAAATACACGTTTCCAGTGAAACCCAACTGAGCCGAAGCAATCCAATCCAAAAGTATCATTTTCACTGATTCAGAGAAGACAAACAGATAAATATCCGAGATTACACCAGCAGTCTTCCTTTTTTTTATTTATTTTTTTACACCCTCCCCGCCTCGTTTACAACAAACACATACAGCTAGTTTATGGTGGAAATGTTGTTTGCAGTCTTGCTCATCTCCTCGTGTGTGCCTCTGATATGTGTTTGATTGAGGTTTACAGGTGGCTTCGCTTCCGCAGCCGCGAATACAAATCAGAGGCTACGGTGTGATACAGCAGCGAGGACCGGGTCCCTCGAGGACTCGTTCAATCTGATTGCATCAGGCTCTCCAACCCTGCCTCCCGCTCCTGCTCCAACTTACTTCACACCTATTAGTCAGTTTACAGAGTCTGCCTCATATCGAAGCTGACACTTTTTCATTTCATTTGCTATTAGGATTAGGATTTTTTGTTTAGTTCTTTTTGTCGTTTTACCCTGCACATAATTGAGCGCACCAAAAAGCAAAAAGCAAAAAAAAAGGAAGATTTTCAGGGACTAAAAATGTTCTCATTTACTGGCCAGAGATACGGAAATTGGTGCGCCAACTTTTACCAAATGTGTACCCCTGATGGGGTATTCAATTCTGACCAAAATCAGAGAAACTGTTCCAGTGATATTTCTACATGAACATGGTGCAAACCTGGAGCGCCTTCCTTTCAGCATGCTGTTTTTGGCATTGTTGGCCAACTGTACTCTCCAAGCTTCACGTAGGTACTCACACCGGTTTCTCAGTGAATCGTAGACAAAAACACCAGTTTTAGCAGTCAGGCAGACGATAACCATAACATGAATAAACAGACAGGCATCAGGCATCACATGGCACACTTTTCCCTAAATCAACATGATCTGCTGGATTTCCATGGTCTCCTGAGGTGTCAAGTTCACCACTGAACAAATGAACCACATCAACAGAGAGGAAAACTTAGAAACCTTGCCCCTGAAAAACCAAATTGAGCTTTGATTTTGGTGCGCAGTATAGAGGCCGGTTCATAAATGCCAATGATTCATAAATGCCACATTATGTTGCTGAGTCTAGACTAGATCATCTGAAGTAACCCCAGATCATAACACTGCCTCCAGAGGCTTGTACAGTGGGCACTATGCATGATGGGTGGATCGCTTCATGTGTTTCCCTTCTTACCCTGACTCGCCCATCACTCTAGAATAAGGTCAGTCTGGACTCATCAGACCACGCGACATTTTTCCATTGTTCCAAAGTCCAATCTTTATGCTCCCTAGCAGATTAAAGCCTTTCTTTCTGATTAGTCTCACTAACTAGGGGTTTTCTTATGGAAAAGCCGTTTAGTTCTCATCACAGTGTTCGCACATAGAACCGCTCTTACTTTCACTATTATACATAGTTTTTTTTTAACAACGCAACTTCACCAGTCTCCTTAGTTGTTTTCTTAGCTTGAAGCAGACCAATAATTCGACCCTTCTTTTTTCATAACTTTTTTGCCCAGGCCATGTGTATACACATGTTTATGATTTGCTTAGCACATCTTTATTGGTGTCACAGCTTCATTATTCCTGTGAGAAGTTAGCAGTTTTGTTCTGCTCTGACATCACAGGAAGATATATAGTATCGTTACCATGGAGTTCTCACTCACTCACTCATCGTCTGCACCGCTTTATCCAGTATACAGGGTCATGGGGGGCCTGGAGCCTATCCAAGGAGACTTAGGACACGAAGCGGGGTACACCCTGGATGGGGTGCCAACCTATCGGCGGGCACACACTCAATCACACTACAAAGGCAATTTGGGAATGCCAAGTAGCCTAATCTGCATGTCTTTGGACTGTGGGAGGAAACCGGAGTACCCGGAGGAAACCCACCAAGCACTCTGATCACAGATCCTGAAGCGGGAATCAAACCCGGAACCTGGAGGTGTGCTAACCACTAAGCCTAAGATAAATCTTTAACATAAGGGCTAAGAGTCAGGATTTGTGGTTGTTCATGCATAAAGCACCGCTAGATCGCACTCTTTAGTTAGAAGTGAAGCAAGGGTTAAATCTGACTGGTAGCAACATCAGCAGCATCGTGGATAATGCAATAACATGTCTATGAAAAAAACAGAAAAGTTGTGGGGAAAGAACCAAAACTCCGGACCTGTGCCCGACATCTGAGACATGATGTCCAACCTGTTTTATCTATCTGAAGCTTTACACACCTTTACACACCACTTACGATGTTGCCTCAAGCATGCAAGTTTAATTGAGTTTCAGGAAGTGCCTCACTCACTCACTCACTCACACACACACACACACACACACACACACACGACAGTAGCTGTATCCACCTGCCTCTGGAGTCACAGTGTTTGACACATCATCTCTAGTCAAATCTGCACGACTCCAAAGATTTAAGCCTCTTGCTCGGTATTATCACTCCACTCCACTCCACAGTGGCCCTAGTCAGATCACACGCACACGCGCACACACACACATACAACAGCATCTACCTATCTCTCTGGCCAGCTCTCTGTCTCACACACACTTGCAAAAACTCACTGGGAATGATGGCAGGAAGGAGAAGGAAGCGAGGGGGAAAAAAAAAGCAGTATATTTGGAGTGAAGTGTCATTTTTATCTGCTAGAGGCGAAGGGGGCCGGAGTGTGTCAGCAGCGAGGCAGGCAGATGGCACACGGCTGTGGGTTAGAGATTGGCTGGCGTGCGATTTATCTCACAGAGACAGAGAATCTCCAGCATCTCGATGTGTGTATGTGTGTGTGTGTGTGTGTGTGTGTGTGTGTGTAACAGAAAGTGTGGGCTGCGCGTAATGGCACGGAGAGTGTGTGATAAAGCCGCAGCCTGAAATGGAGGTCAGAAAGTGTTCTAGTCGGAGACTGTGGAATGAAGCAATGCCCGTGTCCATATGAAGCCGGAAATGCATTTAACACCGGGTCAAATCGACACACACACGAGGCGCACTGACGCAAGCCTAAAGGGCGTCTGACTCACCGCGTGACTGGCCGATGAGACACGACGAGCGAGTTGCGCTGCTTTATAAAGCAACTGCAGGCAAATACTACAGCATGACCCTTCGATAAATACTCTATTGTTAAAACGAAAACACAAAGGACTATATCTTCTATTGATTTCGTGCATCGTATGTTCTGTTTCTGCGTGTGAAAAAAAAGAAATGCCGGGAGTGAGCGTATTAGATTAAAGAGGAACATTTTGTGCATTCGCCTAATTTAAATGCAGGCTTGGTATCAAAGGCTTACTGTAGGAAGCGTTCTGGAGTTTTATCAGCGACTTTTAATCGAAAAAGGACGCCTACTATAGAAAAAGGCACAATAAATACAATTAGAATTAACCTCTTCGATTCTGATTAATCGAAAATAATGGTGAAATATAGGCAGTGGTGGCCCAGAGGGCTGGGGCACCGAGTTACTGATCGGAAAGCCGGTGGTTCGAGCCCAGGCTCAACCAGGTTGCCATTGGTAGGCCCTTGAGCAAGACCCTTAACCCCATCTGCTCCAGGTGCGCTGTATTATGGACAGTGTTGGTGTAACTGTGTTACAAAGTAACGTGTTAGAGTACTTGGATTACTTTTTTGATGTAACAAGTAATCTAACGTACAGTATTAGGTCTGCCATTAAAGTACTTAGTTATTTAGTTACTTTTTCAAAATGTAATCCGTTATTTAGACAATTTATGTAATCCGTGAGCCAGACAGCAGTCATTCCCAATCCGTTAGTGTGTGTGTAAAAGTCACTGTCGCCTCGCACCTCCAGGGTCCGGCAGGCTCGATTCCCATCTCTGTGTGCATGGAGTTTGCATGTTCTCCCTGTGCTTGGTGGGTTTCCTCCGGGTACTCCGGTTTCCTCCCACAGGCCAAAGATATGAAGGTTAGGCTAATTGGCGTTCCCGAATTGCCCGTAGTATGTGAATGAGCGTATGAGTGTGTGTATGTGTGTGTGTGTGCCCTGCGATGGATTGGCACCCTGTCCAGGATGTACCCTGCCTCATGCCCTAAGCCTCCTAGGATAGACTCCAGGCCCCCCGCGACCCTGAATACAGGATAAAGCGATATAGAAGATGAGTGAGTAACGTACGGTATATGTTACAAATCATGATTTAACTTAACTTGACTATTTGCCTTGTTACAGCATCCTGTAGAGCTGTGAATCATGGGTAAAATGATGATTTGATTTTTAAGCCTTGCAATTTATTCTCGTTTCTGTAGCAATAAAATGCATTGTCTGATTTGTCTCAAGCAGCTATAAAGTTTTCTATTTTTTCTATATTTTATATTTTATATAAAGTTTTAATCTATTTGGAAAAAAAACCTTCAAATGCTGTGTAGCTTGTGTTGTCAGTTGTTTAATTCTTTTTTTTTTTTTTGCTGCCAATGTTCTGCCCATGCAATGACTGCTGGTGTTTTCTTTCTCGTGAAGAATTTACACTAGTGTTATAGAATATACAGTCTTGAGAATTCCCTGATTTCTTCATATTGAATTAAATTCGATCCTGAGACTTCCGCATGCCATTAAATTAAATGATGTGGATAAAATGTAAGAAATGTACCCAAAGATACAATAAAGAAATTAATTGTTTACATAACAACCTCAGCAGCAACCTTATTTCCCCCCTCGTCTGTTCCAAACACTCAGGATTCAGCATCACTGGCCTGATCATCTGTCATCATCTGCACCTGTTTCTCACTGGCTTAAGGTAGTGTTTTTTTTATGCTTGAAGCGCAGGGACTGGACTGAAAATGAGAGACAAAGAAGTCCTTCAGGAAGTCTGGAGAACTATTCCTTAAGACTACGTTTAAAAAAATACAAGAAAGTCTGTCTCTTGAAATGAGGGGGTGTCAAGACTTTTCGTGTCCTGTGATAGTCTGCGGTTCCGTCCTGGGTGCATTCCCACCTCACACACAGCGTTCCCATGAAAAACTCCTAATCCAAAGCTCTTAACGAAAATAAATCATTCACGAATCCTTAAAACGTCTGACACACAGTATTACAGGCTCATGCTCCCCTTCAGTGGCATCATTTCCCTAATTTTATTTATCATTTTCGCTTTCATGACTCCTCATTGCTCAGTATTGTAACGTGTGCACCTCTTCTCAGTTCAGCATCTATTCACAGTTTATCTATTTATCCCCTCCTATTCCTTTCTTTCAAAATTTTGTTTTTATCTAAACCTCTGTTCTAAAATGTGCCTGCATTTATTTATTTATTGTTGTTTATGATTATATGCTCTTATCACCTTGACTGATTTTGATGATGGATGTTTGAAGTGGCGCGTAACGACTAAACCGATCAATAATTAATAACAAAAAAAGTTTTAATTACAGCATAAACCTTTGAAGAAGTTTCATTCGCAATGTGTAAAAAAAGCAGGCAGAGGTTCAGTTAACAAAGTGTCTATTTAATTTATCGAGGCTGGTTGTTAATAACTTTGTCGATAACTCCTTTGGCTGTTCAACGCCACTGAAAGCCTGGTGTCATTTTCAGCACATTCAGGCTAAAACTCTAATGTCTACAGAGATGCTGTCGAGCGAAAGCTTTCAGACATGTTTTCATTTTTATTCATTTATGTGCAGTGACCAGTGAAAGCATTTTTGTGAACATATCGCCTACAAAGTCCCCTTATTATTAATTTACTGGAAGACGAAAAATAAAAAAGTGATTTGGAGCCGAACCAAAAAGAGGCTCTTGGCCACGTTTCATTCTTTGGCCTTGGGTTATTTTCAGTGAAGACCGCTCTCCGTGGCTGGAATATTAGTCGGTCTGCTATGATGAGTTCTTAGGTCACTTCAGCAGCGAGCTCAGGAACACACACACACACACACACACACACATGCAGTATATACACACATGGCTTCTAAATGTCTGGCACACTCTCAATAAAAGTAAGCATGGCCTTTTCAGCATTGCCTGCTTCCCAAGCTCAGATAATAAAGCACATATTCTTCTGAGATTCTGGACAGCAACAACGTGACAGGTGAGGGTTCATTTGCTGCGCACGATTTCTCCGAAAATGGACGGCGACGAAACGGCAGCACGACAAGCGGAAATTTGATTTGAGATTCTGAAGTAACTAATACAAACAAATGGCACGAATTACGCCTTGGAATAACCCTGTGATACGTGGGGTCCGTACTTATGCTCTGCAAAGCCTTAATAACGGCTGTAATCTGAGGTGCTGTTTGTTAATTGGTGATTTCTGAGGCTGGTGACTCCAAATGGCATTCGTTCCTCAGGATACAACCCGAATCCGATCCAGAGGCGAGTACTTAAGTGGAAATTTCGTATTGCGAACATGTTTTGAATGGCTCCTGGACGCACGAGCAATCGATAGTATGTGTAACCGGATGTACGCACAACTCGGTCAGTGGTTAAGGCATTGGGGTTCGGTCCAGAAGGTGCTAAGTTTAAACCCCCCCACCACCACTAAGTTGCCCCTGTTGGGCCCTTGAGCAAGGCCCTTAACCCCTTAACTGCTCAGATGTATATTGAGATAAAAGTCTAAGTCGCTCTGGGTAAGGGCATCTGCCAAATGCTGAAATGTAACTGGAAGTACGTGTGACCCGAAAATGCATCGTATGCCAAGACAACATTTTAGTTACTACACTGAGAATTAGTACCACTGTGGTTCATTACATTTTTCACTTCCTTTTAAAATCCAGTGCAATACAGTACTTCCTGAGACAAAAAGGGTAAATGAATCTGTGTGCTGTCCCTATTTCATGTCAGCATGGCTGTAAAATGTTCTGTGATGTTTGCAGAAGTTTGTGCATATGCTCATTGTGTGTTCGCCAGCTGTTTCACACGTGTCAGCACCGCATTTACAGGCTGCAGGTTGACGTTGTGTCTCATCTAATCATGATGTATGATGGGTTTAAACACCTGATGCAGTCATTTTCTAATCGTAGCACACATCTAGTCACAGATTAGCGGTTACGTTTCTGACGTACTATAGTACTGCACTTGGGTACGATCTCTAACCCTCTGTGAATAACTAAAAAACATTCTGGCTCACATATAGAATATTTTTTTCAATAAATAAGTGAATTTGCACACACACACACACACACACACACACACACACACACATATATATATATAAAGGTGTTTTTTCACATTCTGTTTGAATGGAACCCTGGTGAGATTTCTTCTTAGCGAGGTTCTTCAGGCAGAACACACAACTCAGACTTGGGTGCAGACCAGCACTCCCAGTACAAGACCATCTGAGCGAGGTGTTCTTGGTCCGGTGCCAGTTTAATTGCAGTGTGAAAGCTAGTCGACCCTGTATTGACCTGACAGCAGGAAGTGAACCAAAAAGGGTTCTTTTTTTTTTTCAGGGTTTTTTTTTCCGGATATGCCGCATTCTGGACATTTTGAATGTCTTAAAAAAAAAAAAAGCCTTCAAATACATTATATGGCCAAAAGTTTGTGGACACCTGTCCATCACACCCATATGTGGTTCTTTGGAATCGCGCAGTTGTAAAGTACGGGTTTGTATGCTGTAGCATGATGATTCCCCTTCACTGGAACTCAGATAATCAGAAACATTGTTATAATTACAGTATATACTATTTTATTTAGCCCTGATTGTATTTTGGACCAGAGGTCTGTGATCATTTTTCCGACTCTATACTCCTGACCAGCGAGTGATGAAGTTCCATATAATGTTTCTCCCGTTCATTTAATTCTTTGTCGTGTCAAGCTGGTGCCCTCACATTCCCTCAGCACAATCGATACGATATTGTCCGGCTTCTGATCTTTTGCTCTAGCCAGCTCTCCGTTCCAGTCTAACAGCCCGGTAATCTCTATCTGTGTGTGGAATGAGTGAGTGGGTGGTGATGCTCCATAGCTTCGCAGATACGCATCATTTATCTCTCTCCTTTCATCCTTATTCATCTTATTCACCAATTAGCTACGATTAATCAGTATGGCCGTCATGCTGCCAGAGAAGAGCCGCCCCTCCTTCTGCTCCCCTCTCCCCAGCCCGTCCACCCAACACCTCCCCCCCCCCCTCCCGACCGCCCCGTGTCCCGAACCCTGCTTCTCCCTCGCATCAGCACCGCAACATCCTGTCTCCTAGCAACCTGCATCCAGTGCCATCAGCTACAGAGGACACCGCTGCTGAATCTCGGTTCTCAAATGCCAGCGGAATGACAAGAGGAAGATGTTCAGGATGAAAAATGTATGTTGTGTAGAGCGATGAAGGAACCGTGAAAGGAAACGCCAGTGTGAGCTCTGCGCAGTTTGTTGAAGCAAAAACTTGACTCTAGAGCTACTGCGATGAGAGGTTTCGGATGATAAAAAGCAGAAAAAAAAAATCTTTTTTTAATTCTTTTTTAAAATTATTTTAGTTTTTATAAGCGAGGTAGTGGTATCACCACTCTGCTAAACTGAACATCTGAGCGTACGTCGCTTCCGTGTTTTTTTGGGGTTTTTTTTCGAACGCGCTTATAAGTTGCTAAGTGGTAAAGGAATTAATTCAACTGAGCTGAAATATGTATAGCAGAGAGAAGAAAAACTGCTTGGCTGACTGCTGTGACTTTGTTGTCTGAAGATTATTGTACAAAGCGAAAAACAAGGGGATTTTGGGAGGGAAAAGGCGAGAGAGAAAAGGGTAATGATTTAAAAAAAAAACTAGACAGACGACTAAGCTGAGAAAAATGTTTGAGAATAGAGAGAACGTGTACACAAGATACACAGAGAAGGAGAAAGTAGTAGTGATAACGTTGATAACAAGAGGCAGGGGTAAGAATAAAATATTTTACCATAAAAAAGTGGATGAGACAGATATCCATTGCAATCTACGATTTCGAAAAGCGAGTCCATGGGGAGATATTGTATTTTTTTTTTTTTTATTGTCTCGTGATCGCCCCAGGCAAAAAGATTGCATAGTCCGTTGCCCTTTTGTGATAGTCCCCAGGACGACGGGGCGCCATTAATTTTGAACTACCCTGTGGGCGGATGAGCTGTCGTCTTTCTTCCTCTGAGCCTTGCTGTCTTTACACACTCCCACAGGTATGCTGTAGCTCCCGAGTCGTGCTTCACACAACAACACGTAGACACACATGCACGCACACACACACACACACACACACACACACGTACCCTGTTTCCCTATGTTTCCATGCAGCTTATAATATAATTCATTATCAATATGATCGTGAGCTCGTTCATGTATACACCTTGATCGCGATAGCGCCCCCTGATGGAGCTCGACCAGAATACGGGTTCCATCTGTGCAGCGTGGTTGTTAGAACCGGCGATGTTGCGTTCTAAACATGTGTTCTTGTGTCACGATTTGCGATAACGTTTTGAACATTTCTTCATATTCTCGTTAAAAAAAAAATCAAACTTGTTTGGAACAGACGAGAGGGGAAACGAGGCTGCTGCTAAGATTCTTACATAAGCAACTCTTTTTTAAAACTGTATCTTAACACATTTTGCAGCTTGTTGCAGTAAAACATTTGTTCTTCTTTCTTTAATTCAATCTACATCATAAGATGAGGGGGGAGTCAATACTTTTGCATAGTACTGTAGAGACATGGTAGGACACTGCACTGTGTAGAAGATAAGGCATTCCTATGAATCTCTTAGAACTATAAATAATTTGTGCATTTGATATTATTCTCAACGAGCACATCATCCCTGTTACTGGAGTATAATTTATTTTTTTTTGCACTCACAAGCTCTGTTTAATAATCAAACTGGGATGACATTTTCCTGAGATGGAAATAATTGAAAACTCGTTAGCAACACAAGCGGCTTGATTAAAAAGCTGAACTTCGCCAAGACCGGAAAGCTGAGACTGGACTCTCGTGCTTCTTGTTGTTATGGCAACCTCCAGGCTATAACTCGCTTATACAGTAACTCGCGCGAATGCATAACTTTATTTTAGTAAATTTTTTTAAACACCAGGATAAATACTGAAGCTAAACACAACTAATAAAAAAACAACAACAATAAAGAGACGGTTAACTTGTAAACTTGACGAGCGCTCGAGCAGAACCGTGAGAAAGGGCTTTTTTTTTTTTTTTTTGCAACTGTGCGACGCTCTTTCTGGCTGGCTCGGTGCTCGGTGACATTTACCGTCCATTTCACTGCTGGAAATGAGCCATTTTCCCAATTTTAATTAACTACACATACATTTAACTAGACACATCCTCCCTATACGTGTCTCAGCGCCATTCTTAAAACCGGCAGAAACGAGCCACAGTCAGAAATAAAGGGCATTTCTTCATCATTCCTGTCTGTCTCATCCGAGGTGGTTTGTAGCGTAATACTGTACATCGCAGATTTAGTTATGACTCACTTTGCTTCGTAATCTTGTCATATGGAGCAGCACATACTGTAACGCTGCAAAAGCTGTAAAATATTCAGTTCGCATCATCACTAAAACTTAAGGCCCTCTTTCTAACATTCCAGCATCCCTGCACTGGGACATAGTAGGACATCATAAGGAGATCTTCAGGAAACTCAATATGGCTTGTAGCAGATCGTAAGACCTTCCTAGACTTCCTAGATAGTTCATGGCTCATAGTAATAGGTTGTAAAGTCCAAAATATGCCGAGTTCCTTGTTTAATGTTGACGTTAAGATCCTTCAAAGTGTCACTACTGTAGCTCTTGTAAAAAAAACTTGTATTTAGAGGAAGTGAATCTTCTAAAATGGCTAAATCCAAACCTGTGCATTAAACTTCTAAACAGTGCACGACATTCAAGGCTGAGTCAAAAATGATCCGCACTCTGGCTGTAGAATTTATTTTGATTCATTTTTAGAAAAGACAAAGACATCATTTTTTTAACATAATCTCCTTGCTTTTCAACACAAAGCTTTCGTATTCCTTTATTGATAATGTTTTAGGCTGAGCTGTGAGCCACGGATGCACCGGTGTTCATCCGAAGTGAATCTTCGTCCTTATAGTTCTGCTTTCTGGGGACCAAACATGTGAAAGTCCTCTGGAGTGAGATCAGGACTGTAGGCAGGACGCTTTAACACCTTAGAACAAAGTTTCCGCAGAGTGTCGGCGGTGTGGGCAAAAGTGTGCGGACGTGCATCGTCATGCAAGATCGCGACGCCCTCAGATAGCGGTCCTCTGCGTTCAGGCTTCAGCTCTTCATTACGCGTCTCCCTGTAACGAGCGCTGTTGATCATTCAACCTTTTTCCTGATAATGTTCCGATCCTGGCCCGTGAGAATCCCAGAAAACTGTAAGCTTCGATTTTCCAGCTGATGGTTGACTTCTGGGTCGACGATTGAGGATTAGAGTCCAAATTTTGTTTGCAGATATACAAATGCATCTGTTTATGCTCTTCCGTGAGCTGTTTCAGCAGCAGGTACACCCTCAGACCACAAAAAAAACAAATCGCTGCACGCTGCTCTTCTTTTGTGCAAATCACAAATGGGGCATCTGTTTTTGTTCACACCGCAGTTACAAATGAACCGATCACGTTCACACCTGCACAGCAGTGACTGGGGAGACAGTAGCCTTGAACGGAAAGCGCTAATAAGACCAAAAGTGCGGCCAATGGACGTTTTAATGTAACCGTATGAGTGCGGATAACTCATTGATACTGCACTGCCAAGAGTTATCTTTATTAAGAAAGTGTTCGGCAGGTTTATAGCTATTGTAGTCAAAGGCATCCAAACTACAGATATCCAGGTCGCTGTTAGGAGGTGAGGAATCAGAGCAGGTCTGGACAATTCTTGTCAATAAACAGCAAATCATACTGTGCTATAGGTACCTTGTGGATAAATCGTGTACCTTTGCATGCAGGTTTCGATGGTCCGACATTAATTTGGCATGTTTTTTAATGGAGTTGTGGGGAAATCGTAATTGTAAGTATGTCGTGAATACATCTGAGATAATGAATAGCCAATTTGTAGCTAGAAAAGTAGTAGTTTAAATCCAGGGGTATTTGCCATAATCTCACGAACAGTTTGGGAATGTAGAAAAGGCCCCTAACACTCATTACCCAAAAAAAAGACCAGACAGTGTTTCCTCTATAATAACACAGGCATGGGTACTTACAGGCAAAGCCTGCGGTATTAAAAATCTAATACCATCCAATATCCTCTAACAGTCGTATGTTTAATGATGTGCCTACACGGTAATACCAAGCTGTGCCACAAGGTCGCACCTCCTTTTTGTTGTGGTGTATTAGAGTTGAACGAGTGGATAGAAGATGAAGTTTTGCTATATTCTACAGTTCTTGTATAACTAATGAATGCGTGGAAAAGCACAGTGTGGTTCTCGCCACCCAGAACCTCTAAGCTAACTTGCTATCTTGGACCTAATGCTAAAGGCAGGCTCACTGCAATAAAGTTTAATATTTGCTTGATAGTCAAATTTTCTTACCTCGGTATGAACCAATCAGACAGGAAAATGACCAGACAATCCTCATTTACATTTTATACATGTAATGTGAAAACCTAATATCAGTGTGTGTTTTAAAAGAGGACGGAGACAAGTAGAGAAAATACATGCATTTTTTTTTGCATGAGATAAGTGAAGCGACGTGCAGCCTGTCGGTATGTCAAAATACAAGCCAGGCAGGTGTCTTAAAAATCTGTCGCTAAATTTATTATAAGCAGAAAACATACACCATATTTGCAAAAGTATTCGCTCGCCTGCCTTCACATGCATATGAACTTCAGTATCATTCAATTCTTAGTCCATATGATGTTGGCCCCGCCCTCTGCAGCTATAACAGCTTGTTATAGGTATAACAGTCTGCTATAACCCTTGATTTGTGCATGTTGGAACTGGTGTGGGGTCGTTTTTCAGGAGTTGGGCTCGGCCCCTTTACTTCCAGTGAAAGAAACTCTTAATGCTTCTGCGTACCAAGACATTTTGGACAATTTTATGCTTCCAACTTCATGGAACAGGTTTGGGGACGGCCCCTTTCCTGTTCCAACATGACAGCGCACCAGTGCACAAAGCAAGGTCCATAAAGACATGACAGAACACCCTTTGGGATGAATTAGAGCGGAGACTGCGAGACAGGCCTTCTCGTCCAACATCAGTGTCTGACCTCACAAATGCACTTTTGGAAGAACGGTCAGAAATTCCCATAAACACACTCCTAAACCTTGTGGAAAGCCTTCCTGAGAAAAGCTGAAGCTGTTATAGCTGAAAAGGGGGCGGGGCCAACATCATATTAAACCCTATGGATTAAGAATCAGATGTTACTCAAGTTCATATATTTATCAATATGTATTAAATACGAAATAGTGCATTTTGTTCTAGGTAACTTTGCTTGGTTTATATTATAGATAAGTGATTTAAAACTGTTATTTTATTTATTTTATTATATGTTATTACGGTAAAAACATCTACCGACATAATATTAAAAGTGCTGCTGAAAATCCTTAATTATTATCAATTACTGAATAAACTCATGGAAATGACAAAATAAATAAATAAATAAATAAATAATTCTCGTGAAAAATGAAGAACCAAGAATTTATCGTGTGACCGCAATATCTTTAAGATTCTGCACTAAGTCACTCCTAAAACTGAAGACCTTGTTGTACAAAAGATCCGATTTCTTTCTTTATTCCAGCATCTTTTTCGGATAAATAAATCCCTGACTGATTTGATCTAACGTCAACATCATCCACATCGTTTTCACACAAGACACTCGGCATAAAAGCGTATAGAAAGAAATTCTGAGACTCATGTTATTTCCGCGTTTCGCTCAAGGTGCTTACACTGATCCTGACTGAATATGAATTTTATATTACATTAGAAAAGAGTGCACAACGCAAGCCTTTTTAACTAATGCTCTCAAATTTTTGGACCCCGCTGTATTAACCGGCAGATGAACTCTGTTCTGCCTGCGCCTCTCAGCGCACTACTCTGCCTAGAGCACAACAATGAAACACATCAGCGCTCTATCAAAGACCCTTTGAAGCCTTTGACTCTCAGCGGTAAATGTCAGTCTTTTGAGTGAGTCACGTAAGTGTGTCTTAATGGCCAAAGCATGGCATGTACGAACAACCATGGCAACATTCGTCTACCGCTACCGACTATCAAACTGTGCTTGTGGTAGGAGGCTTAATGAGGGGAACCATTAAAACCGAAATGACAAAAATAGACTTTTACTTTGTTGCATTTAACAAACCCTATCCCTTTTCCCCCTCTGGCTCAATTCCAAATGATGCTCTAGTAAGCGTAGTGTGCACTGCCGAGGTTCTACAATTAACCTACATGTGGTTACATATAATTATACAACAGTTAGTTCCGACTGAGTAATCCGATTGGATGAGAGCCATTCCACAAGTGGTGATATAGAGCACTGGGATGTGTAACCAAATACGTATCACTCTGAATCACAGGTGTCCTAACAATCGTTAATTACGCTAATTGTCGGTCGCAGCATGGGCGAAAGTAGATCTGTACGGTCCGCAGTACTGAGGAGAGAGCAGATGCCTGCCAAAACCCACATTCCAAACCAATCACAGTTTTCTTAGAGCAAGAAAACACATCCGATAGCGTTATGTCATCTTAAACAAGACTTTTCCTCTCTGGTCTAGAAAAACTCTGGTTCTAAGTCGTTCCGAATCCCCTCTGAACCTTCTGTGTTGTTTTGTTCACAGCTAACGTGAGCTACCTAGAGATACCTAGCTTCTAACACGAAGCTGAATCCCAAATCCCTCTGATCAAGGGAACTACCTGGTGTGTGGAACAAGGGATTGTACATCTTAAATAACGCACTTGCTTTCAATTGCAAACAATATTTGGATTCAACTTTAGAACTTAACAAAGCTGATATTCTAAAGTGGAATAAGTGGAAATACAAAGAGAAATTTAAAAGATTTGCAGGACTGTCCAACAGTTGCTGACTGATGGTTGCCAGATCCACCAGTCTGCAGTCCAATGTTCCCAGGAGCTTGGGTTCTCTAGGTAATTTTCCTGTTAACACACATCAACCCTCTCATTCTCACTGACTCACTCACTCATCTTCTATACCGCTTTATCCTGTATTCAGGGTCGTGGGGATCTAGAGTCTATCCTAGGAGGCTTAGGGCACGAGGCAGGGTACAACCTGGACAGGGTGTCAGTCCATCGCAGGGCACACACACATACACACACTCACACACTCATTCACATTTACTACGGCAATTTGGGAACGGCAATTAGCCTAACCTGCATATCTTTGGACTGTGGGAGAAAACCGGGGTACCCAGAGGAAACAGACCAAGCACTGAGAGAACATGCAAACTCCGTGCACACAGAGACTGGAATCGAGCCTGGCCGGGAATCGAACCCTGGACCCTGGAGGTGCAAGGAAATGGTACAGCACTGAACTAACCTTACTTACTGAACTAAAAACTAACTTATCTGAGAACTATTCAGTAACATTTTAAAGGCATTATAAATGTTATACAAGTTTTTTTTTTTGTAAATAGGGAATTTATTATTTGGCCAAAAGTATGAAACCCCCTGACCGCCACTCCATACTTTCTGAACATCCAATATCAGATTCATTTATAATAACCTCCACTCATCTGGGAAGTGTTTTCACTAGATTGAGGCTGTGAAGATTTGTCCTTAAGACCATCAGTGAGATCAGGATGTTGACTGAGGCCTGGGGTGTAGTCGGTGTTCCTGTTTATCTCAAAGGTATTGAGGTCAGAGCTCTGTTCTGCACCAACACTGGCATCCCGGACCATAATGCTACAACATTCCATACAATTGTGACCTTATGAGGAACCTTATAAGCGTGCAAAAGGCAGGTGTCCACATACTTTTGGCCATATAATGTATATGTATGTTTATCGATTTACTTTACATTACATCTAACATTGTCTCGAACTAGCTTTGCGTACATACCCGTGCATTAATCTAAACGAGTTTACATAGCGTGTGCTATTTAGTAGAAGTGCTCTGATGAAGCTAGGCTTTAAAACAAAGTGTTCCTGATTCAATTATGAGCGATATGGATGAACGGAGATTGTCTACGTTAAAAAGGATGTAAGTGAAGAGTTTCACTGTGGTGTTCTTGTCCAGCGAGAGATGATCGCGGCGGTGAAGCGCGCCCTTGTGCGAGATTCTTTCCCTCTTCTCAAATCAAAAGTTTCTTCGGTTTCTCCGGTTAAGCTTTCACTGGGGAATGCTGTAGGAACACAATTAGCACTTTCTATTCTGTATTGGACAAAAGGCGAGCGAACAAACCTATAAGTGCAAAACGGCTCGGGAACACGGGTGTTCCATAAGAAGAAGATCACCAGATCGAATTCTGCTGATATGGACACTTTTTTTCCTGTCAGCTTATCCGTGTGTTTTCATGTCTGGTGCTAAGGTTCTGTGTATAATTTCAGGACAAAAATAGCAACTAATAAAAACAGAGAAGCTTAATAAATAAATCTCGCTGTCAAGATAAACAGTGAAGAACTGCATGCTTTATTATTCTTTTTTAAAAACTCCTTATATTGAGGTGTGCTGCTTTTTCGGATCTGTCCATAATAAAAGTTTTAATGCCCTTACTATTAAAAATATGGGAAAATCCTCAGGTATCAGTTCTATAACACGATACTACTTTTTATACCAGGGGTTTAGGAAGACTTTGCCTTTAATGAGAATTCAGTTTAGGCAGGAAATAAACAGTGTCCTCTGGAGTACTTTGAAAATAACAAAACCAAGAATTGATTAAAATCAGTTATACCACTTTTTAGAAAATTCTCAATTCTGACTGTTCAGAAGGTGTTGATTAAATTTCAATAACTGCAAAGCAAAGCACAGGTTTAATAGACTGGATATAAGAAATACCTTTCTTCTAATACGTTAGCGTTGCTATAGTGACAGCCAGTTTCTTGGAGAGTTGTATGGCAGATGCTAGACATCTTCAAAAATGAAGTTGATTCATGCTATTTAGGAAATTATTAGAAGAGTGCTGTAAAAACGCATACAGCAGTACAATCAGTACATAGTCCAGAAGCTGGGTATGAACATTATGAGATTAATATCTTTAATATCAAACAGGGTTGACAAGTTTAAGCAACATATCCAGTGAAACTTTTAATCTCAAGAGACCCACACACAAAAAATGTAAATAATAAAAAATCAGCCATTAAAAAATATTTTAGTTATTTCACTTCTTTTACTTCTTTTTCTTAGACTTTTTTGGATCTACAAACATAATTCATTCCACATTTTTGTCATGCAAACTTTGGAATATGTCATAGAACAGAACTTGTAGACATGCCTGAAATCTGAAAATCTATGAAAATCTTGTATTTTTAAACTTGAATATTTTGCCATAGCGGCGACACTGGAAACCCTGTTCCTGTTTCATCTCCTGCTCGTAACCTGAGCATGGGGCAGCCTGATTCCTGCCCCCATGGGCCTCTATAAGCGCTTGTTTTAGTTTCCATTTTTAAATAAAAACCACTAGGAGAAAATTTACTATGTGGCAGGATTCTTCAACTTCAGTCCTGTAGGGCGAGTGTGCAGCACAGTTTGGTGATTCTTCTTTTCAAACAAGGCTGATTCAACTAATCTGTTAATTACCGGGTCCAGTGGGTGTGTTTATGTGTTGGCGAAATACAAACTCTTCTGGGCTCTGTTCCTTTAGGACCGGAGTTCCTGCCCTATGGAGCTAAACGGTGTGCTGAGCTTGATGCTCTGCCCTCCTGCTCCTCTGGACGAGCTGCCAATGTATCTACTTAATAACTTCCTAATGAAATCACAGGCAACATTATGTGGTGACAATTTTTTCCCTGCTTTTTACAGAAACCAGAATACTTTATTTGCGGAGATATTTGATTTTTGGCTGCAAAAACGCAGACGTATCCCAAAAAAGTAACTAATTAAAAAAATCTCTGATCAATTATTTAACTAAAATTTAAGTAAAGTGAAAGAGTAAAGCTGCCTTTTACACATCCTTCAACTATCCTACAGCAAAGCCAACCAATCCGAGCTTACCGATGAAGTAGGAGAGCAGCACGGCGAGCAGTATGGCTGCGGCGATGGCGGACATGGCGGCACATTTCCAGCTGCAGTACTTGGACGGTTTCTTAAGCTTGAAGGAGCTCCTGGAGAAGGTGTTCCTCGGCAGGAGGCGTGGCGGGGGCGAGTAGACGGAACCCCCGGTGAGGGGGTAACCAGGAGAGGAACTGCTGAACAGAGGAGTGCTCCCGGACGGAGTCTTAAACAGGAAGTGCCTGCATGAAGAGAAAAAAAAAAACAAAGCTATTGCTGAATTCGAAGCTTCCCAAGAAACGCTTAGATAACACACTCGAGTACAACAGAAACATGAGGCTATTAAGCGCTAATGACTGTTAGCGGACATGGATTCGATGGAGGCAGGCTTGGGTTGTTCTACTGCGAAACTATGCATTAAAGAGAGCTGTTAAATGGTCTGTTTAGGGGAGTAAATTGCATCCTCGGGGAGAACTGAAGAGAACACCAGGTATTATCCAAATAAAATCACTTCAATCCAGCGCTTAACTCACTGTATCCCACAACCGAAACTCTGGCTCGGTGTTGGCGGGATTCCACTCAATTGTAAGCAAGATTCACGATTCTTTGGACCACCAGGCATTCCCAATATTGAATTAACCAAGTATTTATATGGAGAACTGTGCAAAAGTCTTAAGCACATGCAAATAAATGTTTTTAAGACAAAGATGGCTTCAGAAAAAAAACATAAAGCCAAGTATACAGTAGGGATTCCCCGGGACTAGCCAATACGATATTATCCTGATACTTAGGTGCCGATTCGATTTGTATTGCGATTCTGTTGGTATTATGATTTTTTCATAATCATAATTATTCTATTTAATGCATAATGTATAAATAGTTTCAGCTCGCTACCTATAGAATTATAGAGGACCTACATGGATTATTGGATATGTAGGATTATATGCTTTATATGACAGGGTTATAAAAATTATTGAGTTCTTTCCTCTCATTCATGTCATTTCACATTTATTCATCCAAAAGTATCCAGAAGTTTTTTTTTTAATTAATCTAAACACAGGTTAACATTATAACAACAACCAGCTAGTACTACTACTCCATCCATACATCTATGTAGGAGCCTCTGTAGTCCAACTAAGGGCCATGGAGGCCACTGTTGAGTATCATTGGATTTATTCCCATTTTTGCAACCTTTAGGACCTCTAGTCAACATTTTCACACCCATTCACGCTACAGGCAATTTGGTAACACCAATTAACCTAATCTGTATGTCTTTGGACTGTGGAAGGAAACCCACCAAGCACGGGAAGAAGGGGGAAGGATTTAAACTCCATGCACACAGACCCGAGGTAGGAATCGAACCCGGACCCTGGAGGGGCGAGGTGATAGTGCTAACCACTAAGCCACCGTGTCGCCAGTACTACTAATGTTATTCATAATATTACTTTATATTTTTTTGCTTAGGCATGATTAGAAATGTATTAGGCCTTTTATAGGGAGTTAAATAATGAATAATAACACCAGTTAGGCTGACCAATCAACCCTCTAATGCCCTTTTTTCATTTTGCACATTCCACATAATTTATACATTTAATATTTTTCTATTTAAAATGTAATTTTATTAAACTATATATTTGTAATTTTATATTTTGTAATTACATTTGTAATAAAATTTTATTATTTAATATTTTACATTCTTTTTCTAGTGCATTTTGTCTCTTTCTACCTTCTTATTCTATTTCTTCCCTTTCGTAGGTCACAATCAGTCATATAATCGTTTCTATGCATATCATACTGTGTATGGTTGTGTACGTGACAAATAAAATTTGTATTTTAATCAAAATTATTTTCATGTCAATTATTTCCTAATACCAGTGGCGGCCGGTCAATAAGGGGCGCTGGGGCGCCACCCCCTTAAAGTTAGGGAGAGAAGAATGCTACTTTAACATGTAATTATTTAACATAATAATTATTTCTTTTAATAATGAAATGAAGTCATTTAGTCACAATATCCCACTGTATTTTATAATACAATTTATTTACAATAAAAAAGAAATCTAAACTGTATTACGGTCATTTGTGTTTGTGTACGCGGGGCGCCGGACAAACGAGTGTCTATGTAGACACGGAAATTTTTTAAAAGCATGTGATTTGAGGCTGAGCTCTAATTGGATTTTGTCAAAATTATCCTTGGGGTGCAGCACTGTGCGCCCCGAACCCCCCCACTTTTGTTCTTAGTGAATCAATATTGCTTTTAAATATTCGGGCTCACGTGATTGGACCATTCTCAGCGAGTCTTATTAACGGTCAGCAAATTGTTAGTTAATGTATTGAATAGTGATTGACGTGGAAGCCAGATAAATATGAGAGGGAACTCTGTAATTCTGTACCCCTTCGCAAGGCGATCGGTGAAGTAAGAAAAAAAGTTAAAGAGCTTGGACCAGATCGACCTGATCTTCTAATTAAGCAGCAGTCAAGTGATCGCGGCCGAGTTTACACTCGGTGCTTTTCCAGGACTCTTTATAGCTATTTATAGGCGATTATTAAAAGTTTAATTTTCATTTAGTTTGCCACCCCCAAAAAATTTTTTTGCACCAGCCGCCACTAGTTAATACATTCCTCACTGTGTGTGTTGTCCCTTTGTACTGTCCCCTTAATATTGCGTGTAGTCACATAACTCCATCCCATCCAGTCTGTGACATGAAAGCAACATGAGGAATAACCCATTTTATTAGAAAAATAAAATATCCCAACAAACAAAAAATCCCCCAAACTAAATAATCGCTCATTAATCATAATCGTGGTAAAATATTTAATTAATTATGATATGAACTTGAAGTCATATCGCTCAGCACTAATACCAGTTTATAATATTGCACTGCAAAGGAGAACCCTACACAGTGTGTGTGTGTGTGTGTGTGCGTGTGTGTGTGTGTGTGTGTGTGTGTGTGTATGTGTGTGATTTGCATATGAGTGGCATTGCTCCAGAACTACATTCACTGATGAAATAAACTGATCTGAAACCTTCCCATCCAATTCACTCCCATCTCCCAGCCCACTGTGAGCCAGGATTTACAGGTTGCCCATAATACACATTTCCAATCCTCCGGCCAAGAGTCTGCACTGATTTTGCATCAAGCGTGCAGTGTTTCACCAAGCTCAGTGTGTTCAATGGCTCTCAGCACGCTTAGTCTGGACCTCACAGATCCTCTGTAGTCCAAAAGTCAACTTGGAGAGCGTCGGTCCGTGAGGATAAACACAAACAGAACATAGGAACACGAGATCGCGGTGGCCGGGAAGTCTTTTGTTCTTTGAGACGACGCCAGTACGGTGTGTATATGAGCCAGATTCGGTTGTTGTAGCAAAGAGTGACAGGTGGGCGGAAAATTTTGCATGCAAGGTCTTGTTTGCATGTTGATGTGTGCGTTTGTGTGTATGTGCGTGCACGGCAGATGGGAGCGGGATGAAAATGGAGGCAAGTTGACCAAGCAGCTTTGATGAATGCCTGGCCTGGCTCAGGCGCCACTTTGGTGTTAAACTTGCCTCAGATCTGTTTCCACCAGTCCTGCTCGAAACAGGAAGTCCAGGCTGACCCCACCTGGCCTTGGCTCAAGCCCCTGTTGAGTCTCCAACTGCTGCCTCATCCCTAAACCCATAGTTACACCCCTGTGTGCCAAAGAGCTCCAGCACTATACGGCCTCAGCCACCTGCTAACACACTCCATCCATCACCACATCCAAAGCCCTGGACCAAAGCTAAGCTTTACACGGCCAACAAATCAATCAGGAGATTTATTAGTCCTGGAACTCATCGTTATAATGGTCAACCCAAAACCATGGGGTTTTTACGCTGGGCCTTGAATATATCCAAGCTCTCAGGGTAGAAAATTCCATTAGGTGAAGCTTTGAGAGTTCTCTGACTGCGCTAGATTTGTGCGTAGTATACTGCAGTTCAGCAAGAAAAGGTGTCTTGAGGCTTGTAAAGAAACAAAAAGCCCAAGGCGCTCAGGCTTGGTGATTAATAGATTTAGATGTGGAACAAAAGCTCTTTTCGTCGATCCTGTAAGGGTCAGGCAGCTAATGTACCTGCTGCTACACTACAGTGATGTCTTAGCAAAGATAACGATATGGAAGATATGCTCCATTTGTAGTGTACAACATAAACTATAGCAGTGTAATACGAGAACATCTGCAGAGGCCGTAGAAAGGGTGTCGTGCTCGATGGTGCTAAGCGCCGCTGTAAGGTTCAGGAGCATTATGGTTGGTAGCTCTGACTGCTGTGACAGTTTTGAAACCCGGACTCGACCTGCTTATCCTGCACATGTCACAGCGGTTAAAGTGAGGCTGTAGTGAAACTACTACTTTTGGAATCAAAGCTGGGTTCTGTGATATGGCCTTCAGGCTCACCAGATTTCCTCAGAATTAAAAGAGATGTTGGAGATGACAGCGCTTTGCTTTTCATCACCACCATCATGAAGAGGATCATGAGCATCATGATTATCATCAAACCACAGTTAAGAGAATATCTTATGGAAATATGGTCGCATATGGCATTATACTACTTAGAAACCATGAAGATGGTTTTGGACTGCATTTGATATAATCAGATTTTCTTTGATGGCTTAGAGTTTCAGGAATTTATTTGCCATAGCAGTTTTGTCTCTGCACCTCCAGGGTCGAGGGTTCGATTGCCATCTCGGGTCTGTGTGTGTGAATGGGATTCTCCAAGTGGTTGGTGGGTTTTCTCCGGGATCTCATGCTTCCTTCCACAGCCCAAAGACATGCAGATTAAGCTAATTGGCATTTCCAAATTGTGTGCGTGTCCTGTGATGGATTGGCACCCTGTCCAGGGTGTATCTTGCCTTGTCTCCCATGTCTCCTGGGATTTGCTCCAGCCCCCCCTTGAGGTTTGTTCCTCATCTCATCTTAGGAAGTTTTTTGGTCATTAGTGATAAATTGATAAAGCTAGAAATGTATATTTTTAAAAATTGTTATTCCTGTAAAGCTGCCTGGAGAAAATGTCCACAGTTGAAAGCGTCTAACTGCATTGAATTGAACTGAATTAAAATATGTTCACGTCAGTACAGCTCCAAGGACATGATTAATAGATGCCAAGCCTCCCTAAAGCCAGTCAGATAGAAGCTAGCGGCTCAGAGTAGCCCTACGCAGAAAACTCAATGTACTTACCGAGACCATTTTTGTCTCATAATGTTTATTTCTTTAATAATCCATCTGTATGCCTAAGCTGCATTATGCATAAAAAAAAAACAAAAAAAACATTGGCTCCAGGAACACAGATGCGGGTATTCTCACTTCAGTGAAATCTACTGAGGACTGAAAAGAGTATGTCAGTTCGCCTGAGTGTGTATTAAGTGAGTCTGAGCTAAGAGTGTATGAAGAGGAGTGGATGAAGGCAGTCAACTGGACAGAAAGAAAATCCTTTCATTCCCCACCGTGTTGCCTCAATGTGTATGCGTGTATATGCACTCTTGAATTCTTAGAAAAAATAAAGGAAAAGAAAGAAAAGAAGTGGAATAAAGGCAGCCGCTCCGACAGACTAAATGCTATGCTGGATTATGTTTACATAGTGTTATAGGCAAGAAAGACTGTCGTGATCCTCCAGGCAATTTGATATTCAAGGCTAATTAGGCAACCTTTTATTCAAAAGAATAGCAAGCAAATAAACACATCTACAAAGTTCTATGCAATTTACCCACAGTTCCTTATCCTTCATAACATCCACCTGAGTAAATCATCGACGTGGTAATGCATGAGACGTCTTACCACCTTTCTGTTTCCAATCTAATTGCTTTAACAACTTCAAGAGATGCATTTTAGCCGCATGTGCAAGGTGCTTATCAGTTGTACTTAAGATGTAGACACCAGAAAAGTCTCTTGGCTACAGAGGAAACTGTATAATAAGTACAGATGCCTTTAAACAGCATGTTGTTTTATCAGGAAGACTTTATTAAAGAGAATGAAGAATGAAATAAGTATCTGCGCTGCTGTTCACCACAGAGCACGTGTACGCATGGTTTATGAAATTTGTTTTAAATTTTATAACGCGGCTGCATTCAGGCCTCATGTAGCTTTTACACATTGATATCTGTATAAATAGGATAAAAGAATGTTTTGTCTGTACATTGGTCAGAACTCGCTCTTTCAGTGATATATTTACGTTTCATACATTGGAGGACCTGAAAACAGCCTCTGTATGTCTGT
>JAOVVA010000021.1:10377655-10391809 GCA_028565275.1 Leiocassis micropogon
TATTTATTTATTCTTCCTGCGGGAAGTTTAAACCAGTTTGTCTCATATGTTCCGAAACCGTGGAGGTAATTAAAGCCGTAATGAGCAGACACATCCGCAGCAGTCCGAGGTGAGGGCGTGTAAAATACCTGAACTGATATGTGATACGCAAAACGTTGGGTAAAAGTGATGTTATGAACGGTTTTGTGCCGGATGTAATAATCTACTTTAAACAGGGTGTGGATTTGACTGACGAGTAAAGAAGCACAACTCAGCGTAAACAATGAATACTCAACCTTACAAAATTGTAATACTTTTTAATTAGGAAGTTAGACAGAGAGTTTTGCCGTACAGAAAGACAGGCAGACATTTACGTGGGCTTCAACCTGAAATTATAATATCACTGATTACATTAAAGCTTATTTTTAGCTTTAACCTTTTAACAATGTCTATGAACTCTCTACCCGTCAACGACAGGTACTAACGATAGTTATAATATATTTTAGTATGAGGGGCGTTCAAGTCAAACTGGGACATTCGATTGTGCAGAATAACAGAACACAGTTATGAGAGTAAAAACTCCCTTTATTTCTCTATATAATCTCCCGCTACACTAATACACTTATCCCAGTGTTTCATTAGTGCTCGGACACCATCAAGATAGACAGTTTCCTCAGTACGCTTGGATCTCTCAGTATGATTGGACTGCCTGGAGCGAGGCCATGACTGTACAGTAATGTACAAGTGGTGTAGCTGAATGATAGTGGGTTCAGAATTTTCCACAGACAGCTGGAGACACGTTATCTGTCGATTTTCAAGGATCAGGTGTTCCACTGGCTGAATGTTCACGGGAACGACTGCAGTGGGCTCTGAGCCACCTCGAACAGGCGTTCTTTAATATGTTCGCACCATTTAAATGTCTTACTGCGTGGTTAAGAGTCTCATCACTGTACTGTGCTTGAAGTCTGTAAATGTCAATGTTTTACACGTTTAGAGTCATAAGAAATTTCATTTCAATTCCAAGTCCCGGTTTGACTTGAACTCCGTTTTCTAATTTTACCTGTACAGCAAATTAAATTTGTAAATGTGCTTCATTATATTAAATGAATTTACCGCAAACATACCATCATTTACAATGATTTATTATTGTCTGACTTGCACATTTTACACGAGTCATACGATTTTTAATCAATTACTGACAGGAGGCCGGACAGGAACCCAGGTTCTTCATGCAGCTTCTATTGTTTGTTGTTCAAGCCCAAAAACCTCCGCAAACATCTGATCACATGACTCATTAACGGAGACCGTGTGAGCTTGATCACCGCAGCGGGAGCCCGAAGACCCTTAGAAGACTCTGAATGTTCTCTGTTAGAACAGTTGCTGTAACGGGAACGCTTGAGCAATCTCAGCCTCTGGGCTGAAATCATATGTCAGTGCTGTGAAAGGACAGAACCAGAGGGATGTGTAAACAAAGGAGATGGATGGAAGAAGACAGATGAAGGAGGAGGGAGGACTGAGGGGCCAATAAATGTGTTACGGCAGAGACAAATTCACACGCTGCCCCAACTGCGGTCGTTAACCCCCAACTCACGGAAAAACCGTGGTCAGCTCCCAGTTGTCTCTCTGTCTCCGACTGTCTCTTTCTCTCGCTCTCTCCTTCACACACACACACACACACACACATTCTATTTTAATGCTACATTTCGGGAGGATTTTCCCATAGACCTATGAATGACTGTAAATAATAAACAAGGTTACTCCAGTTGCACAGCCGCCCAAATTAGCCTTTATTTCCCCATTTTGACCATTTTGATCAACTAAAGAAGTGGACCAAGTTGTGAGAGTAGATAAGGACAGACTGAGGACTCTGAAACATCTAAAAAAGTTCTTGTTCCAACACCCATTACTACAGAGAGCCGCAAGTCCCCAAAGAAGTGATTTATATTTTAACTCTTGCTCACAAGTTATTATTTCACGCGCGCACGGCTCACCTTCTAACCACGAAATAAATTACCCGTTCAAATAAAGCAATAAAGGGCCTTCATGTTCCGAATATTACTGCGCCCCTAACATCCCAAAAGGTGTATTTTTAAATCTTGTACGAACAAGTTATTTATTTAAGTTTCTTTTTTTTCTACTTTTTTTCATGAAAAGCCTTAAGGATCAGTTTAACTTGTATTAACTTATTTGGAACATGAAGGCCTTCATTGCTGTAGTTAATTTGCTTTGTGTTTAGATGGTGAGTTGTGTGCACAAAAAAAAAAAAAAAAAAAAATATATATATATATATATATATATATATATATAAAAAACACCTTTTGGGAATTTAAGACTCCATGAAAACATACTTTGGAAAAGTGTGAATATATTACAGTAAATGTGCCTTACCCTTGTGACGTTCATTCAAAGGCCTAGCATGCCTTCACAGATAAATAACAGGACAATAACCTTTCCTGTCTCATACAAATACCTTTTGGAATATTATGGGGTCTGTATATTAATAGTGTCGGAGGCAAAAAAAGTCATTTTATAACTTCAAGAATATCCCGGTTACAGAGTACATTCTTTGTTAAAAATGTAGGTATTATATACTTTTTCTTTTGAAATTCTCTCTCTCTCTCTCTCTCTCTCACTCGCTCTGATTCTCTCCCGCTTATCCTGTACAGCAGGGGTGTCGATCTGGATCCAGAAAGGGCCATGTGGGAGCAGGCTTTCATTCCAACCAGGCAGAAGCCACGCCTGTTTAATTAGTCGTTTTTGGCTTTCAATAGACTATCAGGTGTGGCTTCTGCCTGATTGGAATGAAAGCCTGCTCCCACATGGCCCTTTCTGGATCCAGATCGACACCCCTGCTGTACAGGGTCACGGGAGGCCTGGAGCCTATCCCACGGGACTCGGGGCATGAGGCAGGGTACATACTGAATGGGATGCCAAACCACTGCAGGGCACACAAGCACTCACACACACACACACTAGAGGGGAATTTGGAAACGGCAATTATCCTGATCCATGTGTCTTTTGGACTGTTGGAGGAAACTGAAGTACCTGAGGAAAACCCATCAAGAACAAGAAGAACCAGCAAAACTCCACGAACGCAAACCTGAGGCGGCAATCGAATCCTTGATGCTACGCCATCGCGGCGACATTTAAAATTAAGTACTTAATAAACGTCAAATGAACAACAACAAAAAAAGGATGGTTTAAAGAACGAATACATTTATATTTAAATAATTACAATCCAAATGGTTCTTTTTGGGTACAGAGTTGAACTTCATCACTTGTGCTGGTTATTTTTCACCTTAATGGCCCAATTTTCTTTATTAAAATATGTTTAAAAATGATAAAAGGCAAAAGTCAAAGCATCGTTAATTTCTCTCATCGTGAGGACGTTCGGTCTGCACAAAGAGCAGAACTCACACCCACCCATACACAGATTAATTACGAGGCCGACAGTGATGGGCAGCGCTAAAGCTCTAGCCATCAGCCTTCAGTCAATAAACCGCCAGTGTTAGACAGACTCTAATTGCAGCGTGGCAGGCAGGAGGTAAATTAATTGATTATTCAATCATATTTTATTCATTGTTACTCTGTTGACTTTGCAATTTCTCACGTCCTTTCAAGTGTTTGTGAGTAAATAGTCCTTGAAATATGAACTGGCAACAAAGCTCAAGAGCGGCGCCAAAAATCAATCCCAATAACATCGTTTTTAGGGAGCGTTCTAAACAGCATTATAGGAGAAAGAAAAAAAAAAGTGCATTATGTTGTTTTAAACCGTGTACTGAACAGATTTATAGCTCAGCTACAAACCACACGATCTGCATCCATACAGTACCAACTGTTTTTTTTCTAAACTGTACCTTTTTAAATCCTGATCTTGGTTAGGTGAATGAGACGCGGCGTGCCAATAAGAGAAGGCCCGCGGTCCGCCGAGAGAGCTCGACATCCAGCGCAAACACAGTGAAATATCGCACAGAACTAACAGCGATGTGAAAAAGACGTGAAAAAGTCTTGCTTTCGCAAGCAAACACCTTCCTGTTTCTCCTGTGGGAGCGAGCGAATGGGCCAAAGCAATTAACAAGTAAACAAGAGATTTAACAGATAACGCACTGAAACACAAACACAAACAGCTCGAGTGTTCGTTAGTATTCTGTAACTCTGGAGAGGAATGCATTTAAAGTGTTTTGCTGCATTTTCATGTATAAACTTTTCACTGTAATTAAGCTATTTATAAATGAATTACATAATATATATAAAAAACTTGTTTTTTTTCGGGTTATTTACTTCTTAGTTTCCTATTGGGCGATCATTTTAGCAGCCATTTTTTTTTACAAACCCTTTCTTTTTATGAGGATCTTTATCAAATGGTTGAGATGAGCAACGTGTAACACCTGATCGATGAAAATTGTTTTAAAATACTGAATAAAATACAATTCATTTCTTATTAATAAAATACAAGGGATAATCAAGTCAAACGGGAACAACAGAACTTTAGTTCTCTATATACAGAATAGAGTTCTGTATTACTGTATTAGAGTTCTGTTCCTGTTACACTAATGCACTCAGTAAGCCAGAGCCATGCTCAGACTGCCTGCTTCATGTCTGAAACGCTGGCCTCCCAGGAACCCCAAAAAGTGCAAATGGTTTGGAGCGAGGTCAAAACTGTATAGGGGATGAAGCAATAACTCCCAACCGAGTTCCTGTAATGTGCGAGTGATGCTGGTGAATGACCTCTATATTTAAGGATCAAGCGTTCCAGTCGCTAAATGTTCAAGGACTGCAGTGTTCGTCATTCATGGACATACTGTATAGCCGTCTTTAAAACGTTTGCACTTTGCAGCTAAAAGTCTCATCACCATCCCGGTTTGACTTGAACGCTCATTGTATATAAACAACAAAAACACCAGAATTATAATATGAGAATAGAGTGTTAAAACAACCAAGCTTTTTACATCTGATTGGTGAGTCAGAATTGTCTATAACAGCAGCTCTAATAGAATTGTTAATGTTTCTATAGTAACGACGTGTGTGTTAGACAGAGTAGATAAACCAAGAGCATTTTCACACTTGCTCCAAATACTCAATTCTGCACTCAGGATTCATTCTGAGCTCATTCGGAAGAGGGGATTGATTGCAAGGATTTATTGCGCAATTGCACACATTGCTTCAGCTTTCCGTGCAGCTTTACAAAATGGCAGGCACCAGGATCATCCATTCGCTCTTTTTTAAGCCTTCAGGATGGCGCCTTTATATACAGTACATACACATGTACAGTAAAAAAGATCTGATCCTGTATAAGATACTGCTAAAGTCAATACACAGTGCCAATTCCCATAATGGCACTTTTCCCAGTATTACAAAAGTAGAAACAGGAGCTAATGTGACAAATTGATCCAAATGACTTTATTTGGAATATGGTGGAGAGCATCGAGAGCTTCCACACCTGATATGTTGCAGCTGCAGTTCGGTCGAAGCGAACCTCAGTCAGTCCCTTGTTTTCAAGACGTGTTATTTCACCAAAAACCTACTCATTGATATGGGACGGTTTTCTCCAAGGAGTTTCCATGGGAACGTCTTCAGAACAGAAGTATTTTTGATCCTTGGTTCCTCCTGAACATTCAAAGCTATGCTTTTATCATCAGGAACAACATTAATTGTAGCTATGAATGGTTAACATTCTTTAATATATTGTAATCAGAATTAACATACAAAGAGCTGTTTTATTATAAAATAAAAAAAGTACAAACATTTCAGGACATGCTGTTTTTGGAAATAATAAATTTTACGTAGGGTTTCTAAAGGGTGAAATGATTGCTTTGCTCTAAGCAAAGAAAACAACTAAGGAGACTGACAATTAAGGCTAGCGCTAAAGTCCAGGTCAACCCTAGAGCAGACTGATGGGCGTGTCAGGGCAAGAAAGCACCCATCATGCATAGTGGCCTCTGTCCACCCCTTTGGAGGCAGAGTTATGATCTGGGCTTGCTTTAGTTGCTCCAGTCTAGATTCAACAACTTTATTTGGCAATAAAATTAAGTCAGCTGACGATCTTCATATAAGGAATGACCTGGTTATAAGTTATCATATCAGTGAAGTTTTCTTCCCACCATATTCCAGGACTCAAATTGTGAAAGAGTGGTTCTGGGAGCAGGAGAAAACATCTTCACACATAAACTGGAAACCACATTGCACACGGTAATCATAATCAAAGCTAAAGCTGGCATAATGAAATTAATTTTTTTTAACCAGGCAGTGTAGCAACTCAATTCCTATCCGTCCACATCTCACCACTCAGCTCATTGTTGATTATCTTCACATAACGGGATCTCTTGTCACGTTCCTTTCCTTACTTATTGTACACAAACAGTCCTGCAGAGACGAGCTGCATTTATAATCTGAATGCTGAACGCGGCTTCGAACCTCTGACCACTGCATTCAGCTCGGCACTGTTTGTGAAGCGTGTGTAGATAAGGGCTAGTGCAATTCCTCTCAAGAAAGCGTGGTTGCACAACATGTCGCCACATTATCCCGGTGGGGAATTAAAGCACCGATGCTGTATCCGCAGAGTCATATTTGAAATTCATTACAATTGCATAATGTGTCCTGAACGCTGCTTATGAATATGTATACACTCTCAGTGTCGCGGGAGAATCCGAACCGCAAGTAATCCAGTTCATTTCATACGAAATGAATAACAGGAAGCGGGGAGCGCTGGTAGAGGAAAATAATCCACAACCAACCCAGGGCGTGAGACTTCTCATCTTGTTATCGCTCCAAAGTGGATTTCTTTTCGCCCTGGAGTGTTAATAGCTCTTATACCACATCCACACTGGTTTCCCAATGATTACCTGATTATATTTGATTTTATTAATGAACATTTTTTTTGTTTTTACTGTTGTTGAAGATGCCCGAGACAAGTTTTAGCACTTTAGTACAGTATTTTCCTTACCGTACTTTCTTTTCCCTCTGATGAAGTTAAAACCTGAAGCAGTGTCACGTTACACAGAAAGCGGGAAGCGCGCTTATTGATCATTACAATACACTGACACTGGAGACTCCTTCCATAAATAACCACAAATGTTTCTGGTTATGTGCGGCGTCTGGCAAAGTCTGATAACTTGAACCTAAGAATGAACCTTTTGACCAATTAGATTTGAATATTATATTGCTCAGTGATATAAGTTGCATAACAACACAAGTGGATCAACAGGGGCTGTGATGGAGAGAGAGAAAGAGAGAGAGAGAGAGAAAGAGAGAGAGAGAGGGATTAGTTTGGCTTAAACTGACACATGAGCCTGTTAACGGCGTGATATGCCATGGAAAGAATGAGTAAGAGATTCAACACTGGGATTCTAAACAAGCCCAAGGGGACAGAGTAGAGAAAGCAAGAGGACTCGAGTCAGCGAGGAAGAGAAGAGAGAAAGAAAAGCAGGAGCGACAAGTGAAAGAAAGAGGACATACGATTCAGCCCCATAAGAAAATGCCCTGCCACTAATAGACACTCGTCTCTCTCATGTCCCTTCACTAAGAGGAGTCCACAGTAGTTCCAGCTCCGGCTCAGGAGCACTGCTCGAGTTTTATCCCTGACAAACCTTCCCTAATTGGGCTCGGTCTCTACCGTAGCCCCCGCTTCTTTCCCGGACAAATATAGAGCCGGTCTTACTGCAGGCTGTGAAGAAGCCGAGGACACGGAGCTGAAGAGAATTCCCAGCGCTGCCGCTCTTCAGGCTGTGTGCTCCTACACCAGACTATTAAGGACCGCGCTCATTTGCGTGCTGCGACACAGAACGGCAGAATGTCTGAAGAAAGCGTGATGTCTCCGAAGAGCGTGTGGAGAACAATGTTCCATTCCAGTTTTTTCGCAGCCAGGAGAATTTCACAAAAAAAAATAAAAATAAAAAATGAGACGGATGAAATAAAAAAAAGAAGAAAAAAAAAGAAAGTAGGTAGCTGAAACTGAAGTCAGTGTACATGCACTGAACATTGCAGGATGTTGCATGGAGAACTAGTGTAATTTAGGACGAACATTCATTTCGGAAATTATTTATTAATGATTCTGGTTAATAAATACACTCGCTGGCCACTTTAATAGGAACATCTGTAACTAGTGCAGTACATGGACTGATTTGCAAATATAAATTTCACTTCCACTCATTTCCACAGCACTAAAGTTTAGTGTCTGATTTGTCTCAGGCAGCCAAATTTCTTAAAAGTATTAAAAACATCTAAAGTACAGGACCAGTCAAAAGTTTGGATTTACTGTCGAAGATCATTTAAAGTCATTGTCATGTCTTGTACAAAGCAAAAATTTTTTTTTTCCTGTCAGTCTTCTGGTGCACATTTCCATCCTGTAGGTGGCGATATTTCAACAAACTGAATTTAGACTCAAAACATGAAAAAGCAGTACGATCGCAAAATGTGATTAACTGCGGAAGATGCAAGCAGTTTGTATTTTCTGTAAACCTGTGCTACGTTTTTAAGATATTTGTCAGTATTGGACATTTAATATTGTGAATAAAAAAAAATAATAATAGATTTTTTTAAATAGATTCCATATTACAACTGACCCAACAATCAAATCAATTGAATTGACCAACATACAGGACATGATTAAATTGTATAATTGATTGAATTGCACAGCTCTACCTGTACCCTTTCTCCTTCATGTAATGATCTAATTAGCCAATCCTGTGAAAGATTATAAAATCATCCACATACTGTACAAGCCACAAATTTTGCGTAATGTTCTTGGAAAAAAAAAAAAAAAAAAAGGATTTCAGTGGCGTCATTGCTGCCGCATGTGCGGTTTTTCAAAATCAGCTGATATCCATGGATTTCAAAACACATCAGTCCATACATCGGATCAGAACCTCAAAAAACATCAATTATTCATTGGCTCAGCAATTGGAAATGCCTTATTGATGAGAAAGCTCAGTGGAAAGTCACCATGCTAACTCAAATGATCACTCTTTACCATTGTGGTGAGCAGAAACGCATCTCCGAACAAAAAAAAAAAAAACGTGTCAAACCTTGATCTGGACGAGCTACAACATCAGGTTCCGCTCCCTTCAGCCAAGAACAAGAATCTAAAGCTACACAGAGACAGGTTCACCACAATTAGACAGCTGAAGAGCGGAAAAAGACCGCAGGATCAGTTTCAACGCCTGCTGTATGGTCAGATTCCTCTTCTGAGCTGACAGGAAAGGAACCTGATTAAAGTCTGCCTCGGTGTTGTCTGGCTGTGAGTTAGTGCTGTACATGACTCTGTTTCTCCCAGCACCTCTATGATGGACAGTAATTCAGAGCTGAGGTTAAAAGTCACCCCTCTCACCGCTGGGTGAAACGCCGGCTCCGGCTTTTGAAGGCTGTTCTAAATTGCCTTGTAAACACCCAGCGGTTTTAATGAACTAAATCGCTCGGAAAACTGCTGGAGTTGCACTTCACAGGAGACAGGGCCATCCAGCAGCCGGAGCAATGCAGGAGTCGTAAGTGCGAGGTCGAGCCCTTTTGACCTACACCAACCTCGGGCTAATTAGCCCACTGAGGATGGGATTTTCCTCGAGTGTATGTGCTTGTGTGTGGTTACTCTGTTGAAAAAAATGGTGGAGTGCCGTGATTTGATTTCAAACATCATTATAAATTGAAAACGTCGCTACCGTTCACAGAGCAGTACTTTTTACTACGTAGCAATTAGCAAGAGCAATAAAATACAAATATATATATAAAAAATAAAACCATAACTTTATTCATTCAACAACAGCAAATTGGAAGTGTCCCGACCTCGACTTCATTTACAGTATTTGTGTGCACACAGAACCTGGAGCTGCATGACATTTAATACATTTCTGCCTGACCTGCTGGATCAAGTGCTATTTTATACGCTGCTGAATAATAAGGTTGGAAGCCATTTTGTTAAAACTGATTCTCAGCCATTATCTTTGCATTATACTGCCATGACAGGTGAAGTGGTGATTCATTGGTCAGCACTGTCACCTCACGGCTCCGATCTCGCCTGTGCATGGAGTGTGCATGTTCTCCCCGTGATTAGTGGGTTTCCCCCAGATATTCGAGTGTCCTCCTACAGTCCAAAGACATGAACTGTAGGCTGACTGGTGTTTCCAAACTACTCATAGTGTCAGACTGGGTATGTGTCTATCTGTGTAATGCTTTCACACTCCATCCAATGCTTTCATATCCTTCCTTGTGCACTAGGTTTCCTGGGATAGGCTCCAGGCCCAAATGAGATAAGTGGATGGATGACCTGTCATTGTAATAGATCTCATGCAGTCACATCTAGAAACGAAACTCTAAAATCAACCATTTTGGGAAGTAATCATGTCCGATATAGATAACACCACCAAGCCACGTAATTAAAAGGCTTTGTGTAAATTTACCCCCAGTGATTTTACTGAACCGATTGTGATGGGAACTGAATATGATGGACTGAATTTTATTCCAGACGGCACGATGTATTACTGTCGCCTTGTACCTCCAGGGTCCGGGTTCGATTCCTGTCACGGGTCTGTGTGCATGGAGTTTGCATGTTAGTGTCTCTCAGTGCTTGATGGGTTTCCTCCGGAAAAAGCAAGGATAAAGCGTTATACAGTAGATGATGAGCGAGTGAGTGAATTTCATTTCACTTCAATCAACTATACAAACGTTACGTTATACAGTAGGGTTCTTTTCTGGTGTTTCTATGACGAAGATTTTAATTCCGTTAGCGGTAAAATGTACGCGTTTCGATTATTCCTGACATATCCAAAGCCTTCCAGTCGACACGGGGACATCCTTATAAGCAGGATTTCTTCTTTTTTTTTTATCGATTCTTGACCAATGCCAAATTACCACCTGATCACCGGATCAGTGCTGCTTGAGTTTTAAGGGTTAAAGGCAGCATCTTGCTGGCCCCCGAGTGGTCGATCTCTAGTTCGATCCCCGGGTGATGCTGTAACCTCTCGCATCAGAGGGCCTAGAGAGAACTGATTGGCTGAGCTTTTGCAGCGGGGTGGGATGGGAGGCACTTAGTGCTCTCACATTAATTACAACTCTACGGTAAATCAGGGGCATTTGTGATCTCACGCAAGCGGAAGGAGCGGATAGCGCTGTCCTCTGAGTGTGTTACGAAAAAATGCCTAACACACTCAGAGGGCCTTCCAGTGGTGCAGTGGTTAAGTACTCGCCCTATCATCCGGAGATCGCGAGTTCAAATCTCCGGGTGATGCTGTAACCTCTCGCAGCCGGAGGTCTAGAGAGAGCTGATGAGAGGTACTTGGTGCTCCCACATTAATCACGGCTCTACAGCCAATCAGGGGCGTCTGTGAGCTCGCGCAAGCGGAAGGAGCGGATAGTGCTGTCCTCCGAATGTGTTACGTCGCCCCCAACGGTGCGTGAGCGAGCAGGTCGAAAATATGCGGTCGGCTGGCGTCACGTGGTTCGGAGGAAACACGTGATAGTCTTCGGCCCTCCCGACTGAGTGGTAGGAGTAGCTTAATGTGGGAGCGCCCCTAGTGACGGGGAGGAATTGGACATGACAAAATTAGGGAGAAAATCGTCTGAGGAAAAAAAAAAATAAGTAAGACTAGACATACCCGAAACCTCCGGAAACATCTGCCAACCTCGGCGGCAGAAATTCCACGCAGGTGATTTGCATAATCCGAACACAGACCTTAAGCAGGTTCTCGGTTCAACTCTGAATAAATTTCGAGTGTAAATATTGATGTTAGCTTGGGTCACTAGCCCTGAATTCGGTCATACTGTAGATGGAAAGTCTGAGCTGTTTAAAATTAAAACACTCTACATAAAATGAAGAAAGTATATGATTAAATATAATAAATATATTATTTTTATGTGGATCATAGTGAGCGTATATTTTTATTAATGTACAAGGTTAATAGCAAAATATACATATAAATATAAAAAAGATCCATCTATACCTATATCTAGTTTTCTAATCCTTAGAATCCCATAGCTTGTTAAAACACAGAGCACTATTACGGTTTAAATAAAATTCAGCCTTGATCCAGAGCTCGGCCCACCTGGGTCCCTCCAAAGTTGAATGAGTAACCCAGCAGCTGTACACTTCTCACTTTCCTGTCACCATATGGCCTCTATCTTTGCCAAGAACAACTGAAAAGTTCTCCAGAGCAGCACTCGGTGTTTGATCGCTGCTTTGCATGCCCGCCTTAGCATGACCTATTTTCCGCGCTGCTCCTGCTTCGTCTGAGAGCGAGTGTCAAAATATTTTACACGGAGAGAGCAGCAAAAGTGAGAGAAGAGGGTGTGTGAGACTGGGTGGTACTGAACACTTCATGTAGCATCTGGGTGTGGAGCGGAGGGTTCCTGAAGGTCTGAGCTGGCGAGGAAAGCAGACACACAGCTCTGAGGGGAGAGGGGTAGAGGGACTGGGCTGTGTCCTGTATCAGAGCACCTGCTGAATAAAACATCTGAGATGTAGACCGAGACAGACAGATAGTGTTTGTGTGTGTGTGTGTGTGTGTGTGTGAGAGAGAGAGAGAGAGAGAGAGAGAGAGAGCGGGTCATCAATAGTGTATGCAGCATGTATGTGTTATGATGGAGGAGAAGAGGGGAGTGACCCCCAACTCTGGTGTAGGGGATGAACGCTACAGCAAACAAAAAAACCCACCAGGGGAAGGAGAAGGAAAAAAAGTCAGCAAGAGAAAAAAAAAACACAACAGCATCAGATCTCTATGTGTGTGTGTGTGTGTGTGTGTGTGTATACAGTATGTGAGTGTGTTTGTGTGTGAGCAGCCGTGTTGAGAGAAAAGCATGTACGCTGTTGGGAGAAGGTGTTTTCCTGATAGATGTGTGTGTGTGTGTGTGTGTGTATGTGTGTGTGTTTGCCTGCCTGTCTATCTTTGCATATCTATAAGGCTATAATGTCAGGGATTTTAGGACTGATATGTCAGGATTAGAGATGGCACCAATCCCATACTCATGATCCGTAGTCTACCGATATATCAGGATTAATTTAAATATGTGACGAGAGAAAAAAAGAGAGAATTTCATTCCAATCCTGGAAAATTAAAACACTCTACATAAATGAAGAAAGTATATGATTAAATATAATAAATATATTAATTTTATGTGGATCATAGTGAGGGTATATTTTTATTAATGTACAAGGTTAATAGCAAAATATACATATAAATCTGACTTAAAGATCAAAATGAAATCTGAGATTTTTTCAATTTAAATTTTCAGAACTAGGAAATAAATTTTATTGGATTATTATTTTTTAAACTGTTTATTATATTGACTTTCACTGTTATATATATATAACAGTGATTATGGAAAATAAAACTTTCAATTTCTATACAATTATATATATTTAGAAATTTTTAGAAAAGATCATTTTTGAATATCTTTAATGTACAATCGTGACACAGTTTAGGACTGTCGTACGTCACAACTGATTTCAACTATCTAGATTCAAATCAATGTTTCTGAGATTTTTTTTACTGTAATATAATAAGTTGTTTATGAAATAAACAACATTGTGTGTGAAAAAAAGCCTGTGTCACAATCTATGCATAATTACACACCCAAAGCAATATGTGCATGTTCACATTACCAGCCTGAAGTGACACAATGCAGATGTTTTAGGGCTGACTAAACGCTCAAATCTGATGTTTTTTCAAGACAGGTCCGAGTGACTTTCGTATGTTGTCCGAGATCACATGAATTTTTGCTACATGGTCATGTGACTTGAATGAGGACAGGGAGTTTGTGATGACACAGATACAGCGAGGCGTCTCGCTACTGCTTGCTGAGCAAAACATCAAGCTACAATCACAACAATTATTTCAAAAGAATGAGGAGTCGCACGAACTTGTGACGTATTTTTACCCAGATGCCGCGAGCAAACACGTATCGATGTGCTAGTGTTCATCATGTACAGTATTAATATAATAGCTCAACTTTACTCATTCAGAAATGTAATAAACTTTGACACATTTTTTGTAAGAACTATAAATGTCTACTTCTTGCATGTCTGTACAAGTGCAAAAATACAAAATATAATATAAAAAAGACAATTACTGACTTAATTACAGTGGGGGAAATAAGTATTTGATCCCCTACAGACTTTCTAAGTTTGCCCACTTACAAAGAAATGAAGGGTCTATAATTTTTATCATAGGTTTATGGTAAAGGATTGAGACA
>JAOVVA010000021.1:10392873-10403887 GCA_028565275.1 Leiocassis micropogon
TGGATTTTTGGTTGATATTCTGTCTCAATCCTTTACCATAAACCTATGATAAAAATAATAGACCCTTCATTTCTTTGGAAGTGGGCAAACTTAGAAAATCTGTAGGGGATCGAATACTTATTTCCCCCACTGTATATGATATGCAGTACTGTGTAAAAGTCTTTAGCCCCCCTCATTTCTTCATATGGCATGTTTTACCGCGACAAGCTGCAAAGTGCCTAAAGATAAGATGGTTCTTTATGTAACACCCTCAGCAGCAGCCTCATTTCCCCTCTCGTCCGTTCCAAACACTCAGCATTCAGCATCACCAGTACACTAATCACCGTCCTGATCATCTGTAATCATCTGGACCTGTTTCTCTCTGGTTCATGTATTGAATTAGTGTAGAAAGTTTTTCTGCTTGAATGATTCATTCAGTCACTCTGTGGCTTAACAAACAAAACACATTCCTTCCGAAACTGCTCATGTACAGGAAGTGGACTAAAAATGAGAGACAAGAAAAAGTCTTTCAGGAAGCCTGGAGAACTATAAATACAAAAATACAAGACAAGTCTGATTTGCACCTGATGTAAAAAAGATTTATTTGTAATGCTCATTTTTGAAATTCAGCTTTATTATTATTATTATTATTATTATTATTATTATTATTAATAATAATAATAATATAATTTCTCTCCCCCTTATGGCCTGACAGTAAGTGTGTGGGCTAACACGTGTTTACGCTAAATAGATGAAGTTACAGCGTCTTTTTGATCTGCTGCTGATCTTGCATTAGAGGAAAATCACAACCTGCTCTCTTCAACGCTTCCTCTGATTGGCTAGTCTCACTTTGATTGACAGGCCAAAGACACAAGGCGTCCCACCCGAACAGAATTAGCGATCTCGTTGGAAAAATAAAAATAGTTCTTCTCTGTTTAGCTTGTTGTAATGTAGTAAGACCTTTCACTGTTCTAGCGTACTGTATGTATGAATAAAAACAATTATTAATCTAGTTATTTAATTAGGCGTTTCTTTCTTTTCTCGGAAGTTCAACAAGATATAAATATTTTTTTTCTTCTTTTTTTTAGTATGAAATGTATAGTGGAGAAACTTTGTACACTGTAATGAATATAAAACATTATATCCATAATTACATTATCAGTATATTAATAGGTTGGGGTTCTATCTATCTATCTATCTATCTATCTATCTACCTGTTTTTGGTACAGTGGTGAAATCTGAGAGGATTACACAAATATTACTGTTAAAGAGACTTTGTACTTTGCTTCTTTCCCAAAATAGTGTTTCAGTGAGAAACTTTATACACTTTCGTTGCATCAGTTCCCTGTAATGAACATAAAACATTATTTTCTGGAATGACATTAGCCGTATATTATCCATTATTTTAGGTCTTTTTTTATGTAACGCAGGCTTGTGTCACGGGGCTTTTTTGTACTTTGCTCATTTCTCTAAATATTGTTTACATTTATAAAAAGTAGAGATGAGGCTAAGCTAATACTGAGTATTTTAAAATCAGCTGAAATTCAGGACTTTGCTCATTTCCTTAAATATTGTTTAAATTTGCGAGTGTATACGCCGAGCTCCTGCAAGCAGCATAAAAACACTAAGTTTTAAAATGATATCCGGACTCTATTATTCAGTGTTTTTTTTACTGGGAAATATTTCTCCCCAAAATAATTGTTAAATAATAATAATAAATAAAAATAAATGATATAGAACAAAAAGTCAGTTTCGGTTATGTATATTCCAATCACGCTGTTTGAATTAGCAGCGCTGATGGCTTGAAGTAATGAACAGATTATGAAGGTGACACGTGAAGGTGAATGCAGACACGTGGTGACGACGGTGAGGTGTGAGACGGAAGCTGACCGTGTCTCGAGTGGCACGCTGCTGTTGAGAGCCCAGCTCTCCTGGAGCTGCACCGACTCCGGGGTGGACGGGCCGTCGGCGGGCGCAGCGGTGGGCACGTGGCTCTGCGGGGCGCGCCGGCTGCCATGACCGCCGCAATTCAGAGAGTTAGCCGACGTCTGGTGGTGGTTGTGCGTAGGGGGCAGAGGAGGACGTGGGGCCGTCTGGCTGTGATGGCTGGACGGACCTGAGAGACAGAGACAGAGAGAGCGAGAGAGAGAGAGAGAGAGAGAGAGACTCAAGAGTGTTAAATTACAGCACTTCTAATGTTCAAAGCGTCTTCTCACACACGGCTATTTGAAATAGTGCATACTTATGCATGGATTTTATTTCTTCATCTTCTTTGTGCCTTTCCCACACTCAGAGCGGACTAACAGAATGAAGGAGGATGTGAAATTCGAGTCGAGGGGAACAGAAGGAGGCTGATCGCTGTGAAATAAGATCCGAGTGTATAAAAAAGAAATCAAAATGCCTATAGGTTGAGAAAGAAAGAGAGAAAAGGAAGTGCTTGAGCGTTCCCCGTTAACCTAACCCTTTGTTACAAACAGCCCGCTTTTATAAAGAATGTGTACACTAAGGTTTCAGCTTTGTTTTTTTTTATTAATTATTATTGACTATATTGGTCATTGCTTCATTTTTTAAAATGACTGTCATATTATTATTACTATCATTATTATTATTACTAGTAGTAGTAGTAAAAAAATAAAATCAAATAATAAATTAATTAACTAATAAGCAAATAAACAGCAAGAATAGTATGAAAATGTATGGTGTATTTATATTTATTTATGAAAGATATACAAATATATAAATATTACACTATATATATATATATACATTTTAAATATTTAATTTAATCATTGACCCACATTTTGTTTCTGTCTCAATTTTCTTTTTTGTCTTTTTCTTTTATTTAGATCATCAAAGTGTATTTATTCACAGTAGGAACACAAAAAGAACAAAATGACGTTCTGTCCATTCCTATTCAGTTCTGCTAAAAAGAAAATATTTGCTCCCCAACAACACCTAATCGACTAGCACATTTAATAACACTTAGAGGCTGAAGCGAAGCCTCTATAATCCATAGGTTTTATTATTTCTATTCGATTATCCACACTGACTGCACCGAAGGTGTAAGTGTATTCCTGTGTTCTTTACATTTGCTCCAGCTGTCTTTATTTTGCATCTATACAACGCCTGGCTTATTAAAGGAAGCATAATAGGCATGATAATGCTGCTCTAAAAAAAAAGAAAAAATCGCTCAATACATAAACTGTCCCTTTCGGTGTTTGGGCAGAAATTAGAATTCATCCGAGGCCATTTTCCCAGCACGCAGCTCTGTGAAGAGGGCAGAAAAAAAGAAAATACGAGCAACTGAAAGCTCCGTTCCATACTGTGAAAAGAAAGTGGTGGAGACATGAAAGGAAGGATTGAGGGCTGAGAGGAGCTCGGCTACGCTCGGAGGGTCCAGGCTGTGTAATTCGGCGCTGCGCGGCGTGCTGGTGCAGGCCGAAAATCAGCCCTCGACAAACGCAGCGCAGTACAAAGCAGTTTCGATGAGAGAGGAACTCTTGGAAGAGCTCTGCGCTCCTAACAATAGCCGCAGGAACAATGGATTACAGCCTGGTGTCATGTCCATCAAAGCTGACCCTGGGCTGCTTACGACACCCTGCCTGCCTGTACAAAGGCGTCGCAGGACTTGCACTTCTTTCTCGCTCTGTTATCCTTGGCCAAACCTGAATCCGAAGCGTCCCCCTTTGTTTTTCCCACTTGGAGCCCAAAAAATCGAAGCGACAGCTGCTAAAGAGAGCTGGCTTTGTGGCCCTGACCATCAATGGAAATGCTTGGAAACATAAAGAGAGAGCAGAGCTGGTAGTGTCAGGGTTTTTTTTTCCCACCCAGGAGAAGAACAAGCCAGGGACCTCAGCGTGAAGCCGAGAGAACAATACGGCCAGTCTTCTGCTTTTCCATTGCAGAGGTCAGGACAGTAATGCGGAGATTACAGTGCTAGGTGGTGCAGTTACTGTTATTATCGCGCAGCACCATGTGGAGCTCAGGCACAATGTAACGTATTCTTCCTGCTGGGGAACAAACCGGTGGACGGATGAAGGCCAGCCAGCGAGTCGGGCTCGGACGGCAGAGTCGGATAAAAGCCTGGCATAGAGCTCACCTCCTTCGCACGGCGGATGCGACGGCACAAAAGCCGAGCGGAAAAATGCAGCTAGCTGGAGTGACCTTAAGTGGCAAGTGATCACATCCAGGCTTTTTCCACACAAACAGAACGAAAAAAATGAAACAAACGGAAGCAAAAAAAACAGGCCTGTTCATCTGCTACTTCACCTATCACCATTGGGACTGTTCTACCCAAAAAAATAAATGAAAATTACCAAAGTACAGTATGTGTTTTTGAGTTCACATTTTTAGATTACCTGTTGAAAAAGAAATAAAAATACTGGGTTATTCAGACCTTCAGAAAACAAGGTCAAGGTGTCCCATTAGCTAAAATCCAGCACGGTTTATAACTTAAGATAACAATTTGGTTAGAAACAAACTTAAAACAAAGCTTACTGTATATAAGGTCTAAATTTAATTCAGTTAACACCCGAAAACTCTACGTTAATTCTATGCAAGAATTTCATTTATTGACGGTACAAATATTGGTTAATATTTATTTAATTTGTTCATGTCAGGTTGGTAAGAATACTTTGTTACTATGTTTATCTACCTTCAAAACATTGACTCTTTTGTAAGTAATTTGTAAATAATTATTATCTGTATTAATTTCTTTGTTAACGTTACTTTGTATCCTTCGTGTTTCTTTAATGTTACTTTGTAACTATGACGTTTTGTTAAAGTTACTGTGCATTAATTTGTCAATTTTCCCTACCGCAGAGGGCCTGGAGCCGATCCCAGGGCACAAGGCAGGGGGCACCTTGCCAACTCATCACAAGGCACAAAAGTTTGCATTATTTTGCAAAAAAAAAAAAAAAAAAAAAAGACCATTTCTTTTTTTTCCTCCTTATTATTATTAATTATAATAAATAATAATTATCTGTATTAATTTCTCCTCCTGTACCCCTCTGCAAGCTAAACCACCAAACCACCACAAAGACTACTCTGGTAATGTTGCTTTATAATTACAACAATTCGTTAACGTTATTTTGTTTACGATACATGCTAAGGTTCGTGAAGTCACAGGTCACCTCAGTTAAAGCAGAAGTAACCTTCATCAGAAACAAATGTCTTTGACACTTCACTTTTCTTGCACCTTCACCGATTTGCCTTTTCCACCCGACCAATTTTATTTGCATCCGGTTTGCGTTTGGTAGCGCAGATTTTACAATTCTCCTGAACCGCCAAAGCGAGGGTAGAACGTCTTAAAACGCTACGGCGGAACCATAGACGTTGACACGACGACCAAGTGTTGCCAAGTTACTGAAATCTCATATCAAGGTGGAAAAACTGGAACTTGTTTTTCAGGCTGCTTTCCGAATCTTGCCGATAAACATCCACAAACTGTGTAACACTTTTTTTGTTTGGTGCAAATGACTTGGTGAAATGAAGAAATAATACACAAGAGACCCTGTTGTTATACACAAATGAACCACAATGGTATGGTGTGATCGAGCCAGAGCTAAATTTTGTTTTTTTTATATCACTAATTATACAGTATGAAAGGCGTTCAAGTCAAACAGGGACTTTTGATTATCGTTATGAGAATGAAAACTCACATTATTTTTCTACGTAATGCCCTGCTACACTAACATACTTATCTCAGCGTTAAACTAGTGCTTGGGTAGTGTTAAAGTAGAAAGTTTTCTTAGTATGCCGGAGCCATGATCGGAGTGCCTGCTTCACATCTAAAAAGCTGGCCTCCCAGGAACTCCTTTAATGGCCCAGAAATGTGGAAATGGCTTGGAGCGAGGTCAGGACTGTATGGGGGATGTGGCAATAACTTCCAGTCAAGTTCCTGTAATGTGCAAGTGGTGTTGGTGAATGATTGCGTGTACAGTTCCCACAGACAGATGCGTTTCTTTCGCAAGTTGGCGACAAGTTATCCGTCGATTTTCAAGGATCAGGTTTTCCACCCAATGAATGTTCACAGGAACGACTGCAGTGGGCTCAGAGCCACCTCAGGATCGTCAGGATATTCGGCCTTTTTTAAAAACATTGGTATCATTCGAAATTTTTTCTCTGGTGAAGAGTCTCATCACCGCTTAAAAATCTCCTGTAAATGTCACTCGGTTTTACACGTCACTATTACACTAGAAAATTTCATTCGTTCTCTCACCAGCCTCATTTTTAATTCTCTCACTTGAAGTTATGAGAGAAAAAGGCAGCGTTTCATGCCACTAAGATACATTTATGTTACAGCAAGAACATAAATTTCGATATTTATCAGAGAGATGCGTATAATAAAACTGTATTATAAAAATGGTTAGTATAGTAGGAAAAGAAAAAAAAAGCTTTAGTGTGATCTTTCAGGATCTGAGCATGCTGCAATTGCTGGACATTTGCTAATCCACACTATTAACTAAGAAACCTAAGAAAAAGTTTAAAATTGACACTGAAACTGAACAATGAATAAATGTTCATGTTAGTTAACCTGCGCTAACAAAACACTATTTTTAGAACCTGACTTCATGTTCTAATGCGCGCTCACGTTTCCCTCAGTGAGGTCCGAACTGATCATATACTGTATAAGATTGAACGCTTTTAACCAATCATAATGCTGGAGACAAGATTTGACAAAAAGGTTGGGAAATATAACAAACCTAACCGGCCATAAGCTTGTTAAAAGATTGTTCTTTTAATTTGATTTATAAATAAACTGTTATTAATACGTCTTAAAATGACCAGCTTATAGATTTGTTTTTATAAATTGTTCAGCAATGATGCTTCTTACACTGACATGGAGATATTTATATGTATCTTGCCAAAGGTTAACTTGCAAAATTTTGGAAATATTAAATAAAAAAAGTTTTGCATCATTAAAAAAACAAAAAACAGACTATTTCTTTTTTTTTATTCTTATTTTTTCCTTAATTTCTTTGTAGTATATAGAATTATATAGATTGTAAAAAAAAAAAAAAAAATGCATTTGTATTACAAGGTGTAGGAATTTGTGTAGGAATCCGTGAAATGCCACACTGACTCGACAACATTTTTCACAATAAATGTTTTTTTTTGTTTTGTTTGCATTTGAGGTGGTAAAATGCTGCCGTTCTTCCATAATCATCCAGATGGCACGCTAAACTATTCAAACAGCACAGCATCAGCAAATTCTCTGTTAAGTTTGTTTAGAATAAAATATGTTAAAAAAAGAATAAAAAAATATTGTAAATAGAGGTATTTATAAAATAGTGATACTCAAAATATCGCAATACAAACTGAATCGGCACCTACAGTATCGTGAAAATATGGTATCGGGTGATCCCTGGTGCTTCCCATCCCTAGTACATTTCAATCTAATTCGGGAAAAAAATAGAATATGTTGTTATAATAAAACATCATCTCGAACATGGCACGGAATATTTCAAATGAATTATAACCTGCTATTCAGTCACGCATCAACTTAAAGCCCACTCAGGTGCATGAAATCAGCAGAAATCAAGGCCATTTTGAAATACCATTTGTTTGGTCTAGTTTTTTTCTTTCTTCCCCTACAAGGACACTAGGTGTTAAAAGACCTGCTTGCTGTCCAGAATGCTGATGCCTGCTTTTAGTCCTGGCCCTGAGTACAACAATAATAGTAAATGACATGTTAGGAAAATTCAGCGAATTCTGCAAGAACATCAATCTTACACAAAAAGACCTGGAGGGAACGATAATAAAATCGCAGCCGACGTTATGAACCGCAATAATACAGGAAAAAAAAAAAAACCCACTTCTGTTCTAAACATTATTAAACGCTTCCGATTGTTCAATTGAGGAAAATACGCGGCTGAATGTAAACCAGGTGCGGAGGAACGATTGACGTCGGAGCGCTCTAAGACAATAAGCGGAAACCCGTTTCTCAGACGCTCTTTTCAGACCGAATTCAAAGCGGCGTATATAAGCGAGTTTCTCTCCGGCAACTTTAGGAGGAAAGTTTTCAGTTCATTCGTCGCCGGAACGCCGTCGACCCGCATCCTGTTCTGCGCTTTCAAAACACAGAGTGCAAATAAGACTGTATAGCAGTCAAAGCCTGCTGTTTCCGTTCGCATCACAGGCTTTATGATATCCGTTTTACTGGAACATGAAACAGCTGTGCAGCCATTCCGTCTCCTGCCACCAACCTTCATTCATCTCCACCAGCCTCTCGCTCTGCCTTTTTTTTTTTCCTTCTCTTCCTCCTCCCTCCCCGGCCCGTGTTTCTTTCTCCTCGAGCTTTTCCGTTCCCCACCATTTAACAGTGTTTATGAATAATTGAGTTTTGATTCAGTGAGCAAACGGCAGGAGCTGACAAAATACTCGCCGAGTCACATGAGGAGGAGAGAAAGGGAGAGAGAGAGACGGGAAAAAAAAAGAGACAGAGTGAGAGAAAGAGAGAGACGCGACGCCAGGCCCATTTCGCCCCCGACTGTCACTTCCGACTCTGAAAGCCACTTTTCATCACGGTGATAACAAAGAGACACGTTTACATTTAAGGAGAATCGATAGAAAATGGAAGAAATGTGAAGTGAGTGCAAAGAAGGGGAAAAAAAAGACTTGCCACGATAGCAGCATGAGGCAAAACTGAAAAGCGTGTTATTATTATAATAATAACAATAAAAAATATAGAAACATACAACTCTCAGGGAATAAGGACATGGAAACGGATAGCATTGTCGGTAATAATCTAAGAAACTCGAGTTTGCCTTCCGTCTCGTCTCTCACAGAATGGAAACAAGGAAGCAATATGAGAGAGAGAGAGAGAGAGATGAGCGAGATGAGCGAGATGAGAAAGCCTAAGAGGGAGAGAAAATGTTCAAAGTAATTAGCGCGGGTGAAGCAGAGGCAGGTCGGAGGAGGTCTTCGCGGGGTGCCTCGCTGCCGCGCGGCCACGTCGAAATTACCGTCGCTAGGCTAAGCTCCGCTAGGCTAGAGGGCCTCGCCGTGACAGGGATTAAAATAAATTGCTCGACAAGAGCGGTGGGAACCTTGGAAAAACAATACGAGTAAAAGCATAAATGTCAATTTGGAATGATAAAAGACACAATCTAAATGTGGCAGCAGGAGCCTGGAGACAGCTGAGGTAATGGAGCTAGCTGCTCCGCTCCTGACTCATTCTGTTTACCGTGCATGTGTGTCTATATGTGTGCGTGTGCGTGTGTGAAAGTGAGATTGTTTCCACAGAGCTGATTTCTGTCTTTTCGTTCATTTGTCTAATTCCCTGCAAAAAACTGAAAACGCTATTTTTCCGTAGACCAGCCATGTTTTACTGTTTCGCCCGAATACTACTGTATCTGGACGCGTTCCGAAAAAGAAATACAAATCGCACAACCTGCAGCTAAATGCCCGAACAAGCAAAATTCCACACGAGGCCTTTTTTATTACAAGAAAAGTAGTGAAAATTTTGGGAAACGTATGCCCTGTTTCTTTACTAAACCTGGGCTGAACACTGCCATGACACTTATGCTATCCTTAAAGGCGTTCATCCGACTTCGAATCTTTACCGAGGGACACGTTTCATGTTGGGGACGTCTCAGATCGGTTTCAGCGTCAAAGGACAGAACTGAGACAGAGCTTATGGTAAGTATAGAGCTTTCATTAAAAATGGAGAATGACGAGTACATAATCTGAGAAATTCCTGAGAAACTGCAGACGAGCAGGGCGACGTGGGGCGAGACCTCACGCATTCCGCTCACGTCGCTTTCTGATCGTGGCCTTGGCTACTCATCTGCAGTAATTAGAGCGTAATAATGGTCCTCTTATGCAACCCTGAGACCAGACTGCAAATGTGCCCTAAATGCAGCCACAGACTGAGTCAAAATACCACTCGTTACATCGCTATCACTATTTCGGGCTGTAACGGAACACGTCTACGTGTCGTCTGAGGTATTTGTTACGAAAGGAAATTATAATAAAAGCGGCGATCAAACATTTGCTATCTTATATGATTTCATCTTTATTTTATTTTTTAATAAAGAATCCAGAAATAGCTAGGAGAAACAGGAATACCATGAATAATACATTAGTAGTACTGCGACGATAAGCGATGAGAAATAAAACACGGCAGAGAGAGAGAGAGAGAGAGAGGGGAGCCGGGCGAAGGACATGACTCGGAGAGAGACGCTCACAGTGGAGCTGCCTGAAACCCCTTCAGCAGGAGCCGTCATCTGCTCGCAGTAATACGGCAGCACGGCCAAAGACACGCAGCAGAACATCAGCGCATACCAATTACACGTCCTGCTGGGAGCCTGGGCACTAAATAGATCAGGTCACGCTCACGGTTTAACACGGACGGTAAATGGGGGATCACTGCAGTGCAGTGCACAGATATCTGAAAGGAAGTGAAATATATATAAGTTTTAAGCACAGTTCTCCGTTCTGACTAGGGTGGAACGATGCTGACGATGCCGTCGTTGCTATGGTAACAGCTAATTCAAAGCATCTTCTACGACCCAAGACTTACAACAAAAACATAAAAAAAAAAAAAAGGTCTTATTTAACAAACATTACGGTTCATGTTGGTTTAACATACAGTATATGGAAGGAGTCTCCAGTGTTAGTACGCTTTCCTCCGCAGGACAAACCAGACTGGTGATGAAACGACCATTTATATCTTCTATAACATAAGAGACAACAGGTATTGACTCGCATCACTGACGTTTCCCATGGTTACTGTATATACTGTATAGCTATAATTATAAACGGTTAAAAAGTAGGACTTGTTTAAAAAACAAATAAATAAATGAATTGTAATTGCTAGCTACATGGTGTTTAATGTTTGGAATGTGGTTATATTGATAAATGGAAAATGTTGCTATAACACATTAAGGTTGTAAATATTTATTATTTTTATTTAATGAGTTTTAAGATGTACATACCATAATAATAACTATGATATTTTTTTACTTGTTCAACTTACAACTTTTACTTAATTTAAAATTCTGCCCATACTTTTAATATTTTGATGCATTAT
>JAOVVA010000021.1:10403987-10421457 GCA_028565275.1 Leiocassis micropogon
TAGAGGAGAAGTTCATTTAGAGTCACCAGCCTCAGAAATCACCAATTAACAACCAGCACCTCAGATTAGAGCCGTTAGGAAGCTTTACACATCGTAAGTAGAAGATATACATCTCAATATCAACTGTTCAAAGGAGATTATTGCACATTTTAATGCCATTTTAATGCACTGTTTTTAAATGTAGAAAATTATAAAAATCAGAAACGACAATGAAATTAGAAGGCGTGTCCAAACTTTTTGACTCGTAGCCCGAATTAAATTTGAATGATTAACTGTGGTATAAAATTGTTAAAAACAGTATTTAAGAATATTATCTCTTTTGTGCAAATGAATCATTTACTTAAAACCTGCATTGCTCAGTTAATCTTCCTTTAAAAAACCACGACTCCAAAAAAGATCTACCCGATCTTCGCTCAGTAATTATGTGGACTATCATTACGCTAAAGATCCATCATTTAGTACTCGGTTCACACTGCTGTAACAATGTGCCATATCTGATTTCTCAAGATTACAGCTAAGTCAGGAGTAATCCTTTACACAAGCAAGAATCTATTCCTCATCCCTGACATACTCTCAGCCTCGGCCCTACTGGAGCGAAATCTCATCGTCAACCACCAGAAATACTCCAGTCCCTGTGCATCATCAGCCAAATGATTAGTCACAACATCCCACATCCCGGTAATGCAAAGCTTTTTCTCCTCACAATATATATATATATATAAATATATATATGAGAAGGTGAAGAATCAGTTGCTATGTCTGGGAGAACGAGCAGTGTTATAATGGTGGGAACATCAGTCCTGAAGACGTGTAGTTCTATGTAAGCTCGAGCCATCTGAGACACATCACGTGATGATCCTCAAAGGTATTTCTACCATACAAGATATGATAGTGCTGCATTTAAATGCTACTTTATTTAATGTTTACTACAATTCAAAATATATTTTTCATCTAAAAACCCAATGAATAAATTATTTTTTTAATATTTTCCTAATAACAAGTACATTAAGCTGCTTCTAGTCTATTAAATAGTTATAAAAAACATAAAATATCGATTATTTCACTAAAAAGCATATTGTGATATTATTAAGCACAATATTGATATTCTGTCATGATATTGCCCAATCTTAGTTCTAAAACAAATGACTAAGAAATTGAGAAAATTTTACAAATCATTTTTTTAAACTAATTTTAAAATAAAAAATTAGTTAAAAAAATTAGTAAACCTCAAATGTGGAACTTTGTTGGCCAAAACAATAATAACACAAATATAAGTTAATATAATTTCAATATTTTCAATATAAAGAGTAATAATAGTATAAACTAATCGCCATTTAAAGTTAAATAAAATTATAAATTATATTATTATTTATATTATTATAAATTATTAATTATAAAGCATATACAACATGCTTTACTATTACTTTAGTAATTATTTAAGCATTTAAAATAAAATTACCCCAGCCTTACATTTATATACAATCATGTGTAGATATATATATGTATCAAAAAAAAGGTGAAATGTATCAGCTTATATGTCTAAGATGTAATTTTTGTTTAGAACTTTTGTACATTTTGGCTTAAAATCTTATGTTGGAATTTCATTTCTCAGTACAGTAAGTACCTAGTATTAATACATAAGTGTGAAGTAATAACAGATATTTTTTGCTGCATACATACATCTGAATTGTAAAATATTTTTAAGTAATTTAAGTCATTTATGTGAAAAATACGAGGTTTACATGGACTACAATCTAATATGTAACCAGCAATTCTGATAAATATTTTCCCAAGTTAAATATACTGTAATATTATATACTACTTAGTGATAATGTTGAATGTACAAGGTATGTTTAAAAAAATCCATGCTTATATATTTTTTTTCAACACAAATCATAGCTACATATTTATAATGACATATTTTATATGTTTATATTTCCTAATTGCAAATCATAAACCAAATATAATTACTGAGGTGTAAGAAATTCATTTAGCTATAAAAACTGAATATGCACTAGCTCTAGTGATTAAAGAAAGGTGTATAGTTTAATCAAACATTCAAAAACTGTAACTTTGGTATTTTGGCAGCACTAGCATTATTAATTCAGTTTTTGTTATTCTGTGACACACTGGGCTAATTAATTACAATTTTGCATACGATTATAAAAACACAATAATTTAAATTAAATCATTTTTTTCAGTATTCCTTTTTCGCAGTGATGTTCTCATTTTGTGTTCTCATTTAAAGTTGAATAAATGCATGACGTTTCCAAAGTCGATGAGGTATGGTATGAGGTAATAATCAAGACCTCAGTATTGACTAAAATAATTGTGATTATGATTTCTTTTCCCAGACCTATATACAGTATATTATACAGTATTTGCACAATTTCGAATAGGAACAGTTCTATAAAAATATTGCCAAGGTTTATATAAAACATGTGCCACTACATTAACTTGTTTCTTATAGATACAAATTAACACTATATAATATATATTTTTGATAGAATTGCTCTGCTTTGTTACAAGTGAAACACAGCAAATAATAAACCCCTAATAATATTTAGCATAAATAAACAAACCAACGATACCCCCCTCCCCCCCTCCCCCCACACACCAAAAAAAAGAAAAAAGGCTACTAAAACTGTATCGACTAAGAGGTTCAACGAATAATCTTTTACTCGATTAAAACTGACAAGCAACTAACTTGACTTTTGATTCATTGGCTTTGCTCATGCTTGGTTTTAGATTTTTTATATTTGTATGGTTTTTAAAGGTCTTACATAATTGAGCCCCTTAGCACCCTGCTGAGGTAATGCAGACACACTCTTACCTTACCTTATTTTATAAGAACTGCCCCTAACGGGAATCGTTTAAGCGGATGTTAAAAACTCATTTCTTTTTTATCGCTTTTGATCATATTGATATCGATACTTATTATAGCATATTAATAGTGACGCAGTGTAACCTGCAGCTTTTATGTTGTGGTGTGTGTTTCTATGATTGTATTGGATGCGTTGTATTTGCTGTAAAACACCTTGTTACAAGTGCTGTTACAATAGGTGCAATATAATGAAAATTAAATTTTAATTTCATGTCTTAATGCCTACAACAACCTCAAGGCAAATTTAAAAGCTGAATATTAAAAAAATAAATAAAATAATATATATGTGTGTGTGTGTGTTAAGTAATCGTGCATTGTGTTTGTTTCAATAATCGATAAATTGTTCGACTATCAAAAATCAAAATACAGTAGTTGTTAGTCGCAGCCCTAGCGTCGACACTTTACAGTATATATACGTATAAACTAATGAGAAACTCAGGCTCTGGCATGTTTTTCAAATTGGAAAAACAAAACAAAACAAAAAACGGTAATAAAACAAGCAAAATTAATGATAAGAAATAGTAAGACGGCGCTATCAGTGTTTATTGGGGAATGTGCTCTGAGCTGCTTTTCTTCTCACCATGGGTGTAAAGAGTTATTGTTCGACTTAGTGTCAGCTGGAACCAGTCCGGCTCTTCCTCAGCAACCTCTCTCTCATCAACAAGCCACAACCACTTATAGGACTTCTGCTAAATAATCTCCATAGGCTGCTCGGTGTTAAAATAAAAAATAAATATAAAAATCCAATAAAAAAATCTATTCAACTCAAAAACCCTGAATCATATTGTTTCCCCATTCAGATGTTTGATGTGAACATTAACACACATCAAGTTTTTAACACGATATTATGCCCTGCGTTGTCGCCACCATGTGATTGGTTGACTGGATAATTTCATAAACGTGAACGCGCACGAGTATTAGATTTCGCTTCTATTACTACTTTTTTATTTTTACTGTGACACTGATTATATGCACAGTTCGAAATCTAACAGTAGAATCAGAGCGATGCTGATGGCCACAGTTAGATTCACAGAGGATGCACTCAGTCACACACACTCACACACACACACACACACACACACACACACACACACACAGCGTTGCAGTGAGTGAGCCGCACGGTTTGTGAAACCGAGCCTGGCCTATTCCTGGCACGCTCAGTTTGCTGTTGTATGATTGATGCTGCTGTGCTATACTGTAAAAGCAATCAGCTTGAATGCGATGCCACAGGAGAGCGAACACGACTGTTATGCTAAAAATTGGAACTTCCAAAGCAATTCCAATAAAGCGCTGCTCGACCGCAGATACGTCAAGAAGCTGATCTTGTTAACCGCTGGCATCGCAGCAACAAAACGTTTACTCACAATTAAAATTCGATTTCGCTACAAAATACTGTACGTGTTCACTTGAATAGAAAATAGATATTGACACTGAAAGATAAGAGCTCGAGGTTTTCTGCAAAGATCCAAAGTATAAATTCGAAAAAGAAATAGCTTTCAATTATGCTGCACAAAGAAGAAGCAGGAGGACGGCTTCGGGTTCGAATGCTCTTTAAATTCAAAAGGTTTATTCATCAAACGGTTTATAGTGATGGACAGATCCTTACGCACTGCTGCTTCACCTCCTTGAACCTAACACACCCCTCAGCTTTTCATATAAATACTGAGCTTTCAGGACGGTTGAAAAATGATGTCGAACGTAATTCAATGAAAATATGACCCTTATAATGAAAATCATGTCAGTCGGAATATTTTCCCTTTTCTTTACCGCATGCTGACTCACAGAACTTGATCATTTCTATAAAAAAACAAACAAAAAAAAACCTGAACTATATTTTAGGTACAACATACAGTATTATTAATGAACAATGCACAGTATTTACACATTTTTACATGTATACATATAATTCAATTATGCATAATTGTGTTTTCTTTGTGTAGATTTATGATTATACAATTACTACAATATACAAAACTTGTGTAACATTTAAAAATTTAAAAACAAATAACAACGTATTTACATTACATATATTTTAATATTACTCTGTTTACCTAAAATACAGTAAAAGCTACGGCCGAGGTGGCTCGGAGCCCACTACAGTGACCTGAGTCTTAAAAATCGAAGGATAACTTGTTGCCAAATTGTGGACGAGACGAATCCGTCTGTGGGAACCGTAACAAAATCGTTGACCAACACCACTTGCACATTACAGGAACTCGGCTGGGAGTTATCGTCACATCCGCCATACAGTCCTGACCTCGCTCCGAGGCATTTCCACATGTTTGAGCCTTTAAAGGAGTTCCTTGGGCCTCCGAGTGGCGCAGTGGTAAATCGCGAGTTCGATTCCCGGGTGATGCTGTAACCTCTCGCAGCCGGAGGTCTAGAGAGCTGATTGGCCGAGCTCTCTCACAGGGGAGGGATGAGAGATACTTGGTGCTCCCACATTAATCACGGCTCTGCAGCCAATCAGGGGCGTCTGTGAGCTCACGTAAGCGGAAGGAGTGGATAGCGCTGTCCTCCGAGTGTGTTACGCCGCCGCCAACGGTGCGTGAGCGAGCAGTTCGAAAAGATGCGGTCAGTGACATCACGTGGGTCGGAGGAAACATGTGATAGTCTGCGGCCCTCCCGACTGAGTGGTAGGAGTAGCTTAATGTGGGAGCCCCCTAGTGACTGGGAGGAATTGGACATGACTAAATTAGGGAGAAAAATCTGGGAAAAATCCCCCTCCCATCCCAGTGAAACACTGGGATAAGTGTATCAGTGTATTATAGTGTATCAGAGGATTATATAAAGACATAAAGGGAGTTTTTACTCTGTTATTCTGCGTCCTGGTTTGACTTTCATTATCTGCATTTAATTTTCTTTTTTCGGATATTTCCCTGTTTTTCTTTCTATTTAAGCTGTATTCAAATATTCCCAAATCCCACCCTACATTAGTGCTGGTATCATGTGCTCCCTCCCAGACACGTGACTCCAGTCGACCATGTCCTTACCCTCCTTTTGAGGGGCGGAGTCATACACTCAGAGGAAATGGTTGTCTCTGCCAGATGAGCTCATCTTTGGGTATTTGAGTATTTTCGAAATTGCTGATCTCCTGGGGTTTCCCCACACAACAGTCTCTAGAATTAACACGGGAAGGTTCGGGAAACAAAACATGCCCAATAAGCAGTGGGGTCGGAGGAGAATGGCCAAACTGGGAGAATATTATACCTTAAATAGGCATTCTCAACAACGGTAGTGAGCAGAAAGGCATCTCAGAACAGACCACAACAGAACATTAAGCCTAGCAGCTGTTTCTCACCGCGTCATATATCAGATCAACAAAGTGTACATGATCATAATGGATTCTAATAGGACTCGGATGATCTAATAAACGTCTTACGTAACATGGATTAAAAAGAAAGCTAGAACATCTAGGAAGTGTACATAGACAATGTAGGAGCAACCTGAAACTGTACAGGAGATGATGAGAATTAAGTTATGTAGCTAACACTGGACACATTAAAAAAAACTGAATTAAATCTGAATATTTAAGAGGCCATGTGATATGAACACCAGGATTTGTTTTGTTTTGGATCTGCAAACACCTGGCTTTTTATAACCCGCTTATTTTTAATTACTTCAACGATTTTAGTCCTCTAAATATAATATTAAAAAGCTCTTTGATAATTATTACATTTATTTTCATTAAAATAATATAAAGCAGGTCATTTCACAGTGGAAAATAAAAAGAGGTCATAAGACGAGGTATTAATTGCAATTAATTTGTTATGATCTAAATTTCGAAGTATTTCCTAAGCAGCAGAGAAAATGTTAATATGGAAACTGTGAGCCGCTTGCAAGTTGATACAATATCAGCAGCGCTGAGTTCAGTAGCATAAATCTCAATTAAAAAGGATTTAAAAAAAGCATTTCTGGTACAGGGAGAGTGGAAGAGCGTGACGACTCGGTGTAACAGAAGTGCGATCGTCTCCGATCCCGTCCACTTCTCACCTGCGTCCCTCAGGGCCCGAGTCAGCTCTCACACCTCGCACGCGAGCTATTTCAACCTCCTCGACGACACGTGTTTGTCTTTTCCATCCCAATAAACAACGCGGTACATCAGCATCAGCGTTTCTCGGAGATGCCTCGTACTGTATGTGACTCGACTCGTATTTCAATAAGACGAGAACCATTACGGGAGAGTCACGTGACCTGAGAATGATACCGGGATCATTTTCCCAATAACACGCATGAGGAAATGCAGAAATTATCCTGACTGCCGTGGAGGAAAAAAAAAAAAAGGATAAAACTTTTTGGGAAGAAAAAACTGTTTGTGTTTAACGTTCCACGTGAGCTATCATAATATTTGCTTTATTTTTTGTTATATCATTTAAAAAATATAAAGTTATAAATTGAAATTTAAAATAGTAACAATAGTAAAAACTCAACTCAAGAGCACATAAAAATTTTGTCTATATACTGTATTTTTAACTCATACAAATGTTTTTTTGCAACCTAAAATTATCAATTTTACCTAAAAAAATCCTATGTAATTGAAGATACTTTGAATACTTTTACATTTACATTTTATTATTATTAATATTATTATTTTTTCAAGTACAACAATGTTAAAAATGATCAATAATGAGACCAAATGAAATAATTTCTTCACAGATATATATCTTCATAAAATAACACTTTTGTAACTCAAAATGTTAATCTGTATTGTGTATTTTGGTACTTTTTATATCCTTATCCTTAATATAATACTTCTGCTTTTATTGCAAAACTTAACACTTTTATTCTATTACACATTTTACAGTTTAATAATAATAATAATAATAATAATAATAACAATCATATATTTTGTGTCATTTATTTGGTTTAATATCACCTGAGTTTTATTTAAGGTTTTTCTCCAATAAAGCACAAATAAATCAAATGTATTATGTTTGATTTATGCGTTTTAACATTTAGGGGGAGAAAAAAAAATAGTGCTGTACAATTACTCGCATAAAAATCGAAATCACGAAATGGACCTGTGCAATTATTTAATCGCAAAAGGCTGTAATTAATAACCGTTAATCTACGCATAGGCAGGAAATTATGTAGAATTTGTTCATAATTACATTAAATATTTGCGATCATCTTCTTAATGAGATTCTTTATCCATTTATTTGGCGTTAGCCTCACATATGGCAGCTTAAATAGTATTCCCTAATGTATCAGAAATAATCTTTTAATCAGTTTGTGCTTTTCTAGTCTACATCATAATAATAATTATTAAATGTAAGTAACAATACAAAAAGTAAAGTCAGCACTACGTTCGAATTTCGAATTTCAGTTTGCAGTTTAGTGGCTTGGAAATATCATTTGGTTTCAGGTTCTGCCATAAACTTCCATTCTGGTACATAATTATTAAGAAGCATATGATCATATACCACACTGATGACTACAACACCTATATATTTCAGTGTATGTGTGTGTGCGCGTGTATACACGTTGTCAACACGTTGTTAAGCTAAATAAATCAACCCTCTATCACTAAAATCCCTACAACACAGTATACGGTACAAGATGCAAGAGCATCAAGCTGTTAAGTATTTATCTTTTTTAGAATAAAGAAAATCTTTGTACATTTGAAATAAATAAATAAATAAATAAATAAATAAAATAAGTGTACGTGTTCAATCCACATGCTTACTAAAGTGCTTACACTGCAAAAAATGAAATCTTAGCAGGTGAAATATTCTTCAATCTAGACGAACCTATGCATCATTTATTTAAATAAGATTGTATCTAAAGATTGTTAAGCTTATTTGTTAAGAAATGTTACTAAAATTGTGAAAATGTTTCGTTCTACTGACGGATAATTTTACTAGTTTTAGAAATTTATTCCTTGAAACAACACAGCAATTTCTGCTTAAAATTGGAGTAAACTATCATAAGAATAAGCTTAATAATCTAAGATTTGATTAGTCTAAAAGTTATTTTAAGAATTTTTAAATAAATTCGAACTTTAAAGTAATATTTTGTTCAGTGTAATCCATTGCATCAAAGACAGATCTGAAGATAGACTGCAAAAAATGTAATCTTAGCAAGTGAAATATTCTTGAAGCTCTTATTTCTTAAAACAAGATTACATTAAACGAAACATTATAAGATTTTTAGGCGTAGTTATAGTCGAATGTTATTAAAATCGTAATCGAAAGTGTCTTGCCTTTATTGGCAGATTTTTTAGGAAAAGATTAAATTTATTTCTTAAAAGATGCAAAATGATCTCTGCCAGTAGAACAAGATATTTTCACTTGGATTTTAGTAACATTTGACTAGAAATAAGCCTAATATTCTGATATTTGGTCAGTTGAAACCTCATTTGAAGAAATTACAGATAGCTTTGGCTAGATTCAAGGATATTTGCCAAGATGTCAATTTTTGCACTGTAGTGATTTTAGAGTACGATATCTAATGTGTGAGAGGTGGAGAGAGATGAAGACAGACAGAGAGAGAGAGAGAGAGAGAGAGACAGGTGATGAAGGTAATCTGTGATGGAGGGAGGAACGCTAGGAAGGAGGCAAACCCGAATCCTTACCTGCAGCGGCGGCGTTGGCGTTAGAAGCCTGAGCTCGGAGCAGGTAGGAGTTAGGGGAGAACTCGTCCTCGGTGGGCGGCTCCAGCATGGCGTGAGGGGAGCCGCTGTCCAGCAGGGGCATCTGACACTCCCTGATAGAGGGAGCAGCGGAGGGATGAGGGCCTGACGGCGGAGGAGGAGGGGCGGGAGGGAGCAGGCTGGAGGATGGCGTGGGAGGGAGGGGACGACCTGAGGAGCAAGTACATGCAGGCATGTTAGAGATGAGGAGAGGATGATCACAATAGCGCTCCTCCACACACTCGCACGTCGTCATGAAAAAGTCATAATGATAAAAAAAATATATATATATATGTACATAATAATTCCATCTAACCCTCACGACTGAACACGTCGACCTTTATCTTTAGAGGTGACTCTCCTGGCTTTAGAACTCGCCAGTTTTAATTCGAGACAAACAAAAAGGCATCAGTGAGTGGAGGAAAAAAAAGAAAAAGAAGAAAAAAAAAGACAAGAAACCCTGCCTGGATAGAAAGGAGCTCGGCTTTGGAAAAGCTAGGAGCTTAACGTCAAAACAGCTTATTGAAGACGGAGAAAAGAAGCGCTTTCAGTCGTGCAGATAACCTTGCGCTTTGATGCCGCTGGACTGAAAGGAGGTCAGGGGCTTTGATATGCTATGCTGCTGCTTTTTTTTTTTTTTTTTTGCTTAATCACCTTGCTTTATTAATGTATGAAAAAATAAAAAGACATTCTTTGCGAGTCTGATCATGTAACACATGCTACAGGCTTTTGACTGTAAAGCTTTTTAAACTCTTCCTTGTAATTACTGCGTGGGGTTACAGTAGGTGGGCCAGAGGCCATGCAGGAGAGAGTGTTATGAGGGATAATACTACAGTATATGTTCAGATGAGAGGATGTTCTTACGATGTATGATATGGTGCATGACATTTAAAACATGACTAATACGAGGGGATGAGGAAGGGACGAAGGAAGGAAGCGACCTTTTGGGTTTGCTGTTTAGGGGTCCAAGCATTATTTTTTTTCATTATTGTTTTCTGAACAACAATAAACAAGTCCTATTTGCTAAAGAACCAAAAAAAATTCCAGTTTTCCAAATTTCAAGGCTGGCTTTACAGATACATTCAATGCAAATGAAAAAGAAATGGGTGAATAAGGCAAAAGAAATAAGAGGATAAAATAGATGTTATATAACAAGAGAAATTTGTTCATTTCTCTTTTTTTCCCCATTTACACCCTCATCTCTCTAGTATCTGTCCTTTTCGGCTGATTTACCAATAGCGAAAATTAAAATACAAAATAATAAAGTCAAAGCAAGTATACAGCAGCCTCATTTCCCCTCTCGTCTGTTCCAACCACTCAGCATTCAGCATCAGCAGTAGACAGTACTGATCTCTGTCCTGATCATCTCTCATCATCTCACTGGTTCATGCCTTAAGTTACTGTAGATTTTTTTATGCTTTAATACTTAGGTCAGGGAGACAAAAAGTCCTTCATTAAGCAATTAAAAAAAATACAAGAAATTCTGACTCTTTGGGAGCAAAGTATGAAGAAATGAGGAGGGGGATCAAGACTTTCGCACAGTGCTGTATACAGTATATCCAGTACAATATGTACATATATTTAAATAGGTTTGTAATTTATTATAACACTGACGTCAGAGTAAATGTAAAGGTCACGCTTGCCATGGGGAAAAGCAGGCGCGATTCATGGAGGTTCCTATTAGCGATGTTAATAATTAATTACAGTTAACCTTATTAACTAATAAGGTGTATTTTGCATGCAGTAGTAACTTGGCTTAGCTGTCCTTGCTAGCCCGTCCTTATGCCATCACTACTGTTTAATATAACAGTGCATTAATATACATCTCGACTGTACATACTTCTCCTAATATTTTCGCTTGCACACATTTATTTTATCGACTCTCTGTATATTTTATTCATTTAATTCTTATTTGTATTCGCACATTTATTACTATTCCTATTTTCTGTGCATTTTTTATTCTTATTTTTATTTTAGTTGCAAACTTTCCGTTTTATTTAGTTATGGAATTGATTGAACCACCTTTCACTTTTATTTATTTATTTTCATTTCTTAGTGTTTTATTGCGCGTTGCACTGTGTACGGTTGTCTATATGACAACTAAAATTTGAAATTGGATTTTTTTAGCCAGATGGGTCTGTCTGTGTGTGTGTCTGTGTGTGTGTGTCTGTGTGTGTGTGTGTGTGTGTGTTTGTGTGTCTGTGTGTGTGTATGTGTGTGTGTGTGTGAGTGAGAGAGAGAGGGAGAAATAAAGGGTCGGAGTGAATCAATGCTCTGTCCACAATTAAATAAGATTTTATCCATTTTAAACAATAAAACGCAGAAAATTAATATGCGGAGGTCAGTGTTGATACTGTGGGGGGCCACTACAAATAAAATCAGCATTCACTATTCCGGCACGATACCAGTTTATCCAAAATCATTTATTCCAAAAATGACAAAGTCTACATTTCTGTTTTTTTTTTTAATCAAAGTATCTTTCATGATACACTGCAAAGACTTACGATAGTAAGTGTTACACTTACATACACTTTCTTTAAATTAGTTTACAATAAATTAAATATATGATTATACTATGAATATCGTAATAATATTATTTACCAAAATTGTAAGCAAAGTTGTCTCGTTCTGTTGGCTGATAATTTTACTATTATTATTATTCAAAGAAGGAAAATCCTCTTCCAACAGAACGAGACATTTCTCGCTTGCGATTTTATTAACATTGTCTAGAAATAATCCCAATGATCTTATATTTGTTTTTTTGTAAACTTATTTTACGAACTTATAGATAGATTCAAGAATATTTCCCTTGCAGTCTATAAGTGGAAGACTTACTGCAGCCGTATTTACTAAATTTATAGAAAAGCTTTTTTATTATTATTATTATTATTATTATTATTAACCTTTATTAATGTCACATCCGTAACACTAATAAAGTGCTGTATGTTTTTAGGATGCACACGATTAATGTATTTAGTTTTTTAGCTAAACAGACTATACACTTAAAAAAAATATGTCTTAGTGAAATATTCTTAAATCTAGCCAAACCTATCTATAATTTCTTAAAATAAAATTAATTACAATAAACCAGATATAAGATTATTGAGCTTATTTCTAGTAAAATGTTACTAAAATTGCAAGCAAACAATGCCTTGTTCTACCGGCAGAGAATTTAGCTTCTTTTTCCAAAGACGGCACCGTACTGAGGTTTACGGGGGGAAGCAAAAGTCTGGATCTTCAGCTAAAAGGTGTTTTAAAAGCATAAATTACAACAAACGCTTAAACTGACAACCTTTAACTCCGCAGCACTCGTGAACGCAAGAACATCATTCCTTTCTTAATCTTGTTCCATGCAGAGATGATTTCCATCTTCAGTGCTGCAACTGCTCTGAATAAACTACTGACTTCAGATCAGCCAGAAGAAAGAAGTCGACTGGTGTTTCTGTCTCGCTCTGTTCTTCTCCTATTGTTAGCTTCAAAGCTCAAAATAGCGAATTTTATATAAGGGAAAACCCCTGCGGAACCAGACTTTTGGGTCATGCTGTATGCGTTCGAAAAAAAAAAGAAAAAAAAAATCTTCATAGACATACCGAGGGTGTTCAAGTCAAACCGGGATTTGGGATGAAATTTCTGGCGAATGAAGCCGTAAAATTGATCGACTTTTACAGAGGTCTTCAAGCACAGTACGATGATGAGACTCTTAGCCGTAGTAAAACAGTTAAATGGGGGAAACGTTTTAAAGGAGGCCGTACACCTGTGAATGATAATCAGAGCCGCTGCAGTCGTTCACGTGTACATTGAGCGAGTGTGAACGTCTGATCCTTGAAAATCTACAGATAACTTGTAACCAAATTGCAGAAGAGACGCATCTGTCTGTGGGAACTGTGCACACAATCATTCACCACTTGCACATTACAGGAACTGGGAGTTATTGTACGGTTCTGATCCCGCGCCAAGCCATTTCCACATGTTTGAGCCATTGAAGGAGTTCCTGGGAGGCCGGTGTTTCAGACGTGAAGCAGGCATACAGATCAAAGCTCCGACTTTCTACCTTAAAAACCAAAACTAATCGTCCTGGTTGACTTGACCGCACCTGGTACTTACAGATGAGCAATGTTTTATAACTTTAATTTATTTGCTTTACATAAGTAATAACTAAAATCTCCAAAACATCTTTGACCCCGCGATTTGGAAACTTTGAACAAAACCAATATATGTATGTATGTTTGATAAAACTATATTCTCTGACACAGAGCCGGGTCCTTGAGCCAAGCTGTCAATCATACCTGTGAGTTGCAGGGTCACAGCCTTGAGTGTGTGTTTGTGTGTGTGTTTGTGTGTATAAAAGGGCTCTCTGATCTGCCCTGATGGACTCGTGTCATCTGGACTCTTTGTTTCTCTCTCCGCACACGACGACAAGAGAACGTGAACGCTAATTGAATCACGCCTGCTCTCGGCGGCTGCTCCGCCTCCTCCGTTTCACGTTCCCTGCCTCCCCGCCAAACCCGCCGCCGTGATCTGTGGACAAGCACGAACTCGCGGAACTGGATGTTACACGATTTCGACTCCATGTCAGCTCTCAGTCAAACGCGGGGGGTGGAGGACGGAGAGAGGGGGGGAGGGGGTCGGAAGGGAGAAAAATAACCACTGCAATGTGGCTCTAACGTCTGCCGTCAAGCATCCCTCCGCTCAGAAAGATGAAGAGACGGGAGATAAAGACGTGTTGAGATGCGGTCAGACATGCAGCGAGAGTGACAAATCACCGCTCGCTGTAACAAGCGCAATTTATCACTCGGCACACTCCTCCTTCCTCTTTTATCCGGCATTAACACGGAGAACCTTTACGCCGAGAGACACCTGTAGCAGCCCGGAGGAGAGGGCGTCAGATACACACACACACACACACACACAGACAGACAGACACACATACTCACACATGCACTCACACACCCTCTCACACATATACATTGCATTTGTCACTCAGAAAGATGATCTCACTTGGATTGCCTTGGAGTTTAAAGATAAATGAAGAGGCAGATATGTGACTGTGTGTACGAGTGTGTGAGTGTTTCAGAGCGAATGCGCACTATATCAGTGTTTGGCAGATAAGCAGCATGCTGAATACTGAGCTTTGATCCTTGGCCCATCTTCTATGTTAGCGCACACACACACACACACACACAAACAACAGCACTTACAGCAGATACAGTAGGATTTAGATTTCGGTTGTCACACTATTCAGTCTAAAACCAAATAACTACTAATTACCCGGTAGTATGTAGTAGTAGATTTAACTGTTGTGTTGTTGTGATTTTCTATATTAACTTATCTATACCGCTTTATCCAGTATACGGGGTCGCAAGGGGTCTGGGGCCGATCCCAGGAGACCTGACATGCACAGGCACCCGAGGCGGGATTCGAACCCATACTCTGGATGTGCAAGTCGACCGTGTTAACCACTACACAGTTTTTTAGGACAGGCGAAATATTTAAATGTTACTTTAAAAAATATGGAATCGGGACAGTTTTGAAAAGTTAAACGGACACGTTTATTTAAAGTATTACTGTACCTACAGTATAATTAGCGATCGGTATTATGTCATGTCTGATTTCAATTCATTCTCAGACAAATGGGAAGCCGCTACAGCTACGTTTATGTTAGAAGCCACGCCGCTCAATTCCATTTTTTTGACTTAAATCAGGTTTGCATATCATGACGGTTCACACTCATAACTAGATGTGCCCGCGACTTCGTTCGCGTGTAATTTAATTGCACAGTTATAAGCACGATTTTAAAAAATGGCATGTCATTTAGTTCATTTCGTTCTTTTGATCAAAAATAATATAAAATGTTACATTTTCAAGAAACAGACCCCCAACACGTCTACATACACAAAATTTGGCTATAAAGTTCCAGTTATGAAAATATTACAATGCAGCTAAAGACATATTATAATAAACAGATGAGTAGCTCATCTTCTAGTCTGAGTCGTTCGTTCTTTTGAATCAATTGCACTGCATAGTGTCTATGGGAGTCACGTGACAAAAGAACGAACGACTCGGAGTAGAAGAGTCATTGAGAAAGAATCGCTCAATTCTGTTTCCTGTACGTACCCTACGCAGGTTTTACGACGATTTGCGCATGCGCGCCCAGTAGAGAATGAACGAATCACTCTCCGAGACTACTCGTTCTTCTGATTCACGTTAAAGATTCGTTCAAAAAGAACGAATCGTTCATGAACGACCCATCACTAATAAGCGCATATAAAAAAATTGACATACACCTGTAAGAACCCCATTAAATTTTGATCTTTGATCATCTCAGGGAGTTTTTCCTTGCCTTGGCTAACTCATCAGGGACAATACGATCATTATAATTTATACATATTTTCTCGCCCATTTCATACTTATTTCCCTTTTTTTTCATTCTGTAAAGCTGCTTTGGGACAATGACTATTGTTATAAGCGGTTTTAGCAATAGATGCGCTTTAGGTTTTGCTCTGGAGGATCCTGGAGCTCCAGAAAAAGGAAGAAAGCCAGACATCAAGTCTCATATCGGATACGTATCCGATCTAGGGCCGCATACGAAAGTGACTAAAATCCGATCTGAAGAACATCAGATGTGTGCATTGAGACATCCCTACAACAACAACAACAACAAAAAACCCACACACACACATCTGTGTCGCACTAGGGTGAAAAATCTGAATCGAAGCACTTCAGGCTGGTAATGTGAACGCGGCCTTGGTTGCGGTTTCGTCATCAACATGCTGGGAAGCCAAATCTACTGTAACTGACCTAGATTTAACAAATGAATGCGTCTGTATGTAAATATAATGAATACAAAGCTAATACTTAATGTATACACTGTAAAGCAGAACTCAATTAAACTTAAGTTTCGTTTCTGTTGTTCCGAGCAGCCATGTTGATTTAACATCACTCTGCAAACAAGGGAACACTAGGGATAGGAATCCCCAGGGACCAGCTGATATGATATTATCACGATACCTCAGCGCTGATTTGAGGTGTATTGTGGTTGATTCAGTTACAATCATGACTTATCACGAAAAATATTCACTATTTTTTTTTTTTTTTAGATTTTGTTACAATTCTAAACAACTAATGTGTGAACAGTTTACGCACCACCTGTAGAGAAACTGCAATTCAAATGCAAATATATATATATATATAATCGATTTTGGTGTCAGTTTGGATCCGCACAAATGTAACATATGAGCTATTAGAATATGATCAATTTATAATAAATTCTTTGTTTTGTTTTTAGACATTGTTTTTCAGGCTTGCAAGTCATACTGGTACATGAGGGATTTTCTCCCTCGTTTTTAAAAACGTCCACATGAAAACACACACACACACACACACAAAAAAAAACCACGCTGTTAAGAGCATGCCAAGCCAGAAGGCGGTGAAACAACCCTAACACTAAAGCCAGGCTGGCTAATCAGAAGCGTGAAAAAATATGTTATTATCATGTAATAACAAAGGCGATACGACGAATTCTCTAACAAGCCAAAATATAAAGACAAACCTTCATTTTAAGAAATTCCTGTGTACTGTATGTGTGAACTGCAAATACCATGCAATACCATGTGACTTATGTGACGCGCGTTTGCACAGGAGGAAAAATGATTCGGAAGTCTAGAACAAAGCACACGAAGTGAGAAAAGCTCGGTATGTTTAAAAATAGAAGTAATATCATGTATCATAAATCGATTCGAATCTAATGCAGTAGAGGCAGAGCCTAGCTCGGTTGAATTGCGCTCACAAATGTTGGTCGTTTGTGGCTGAACATTTATACTCAGTAAATTCAAACTTTTTTTGTGTGTAAAAGACTTGAGTTGTTTAGATATTTATGTTTAAATGTACACTACCGTTCAAAAGTTTGGGGTCACTTGCAAATTTCTTTGTTTTTGTTTAGTGATTTATTTTCTACA
>JAOVVA010000021.1:10421557-10432070 GCA_028565275.1 Leiocassis micropogon
AATATCAACTGTTCAAAGGAGATTAATGCATTTTTTGGACGCCTTCAGCATTCCTTTACAATGTAGAAAGAAATAAACATCAAGAACGATCATGGAGTTAGAAAGTGACCCCAAACTTTTGAGCGTGAGTAGTGTATATATACAGGTACAGTATTTACAATTATTCTGTGCTCCCTGATTCAAAAACTTGGTTTCCATTAGCCGTATTTATTTATTTTCTTTTTTGCATCTCCTCTTTGTTAAAAGACAACTTTTTCACTTCACTCATGCCTATATTTTCTTTTTTGACTTTTTTTTTATATTAAACCTTTTTTTCAAATATTTTTCTTTCGTTCCCTGAACTCGCACAAAAGCGCTGGACTGAACAGCCGTGTATTTGGTTTCCGATACGTTCTGTGCACATTTTTGCGGAAACCAGCCGCCGTTTATAGAATACATTTCTGCAATTATTATAGCGTCAAATCTAAAAGAACTTATTTCTTTGACTTTAAAAACCATGTAAAAAAAAACGTGGGATATTTAATAAAACGGAAAGTGTAAAAGATCTGAATAGAAATGGTAAAATCATGATGGATAATTAAGCGCATCAATTATGAGTAATATTAATTTTATAGAATTTAATATTAATAAAACATGCAGCGACACACCTTTACGAGTATCATGAAATCTCTTGCTAGCATTTATAAAAAAAAACACAAAACAGTTAACTTTGTATATATATACTGTACAGACACACGATGGGTGTAGAAGTCAAACCGGGACATTTGATTGGTCAGAATAATACAATTAAATAAACTGAGAGTAAAAGCTTCCCTTATTTCTTTATATAATCCCCTGCTACACACACGCACTCATCCGCGGTGATTCACTAGTGCTTGGATACCATCAAAGCAAAAAGTTTTCTCAATGCCATGATCAGACTGCCTGCTTCAAATCTGAAACGCTGGCCTCCCAGGAACTGCTTAACGGCCCAAACATCTGGAAACGGCTTGACATAAGTTCCTTTAATGTGTAAGTGGTGTTGGTACAGATGTGTCTCTAAGACAAATTGGAGATAAGTTATGCGTACATTTCCAAGGATCTGGCGTTCTACTCGCTGAATGTTCACAGGAACGACTGCAGTGGGTTTAGAGCCACCTCGGCTGGGATCTTCATTCGCGGATGCACAGTGATCTCATCAGAGTACTGTGCTTGAAATCTTTTGTTAATGTCACTTGGTTTTATGCAAGATTTCAAAACACATCACGTCCTGGTTTGACTTGAACGGCCCTTCTATATAAGTCATACCGCCAAAATCGAATGCATAAATTCATGCTATTCATATTTCTTAATTTAAAAAAATGTCAGAGAATCAATATCATTTAATTGAGAAATGCTTATTATTTAATGTTTTGGGAATTTACAAAAAAAGCTTATTTTATTAGAACAATTCCGAAACAAGTCTTCATCAGTTTAATTACGCGCTTCAGGCGGTTATGTTTTCCAGTTAATGCCAGCTCTGTCTGTGCGTCTTATCTATAGGCGTAAGACTCGTACCCTCCAAGTTCTCCTTTTAATAAAGCACTCATTAGTATCCAAGATTATCCTCTATCACATTGTTCTGTAGCAATAATACTGATTCAATTTGTAATAAAACAGACACGTGTCTACACGCAGACTTACTAACCCACAGTCGCATTCACGACCGTTCCCGTCTCTGTGCTGGAGTTGGTTTTTTGAGCGACAGCTAAGAAACTCGGAAACACGGTTAGGTTGAACGATCTCACCTTTGCCTGTTTCATAATACTGAGTGGGTACCACGTCCTGAAAAATAACATTTCTAATTTTACTACGAAAACAGAAACAACACGAACATTTTCACATTGTCTGTGACAACATGAATTAGGCTTTTACATTGCAGTTACTTGCTTAAAGCATGAACTGTGTTTTTGATTTGCTCTGAATCGCTACGGTTTTAAAATCCTGGCCCTCCCTGGCTGGTACAGGAAGACCGGGGATGATAAGAACTGCTTAAAAAAAATTGCTATGAGGGTCTACAGATCCTACGGAATGACCTGCGATAGCCGGTAAAATGACTTCCACCGACGAAATGACAATCCTGGCGTATGGTCACTCCTTGGTGTCACACCGTCACTACTAGCTGCTGGGGATCTTTCTACTTGTCTTTTGCGTTGCTTTGCATTTCTGTCTTCACACTTGCGGTTTACTGCTGTACATCTCGCTCGGGTTCCACACGGCCGCCAGCGAGCTCGCGTTTCCCCTCGTCTTTGCGTCTTCGATGTCTTAGCTGCCCGTGTTGTTCGGACCCGTCGCCACCCCTTCACTTCCACCCATAACGCCACGGTAACTGATCGCATGGACACGTTTACCTTTTCAACTTAGTGTTGACTCCAAATTTCATCCGAAATGATTCATGAAAACAAGTTGATTTATCCTAAATCTGCCAGGACTGATCGCTGATCGGTCGCTGTCACGCTGTCCTTGTCTCCTCCTTCCTGCTCAATCTATCAATCACTCCTTTCTCTTCCCACCTCTCAACGCTTACGTGTCTCTCTAACTGGCTTTTTTTTTTTTCCCTCTCTTCTCACCTCCTTCATTCCACCCAGCTACGCAATGACCGCTCGGCTCTCTTTCTCCGGTCTCCGTGTCCTGCTGCGCCTGTGTACACACAGCCCACTCGGTCCGTGACATTTGCAGAGATTTATCATGACAAAGTCTGCCAAAATACCAAGCAAAATGCGGAAGGGAGAAGACCGCGAGAGAGACTTTGGCGTAGACGAGCTCTGGCAGAATCCTGAAAGCAGACAGTCACAAATCAAAACATTCAGCCAGGGAATTATTGTTTGTTATTAAATCCACTAACGTGTGTATAAACCACAGGAAAACGAGCACGAGCCGAGTAATCTACCGAACACCATTTCAGGCAGGTGGCGTGATTTGGATTAGGTCTGTATTTCAGAATATCCAGTATCAAACGAGGCGATCCTTTGTGCTTCCAGACTCAAATCAACCCAGAATTGCAGTGAAGACGCAGCGTTTTAACATAATCGATAGCCATCAACAAAAGCCCACTTCGCACTCCGGCCTTAACCGCTCCTCAAACAAACCGTTCTAACTTGATATTGATTGACAGCTCGAGCGCAAATCAATCCACGTCGGACCCTTAAACGATGTCAAGCGCCTACGAGCGAGGGCCGGGCCGCCCCTTGAAAACAAAAAGCGGTAGAAAATTCATCAGCAAAGCCACGTCGAGTAAATTTGGACGGAAATCTGTTTCATCTCTTCCCCTTTCATCTCTTCATCTGCCTCAGCCCATGCGTCCTGCCCCACCTTTCTACATGTCTCCTCTCTCCGTCTATTTCCTTCAGCCCTCTCCTCGCTCACTCGCCAATATCTCGTCTCTGCGGCTAACAGTCTTTTATCGGTCTCCGTTCTTTCAGCGTTCGTTTTTGAAGGCCTATGACACTGGAAAAACATTATTATTTTTTTTATTTGGGTTTGCAGTTCTTTCTAAAAAAAATAAATAAAAATCTGTGATTCTCAGATTCGAAACACGGCCCTCCGAGGTGCAAAAGGCTAAAAATGTTGCACGTTTTAAGCCCAAATACATAACAAAACATAGCAAAAAAAAATAAAAAAAATAAAAAAAGCAGCATGTCTTTTTGAGAAATCCTTGCAGAGAAATCCTAGACCTAAACCTCCGCTGGTAACCAAAATCAGTTTAATCGAGCAACTGCGTGGAAACAACCTCGGTAATACGTTTAAACCAGTTCTGACATGGCGATCAAACTAATTACACCATTTTTTTTTTCTTCTCAAAGCTAAACCTCATGTTTATCCCCAGGAAATTAAAATGTGGTAATAATAATTAATGACTAAACATGTTTAAAAGTTCAATAATGTTTACACGTTGCAGCAAATGGTGTTTACAACTGAACTATATAAAAGCAATATAAAGGCAATATCACACTCGCGGTCGTGCTTTACTGCTAGATGCAGCACGTCTGTGCTATATGTAGCAACGTAGCATGACCTCGAGTGTGATACTACGGAGAACAACAAAGCAGACGGTTTCCATGTAAAACAGCCTAAAGAAGCTAAGGACAGCCTAAGGATACCGTAAGGAACAGATAGCTTTCGTTAACATTCCAGCACGATCCGTTAGGTCCAACGTTGTCCAGACTTGTCTAACGATGTCGAGATTACTGCAGGTCTCCAAAAGCTCAACAGGTGGAACTGGTTATGATCTGAATGAGTTCTGCTTATCTACACAAAGCTTTGCTCCGTAAGGGATCACCTAGACCTGGCATGATAATTAGCACTAACATGCCGGAGTTGTTTTTTTTTTTTTTTTTTGCGATGTGACTTTAAAGTGAACTTAAACGCTTAATCTTTGTTACACGTGAAAATGCTCTCTTGATGTAGCGACAGACGGACTTGACGCAGAGCTACCCAGGTAATGGCTGAAGACGAGAGATCATCGTGTGTGTTGAAGCCGATAGATAGCGAGGTCGGCGTTCAGCGGACAGATGTAGTCTCACACTGATCCTTCCATGCTGATTTATTTAAGCCGGGGCCAATAGTGCTTTTGCTGTCCTGTTTTAGTGTGTAATGAGGTTTTGATTTTTTAAGTAGCACATTAGCATGTTTAGTAGGGAAGGGAATCACCAGGGATCGCCCGATACGATATTATCACGATATCTACATTCGATTTTTTACTGTGATTCTGTTAGCGATCATGATATTATAAACATGCTGGACTTTATCTGATATTATTACAACTTACTACACGGGACGCTGCGCCAATGTGTGAATAATTTGGACCTGCACCACCTGCAGGATTATAAAGGAACTGCAACCATCTCAGATGAGATGGTTTCACCATCTCAAAATCGAACATATATATAAATGTATAAAAATTATACACATATTTTAAAATAATAGATTTTTTTAGTCACCTTGGCGATTGCCACACAAAACAATTACGCAACATCATGGAATCGGGCAACAATGAGCTTGAAAACCAAGACACAGCCCTATAAATGTCAAAATTGGTCAAGAATATACTCGCTATTTCTACTTTCTATTCAGTGTGTGTTAAGCCATTATTTTTATTGCATTTTATACACTCACTGTCCTGGCATTACACCTTTAAAGGTATCATATTTTACATTTCCTTACAGAGCTCCCTCGAACTGTGTGTGTTAATGCTCCATCTAAAACTCCGCATCTCAAGTGCATTTATACCTCACGCCCTCCTCCATTTCAGTGTTTATGCCAATGAGCTACTGCTAAGCCACGCCTCTCCAAAGCACAGGGGAAATGAACAACAAGCTGGGGGGAGGGATCTCCTTATATGAGGTCACAGTAGGAGAAAAACATTGAAATGGCTCGTTTAAACCTGTTAAAAAAAACGGGGCAAAAAGCGCCATTTTTTTGTATGCGCACAGTGAAATGGGAAATGGGGAAAAAAAATAAATTCAGTGATGTATCGTGTTTTTTTTTTAGGGGTTGTGTGGCAATTCATGCATCTGCACCTCACTTCAAACTTGATTTATTTTTTTTAAAGGCATTTTTAATTTATATTATGTTTTCATTTGCGGTAGCGAACAGTCACAGTTCCTCTGGAATCCTACAGGTGGCGCTCTAAACTATTCACACATTGGCAGGCAGCACAACTTCCTGTGTGGTAGGAGCAAAAAAAATAAAACGGATGTAATATCAAATTATGATATTTAATCCAATTATTATATTTATAAAATGTGATACTCATAGAATCGCAATACAAATCGTATCGGCACTGAGGTATCGTGATAATATCGTATCGGGTGATCCTTTGCGATTTCCATTCCTACTGAAAACCCGTCTGAAAAAATGTCTAAAAGAGGACCAACATGTGATTTTTGTATATCAGGTCCCATTTTAAGGATACTTTTGTCTTGTTTCTACATAAAACCGTCCAACAAAGGTGACTCCAAAAGAAACCCAAACCTCATTGAACATTTATAGTATCTTGAGAAACTACGAATACCAATATGAGAATCAGCACTATAAAATAAGCTGTGTTTTTCTCTCTCTCTCTCTCTCTCTCTCTCTCTGAGTACACAGGCTTTAAAATAACACCCACGCTTATTTTATTTTTTTTTCACTGGTTGGCTTTTAAAATTGACATGATATGCTCCAGCGTGACGTGGCCGTCAGCCATAATGTAGCATGACACTGGAATCGAAAAGATTTGACCCCCTGCTTTTCCAGGCCCTACGGCTAATTCGCTGCATAAGAAACCTGCTATTTTTGGTAAAATCTACAACAGTTTTGGGCCCCGAATAAACACTAAGTCACAAAAAAAAAAAAATGGCGCTTACGCAACGAAGGACGGAATAGGTATCCTTACATAAAGTCTTTGGAGAAGGGAAGAGCAGGCCTCGATTCCTGGGGAATAAAATGACCAATCTCTCCTCAGATACCAGATCGAGATCAAACCAGATTGCCGGCATTGTCCCGCTTTCTCTTTTTTTTTTGTTGCTCAAAATGACATCAGTTTAATTCAATACCGATATCACGACTTATCAGTCAATCAACAGAGGATCAGCATAAAAAAAAAAAGAAAAGAAAAAAGAAAAAAAAGACGTCTGCTTATGAATCGCTGACTCCGCTCTCAATTACACAAAGCACCACTTATAGCTGCTGCTATCAACTGATAGCTCTTAACACACGCCTGAATGTGAATTACCTCGTCCTCGAGCAGGAGCCTTTGAAGCCTCGTGTGCTGAACGTTCACCATTTTTATGTCAAAAAAGTGGCCTAGTTTTTTTTCTTTCATCTTTTTTTTCTCTTCAAATCCAACCTCTCTCTCTCTCTCTCTCTTTTTTCTTTTTTGCATTCCCCTATCCCCCTGAGCCTGTGAGCCAATGAAAACACACTCTTTGCATAACAACACTCGATTCCTCCAATCAGTATTCTCTCGGCGACATCACCGGCACAACTCCACAAATACTTATTAGCCTCGCTCGTCTTATTATAGGACATAACAGGAACACTTTATTCGTTTTTGTTTTGTTTTTTTTCCCTCCAGAGCGGTGTTGTTTTGTCGAATATTACAGACACGTTGCTAATCTCAACGTCTGAATTGCTAAATTTAACAGGCTTTGAAACGGGTCGCACATCCACAAATACACAAGTCGTATTTCGGTTTCCCGAGTCCCAGTGGTAATGAGTTTCTTCGAGTCACATGACACGAATTGATTAGGAATTTGTTACGTCCTAGGAGTTTAAATAACCTAGATGAAAAATATCGCAGTTCCACGGTATCATGGTATTAATTGACTGTTAACGAAAGGGAGGGAACGAAAGGAAATTTCTTATTAGAAATCTTTTATTTGAGAATTTCGTACACTGTTAGAATTTATCATGATGTTTGCATATGATGTAAGTGTCAACTTTCAACAAGAATTTCCTCAGTTCCGGTCAGCAATGCCATAGAGGATTTGTGTCAAAAAAAAAAAAAAATTTATATATATATATTTTTTTTTTATTTCCATTTAATTGACTATCAGAGTCTGCAGAGTGTTTTATTTTTAAAAAATAAAACCATCACACAATCTTCCATTCGCTTCATCTGTACCTCTCCCCCACACTATCGGGTTTTGATTCCCGATAAAATGAGGCTAACGTTACGAGCTAATTCTAGCTAAAACGAGTGAAAAGCAAACGTCTCTGGAGAGCTTCTTTGAAAAAGGGGAAATACACAAATGATGAGACAGCAGAGGGGACTCTCAGGCTGCCAACAAAAAGAAAGCTGCGTTTAAAAGAAAATGCTGAGGCTCCTACCGAAATTACGGGTTTATCACAGCAGGTGATTCACACGCTCCGAGCCCGCTCGCTATAATAGATGCAGCCTCCGTGTGTCTGAGACAACTTCCACTTCCATTTCCAACAAGCAATCTTTGTGAAGCGAAATTACCGAGCAGACTGGACACAAGCAATACACTTCAGGTGTCACTGTCTCCCATCACTCCCAGATAGGACCGCGTCGTCGCAGGGAAACTCGCTCGGGGCTCACACTGGTTCTGCGTTATGGTATGTTGTATTTATTATTTAATTTATATATTATTTAATATATAAAATTAGTGGTGCAAAAAGTGTTTAATAGACATTGTGTATGATAAAACTACAAACGTCTTAAAAAGTAGCATGCTTACAGCACAACAGCAGCAGATCACACAGTTTAACAGCTAATTAAACTGGATTTTTTTGGATAATAATGCATCGTAGCGAACATAATTATTAACTCGTTTATCACAAGAAGGCGCACTTATAATTCAAAGGTTGCATTAAAGACACGTCGCTAATCTGAATATCTGAATTGCTGCGTTTAAAAATGTATTAACCATTAATGTGCGTTTTGGAAAATGATGCTCCGTAGCACATGCACCTATTAACGTACCCACCACAAGAGGGCGCTCTTCTAATTCAAAGGTTGAGGAAGGGCGAAGGAACCGACCTACTGAGAAAGAAACAGAAAATCACGAGTTTGTATTGTCAGGCTGTGTAAAGATGAGCGTTGCCAGATTGGGTGGTTTTCCTCTATTTGGGATTTTTTTTATCATTTGGACTGAAGAAAATAAAAATGTGTCTTGGGATGATAAAAAGTATTAGACTTAGATTTTAGTGAGGGAATGTTAATGAGGAGTCGAGCTACAGTATGCGCCAGGAGTTGATTTTCTTTTCTTTGTGAGCTGTGATCTGGCAACCCGATTGAACATGGATTGAGTGAGCGTGTGAGCAAGCTATTATTATTTGTGAGCTTGCGAATAGATAAAAAACAGATTTGGCTCAACAATGCCTGAAATAAATAACAACAAACTGTACAGCTGTAGTAGAACAGTATTTCGCACTACGACGGTTAAACTCTTCAACCAATTCGTGGTTCACATACACGACGAACCATGTGGAGAAATTTATACGGCCCGTTGGTCATGATTGTTTATTATTATTGTGATTGTTTATTATTATTGTGATTGCGGCTATAAATAAATGTTTGTATTAATACTATTGATAATTAACAACTAATTCAACGTTCAACTACCAGTTAAGAAAAAAGTGCAAAATTTTACGACTGCTTTTAAGTTTCTTAACAGCTTTTTCATGTTTAAGTGAAGCGCTGAAAGTATGAAACAATATAAATAAACAACTTCAAACTAACTTACCGACAAACAAATTAAACCGGCAATACGAGAGATCCACCCGGAGTGTTAGTCTGTTCTCTTACAGCCTGAGAGCCGAAACATACGTGTCACAGAGTACAAGAAAGCACACGGGGGAACACCTGACACCGGCGCCTTGCTTCAAACAAACCCGAAAAAAAAAAGTATAAATGTTTTAAAGGTTATGTTTGTATTCCATCTACAGACAATCATTTATTTTACAGAATGCAAAGAGAAGGAGGACGGCGACAGCAGACAAGTGGTCTCGTGTTACTAGCGGCTGACTATCTGGGACCCTGACGCGCTCGCTGTACACTTCATTAGGAACAGATGTACACCTGGACGTCTCATTTGACAAGCATGTATCATCAGCAGAACAACTCATAGAACCGTGCAGATGTGGGGCAGGTCGCTGATCTCGGTCACTTCGACTGGTGCCGGAATATTTCACACACAAAACCGCCGATGTGTTAATATGTTTGAGCTCAAACAGTGCGGAAAAATAAATTTTAAAATATACAAAAAAACCCCAAAAAAACACACTTTATGAGAGAGACGAGAGGAGGACGCCTGAAACGCGTTGAGCTCGACGGTTCAAATAATCACGCTTTATAACCATCTGACCAGAAAACCATTTCAAAATGTGACAACAGCAAATATCAAATCGCAAATAAAGCGATGGACTACAACAGAAGGAGAAAAAAAATCACATGGTCATTTTTTTGTCTCCACAGTCTTAGCTGTAAAGATGTATATACTGAAAATGTATCTCTAAAGCAAACTTATAGTACGTATACAGTACGTATACTATATTAACTACAATAGATGGAGAAAAAATCTATTTGGTAGTAATACGACGTTGCAGTTCCTCTGTAATCCTACAGCTGGCGCTACACTCACAAAATCAGGAAAAAAACTTAAGATGGAATCGGGATATTGACAAAATCGCGACATAAATCGAATTGCCACAAGGGTATGGTGATGATACTGTAATGGCTGGTGACGGGAGATTCTCGTCCCTCTTAACTATACTGTATGTATCTTATCTTATCCTGTACGGGGTTCACAATTGACAAGGTGCAAATAGATCGCAATGGTTCACACACCATGGGCAGTAGAGGAAAGCCAATTAACTTAATCTGCATGTCTTTGGACTGTGGGAGGAAACCGGAAACCCACTAAGCACGGAGAGAACATGCAAACTTCCCAAACACACACACACACACACACACACACACACCTGGGACGGGAATCGAACCCTTGACCCTGGAGATGCGAGGCCACATTACGACCACCGTGACCACCTT
>JAOVVA010000021.1:10437726-10456216 GCA_028565275.1 Leiocassis micropogon
GTGTGTGTGTGTGGTGTGCATGTGTGCCCAGCAAAGTATTGGCACCCACCCCACCTTGTGCCCAAAGTTTCCTGGGATAGGCTCCCAGTACTGATGCGCTTTTTTAAAAGAGGTTCTAGTGTACTAAAGTAGATATTACACAGTAATAAGAAATGCATTTTGAGACTCCTTCATCATGTAGTATTTTAGCACAGTATTTAGTGTTAGCAGTTTGTGATTAGAGAATGGACAAAGTCTTGTTTGATATGTAGCATCTATTTTACATGCTATTTAGGTAAGTAGTATACGGGTCATGATGCACCTCTTATAATATATCAGTTTAGGATGCAGTTCCAGACGCAGTATCTAATTACAGTTGGCTGTCTGGATCTTTATCAGCCATCAGCTTGACTGCTTCTGGAAAATCTCAGCCCTTAAATAACTTATCCGCTGACCAATAACACGGATTACATCAGGAATACAATTCACTTTTTTGTATTTTGTATCAGAGTTGCCAAAAGCGGCGTGGTAGTCAATATTTTAAAAGTGACATGAAATCACTCATAATGACTGCATGGTCAGTTCAATCACTACGGTCTGCGAGTTAACACGGTTGGCGCATGTCAAAACAATAAATATTAATGCAATCTTTCCGCAATAAATCATTCAGGACGTAAATATTCTAACCAGGGATGCCGATCTATTAAATGATCTATCATGGCTCAGGTATAAATGTGTGCCCCAAGCAAGGGGAGAATTAATCCCATTCTGATAGGCTTTCTGTTTTGCCGATACAGAATACACCACTCTGATACGTTCGTGAGAGGAGAATCGGTTATTCTGGTCTATCCTGGGAACACTGGGTGCATAATACATGCCAGTCCACCCACATGCATGTCACTGTAAACTCTCCATGCGAAGAGTATCGCCAAGCTCAGGCCCGAACCGGGGACCCTGGAGCCGTGAGGCGGCGCGCTGCGATATGAACGTGGCACGGCGGAGAGGGGAAAAAAAACCGAAGCACATCGCATTCATTTCTTCCATTTTAAACCACGTGCTTATAATAATCTAATTATTTCTCAGGCTGATATGTTGTGAGGAAAAATAATCTAAACAAAAAGCCAGACACAGCTATAAAAATGTCAAGCTTCCATTATCTTTTTTTTGCTCACTTTCTAATTGCAATTCACACTGATTTCAGGAAATTCTGCCTCATGTGCATAAACAAACAATACGTTAAACAGTTTTTTACTGAGTGACTGATGACGCCCTTAATTCATTTGTATTACTTGTGGAGTGATATTACTGAATATTGAATTAGTCTTTATTACTGTGCTATTCTATAACAGTCCTATATTATGCAAGTGAGGACGTTGCACTGACATAAATAATAATAAAGCTATTTAATGTGAATCATTACCTTTCCAGAAATATTTTGTTTAATTTCCTTTTTTTTTTTTTTTTTAAATAAAAGATACTGTTTTTTGGGGAAAAGAAGCAGTTTTCCTCATGGGGACCAGCTTAATGATGCAAAAAAATCAAAACCATCAGATAATGTGCCAAAATCCTTCTCAATTAGTAGTGGACGTGTCCAGAACTGTACTCAAATGAAAGTAAAAAAAGGATAAAAGGTATTAAACAGACTTAAAAAAAAAACTCATCCATCAACCTATTTAAATTATGAGCAAAACTCACTTTCAACTAAAATACAGTATGTACTGTAAGTTAAACAAAATCGAACCAGAAAATAATAAGCTTTTTTTATTATTATTATTAATATATAAAAGCCAAATAAGGCCATTTACTCCATTACATTTACTTGAGTAACTTTTTGAAAAAGATGTACTTCTATGAGTAGTTTTACTGCACCATACTTTTTACTTTTACTTGAGAACTTAGGAGATTTACAGGACTGTCTCCCACCTTCATGGTTTTTTTCCTCACCTTTTGGCTACATAGTACCAGTAAGAATTTAAAATTACTTTCACTTTTTTTTTTTAGACAGTTTCACTAGGAAGGATATGTGTTGGCGGAGCTACAGTAAATAACCTGTTAAATCAACAATCAAATCATAATCTGTTGATAATAAATGGTGTTTGCCAAACTGTTGTATAAAAGCAATGTCACGCTCGAGGTCGTGCTGTAATGCTACTGTAGAAATTGCACGGCTGCTGTGTCTAAATATGGCAAGATACAGTAATACGAGGGGTTTTCAAGTCAACCTGAGACTTGTAAAACCGATTGACATTTAAAGATAACTTTAAACACAGTACAGTGATGAGACTCTTAGCTGCAGTAAAACATTTGAATGGTGCAAACATTTTTAAGAAGGCTGAATGCCCGTGAATGATGATCCTAGCTGAGGTGGCTCTGTGCCCACTGCTGTCACTCCCATGAACCATTCTTTCAAGAAAAAAAAAATGTCACCAAAGGTATTCTGTTTTTTGCAAGACAACATGTGACCTTAAACTGCCTACACCCCTTGCACGTTACAGGAACCCGGCTTGGAGTTACTGCCATGTCCCTCGTACAGTCCTGATCTTGCTCCAAGCCATTTCCACACGCTTGGGCCATTAAAGGAATTCCTGGGAGGCCTGCGTTTTAGACATGCAGCAGATAGTCCGATCATGGCTCTGCCGCACTGAGAAAACAAGCACTAGTGAAACACTGGGATGAGTGCATTAGTGTGGCAGGAGATTATATAGAGAAATAAAGGGATTTTTTTCACTCTCGATTTTATAACTGTGTTCTGTTATTTTGCACAATCTAAAGTCCCAGTTTGGCTCAAACATAAAAAAAAAAAAATCGTACTGTATTACGTATTAATACAAAATTATTATTGTTATTATTAATGGATTTCTATATCCTTGTTCTCTGTGAATATGCTATATCATGTCACACATAATACAGAACATTATAAATAAAAGGCAGTAAATAATGTGTGTGTAGATTTATCAGTGACCAATATTGCAGTTTGCTGCATTTTTGTCAGATGGTGCAACTTTTCCATGACAGGCTTGATGGCACACCTTCCCTTTATATAAATCCTGGCTGGGGAAACAGAAGAAGTGCACTCATTAGGGCCTAATTCAGAGACAAACTGTCTCGCCTCAAACTGTCGCTTTCTTGGCCCGGGTATCTATTTGCTGCACGGTTGTGTCTTGGCTTGCCTGCTTCCAGGAGCCGTGGTATTGTGCTGCGAGACGCTACAAAGCAGGCTGCTCTTCCCACGCGCGGGCATCCGTCCTCATTACCCCAGCACGGCATGCCCGCTCTGTGCCAGCGCTCACAAAGAGCCCCTCCGCCCAGAGACTCTGACAAATGTGCAGAGAGCAACAATGGAGCAAGAGATGGTTTGTGCATGTGTGGATGTGTGATGGTGTGTGTGTGTGATGGTGTGTGTGTGTATGAGACCCAGCAAGAAATAGAAAGGGCACAACTCAATGCTTTGTTGTTGCCATCACCACAAAACCTCTCAAAAACTGTGTATGAAAATGAGTGTGTGTTCGTATTGTACTGTAGCTCACAGGCATTCTGTTCTTTGCAGAAACTGCGTGACAATGGGCTCGGGTCTCGTGGGAGTGAATGCTGAGATATATATCCACGTGTACTTTTGGAAGCCGGCCCATACCATCGATCTTCTTCTTACACGGAATAAAGAATGGAAGCAGCGTTAAGGGGTTGCAACACGCTGAACGGATTCGGGTATGAATTCAGTGGCGGCTTTTGTCTCGCGCGCAACAACTCTGTTCTGCCGTGTCCTACACGAGTGATCGCTCGAGAAGACACACAATCATGTGAAATTAAACATATGCATAACACAACAATGGGTGTACATTTTAGTCATTAGGTCGAAAACAAAGAAACACCTGAATAAAATGGGTATCTGTTTCAATTCATGTTTAAGAGTTCACTAGTAGTCGATTTTTATTTCTATAGTGCTTATAAAAATAGTCACAGAAATCCCTTTAGATAAAAAAACACATTGCTTTGAGTAAAACAGCACGTCCGCGGCTATCATCTTGCTGCAGCTTTCCTTTAAACTAGCCCTGAACTCGGCTAACTCTTCTTTAATGGCTGATCATCCAAGCGCTTAATTCATTGTTTTTTTTTCCCTCTCTGTCTGAGAAAAAGACTTTCTCACATGTCTGAATGAATAAAACTTCAAAGGAAAAAAAAAGTATTTTTGCAATTTCACCTCAGCTTTTACATGCATCACATGGAAGATAAATGTTTAGCCTCAGAAACTAGCTAACCTTGCTAACATTAAAGAGATTTTCCCCCCTGATTTTTATCCTATATCCTAGTAGATTTAGATACTGTTCTATGACATTATTGAGAATTTCACAATGTAAAGTGTTCACCAGAAACTAAACCCATAGCAAAATTTTGTTGCTCAGAATGAGCTTTTTCTTGTCTCATCAGACTGAATTGAGCTGTCTCATTACAAGCTCGACTTTGTCTTTTCTATTTCTCCTAAACCCCACTTAGGAGAAACAAAGAGACATAACTGAGACACAGAGCGAGACATACTTTTGAGAAACATTTGAGAAATCTGAGATGTACATGAGAAACAGAACTGAATTTGAAGGAGAAGCAACTGAGCCATATATAAGATCATGATGAGATTAAAATCAGTTATAAATGAGATGTATGAAACAAATAAAAAATATTATAGTTTTATCGAAAATATCAGAAATCCTCAGTTGACAGCATACAGTGAAATAAATTTACAATTCACACAATATAACAGACACCAGCAAAATCCGGCAAATCAAGACACTAAATGATACAAAATGTCATAAAACCTGATAAAGATATTAAGTGTCACACTGCTCAACTCAGAGTATGATTTATACAGGAGTTACACAAAGGCCACAGCAGTGTGACAATCTTCCAGTGAAAAGAATCAGTCAAAAAGGAGATAAAAATTTTTTTATGGAACATTGTTTGCTTGCTGGGCTACAAGAACGGGCCAAAGCCAGGAAAAGTTCTTTCTCGCCGGCTTGGTCTCCTTCTTCATTTTTATCTGCAGCAGGCAAAGTAGGTGGGGTGCTACCGCCACCTAAAGGTCTGGATGACTGATAGATAAAGTGTTGTTGTTTTTTTTTTGGATTTGACACGGAGGCCTGACGATGCGCTGCACATTTCTCTAACACACTGGTCACTTAAACATTTGCAGGCTTAGAGCATGTGTGGGAGAATTTGTGGAAAATTATGTCTTTATTAGAATCTATATGTACTGTAGGCTTAATTGTTGTGGCCATTAAAAAATGTTGAATATTTAGTCACAAATGTATAATCAAAAATAGGTTTGGTCTTAAATGATAAGTGTATACTTAAACCAAAAGCATTTTTAGCCATTTTCTGCATTATGTTTTAATAAATATACTGTATACGGATCAGGATTGTGCAATATAGAGTGACATTTGTTAAGCAGAATATATTCTTCAATATAAAGAACTCAATTTTATTACATTTTAACTAACTATACACACACGACTAAGCAAAAATTAAAAAAAAAGGATCATATCAGAACATATCAGAAAACCCAAATGCACAGTTTACAATTATTGTATACCTTACGTGTGGGAAACAGTGCTTTGGGAAAACAAAAAATATGTGAGTCGCACATAAGACAAATATGAACTATCTCTGAGATTTAGAGTTAATGAGCCATATTTGAGACACATTTGAGAAGATTGAGAAAACAGCTAAAATCTCATTCAAGTCTCAAAAACGGCTCATATGTGAGTTGCACACAAGGCAAATGTAAACTATCTCTAAGATTTAAAGGTAATGATCCACATTTGAGACATTTTTGAGAAGATGCAGAAAATGCCAAAATCTCATTCAAGTCTAGGAGACAAAGAAGAGATTAACATGAGATCTCATCTTGGAGTTTCTTTGCTATGGGAAACTTTAATGTAAGCTTGTGTTTACTTCAGAGAAGTGTGCTAGTTTGCTAGCAGTTACAGTAACTAGCTAGCTAGCTAGCTATTAGTGTACAGTATGTTTAAGCACATTAATAGTTACCGCCATTTTAGGGTAAAGGCATATTACAATTTATTCTTCTACATAAGGTAATAGATTTAGATCACTGGACTTGTCGCTAACACATGTCTGCTTTGCCCAACTTGTTTTCGTCAGTGAAAAGCCAATTATTTGTTTGTTTCTTTCTGCATTTTGTGTAAGATTTAGTGAAGACATAGCACCATGGGTCCCGAGAATGCTATCAAGGACAGTAGCAAGAAGAAAAGGGAGCTGCTTTCAATTTCATTTTTAAAGAAGCTGGTGCCAAGAGGAATCATAAAGTAAGCTTAAGGGTGGTTTCATGTCTATTTATTTCATATTTTACTTCATTTATATGTGTTTCCTAAATGTTTAAAATGTTTTTAGATGCAAAAATATGATTACAGTGTGGATAATTGGTAATATTGGTAACATTTTTGGGTGACTACAACAGATTATTTGCATTTACATTATTTCCTACGGGAAAATGTGTTTCGCAATACGATTATTTTGCCTTTAAAACTCACATCTGGAATGGACTAAATTCATATGCCGAGGTACCACTGTACAAGATTATCTGTCCTATTTCTAGTCGATTGTTATTACAAACAGAACATTTCTGGTTTATTGGCAGAGAATTTTGCTTATTACAAGAAATAAATTCTCAAAAACAAAACAAGCAAATGTATCTGGCAATAAAACACTTTTAGTAACATTTGACTAGAAATAAACTTCACTAACTTATATTTGGTTTGTTTAAAACTATTTAAGAAATTATTGATAGCTTTGGCTAGACTCAAGAATATTTCACTTGCTAAGACGCTACAATTTCTTGCTCTACTGCCAGATTATTTTGTTTCTTAAAAAAAATTAATTACTAAAAAAAAAAAAAAAGGCAAAATTCCCTGGAAAAAAAACAATAAATTTTTGTATGTATTTTCATTTTGTGGTAACATTTGACAAGAAATAAACTTAATGATCTTATATTTGGTTTGTTGTAAACTTACTCTAAGAAATCATAGAGAGGTTTGATTAAATTCAAGAACATTTCAATTGCTTTAATGCTAAATTTGTTTGCAGTTTCCTAACAGTATGACAAAGCGCAGTTTAGCCACTTAAAATCTGAATGTACCACCCGGCTGAATATACATGGACTGTGAAGCGCATTCAAGTGTTGTTGGCCAGAAATCAAGCAGTGGAGCCTTTTCTAAAGAAACAGTCAATTGAGACTTAAGCTTCCAATACCCCATACAGTATGTAGATTAAAAGAAGGGTTGGCACTCATCCATTACAATATACAAGACATCTTTTTTTTTGTTTTTCAATATAATGCTTTTACTCCAAATATTTTTGTACACAGCATGTCATAATGACACTAAGTCTTCCCACTGGCAAGAAAAACCTCATAGTGAATAAACAAATAATAATAATAAAAATAAAAAAAAACTCTTACAATAAAAAAATAGTGAAGAAGCTCAAATTCAGTGTTATCGAGGAGAGAATGATGTGCACGTGCTCAGGGACGGAACATCACCGGTATGGTTGTCATGGTTACTAAGAGAGGCATAGTTGTAAAAAAAAAAAACACACACACACAAAAAAAAACAGTCTTCTAATGGAAGTTCACCAGTGAAACACATGAGACTGTGGAAGTGGGAAAAGCAGAAAAAATGGTTTTAGGCAGAAAAAGAAGTGACTTGAAACTGGAGGAAGAAGGATTCCACCATAAAGGTTTGTCGATTTTTTTGTGTGTATGGTATATATATATATATATATATACACAGTGGGCTTTGTGTCATTCAGAAGGATAATGTGATAAGGATGGTGCCATGCAATCTTCTGTGTATATATACGATGGAAGCACAGTGGCGTAATGGTGAGCAGTGTGACCTCGCACCTCCAGGGGTATTCCTGCGCTTGGTGGGTTTCCTCCCACTGTCTAAAGACATGCAGATTAAGTTAATCTTCATTCCCAAATTGCCCATATTGTGTGTGTGTCCTGTGATAGATCGGGACCCTGTCAAGGGTGTACCCATCCTTGTGGGACCCTGTACACAGGATAAAGTGTCAAAGAACATGAGTGAATATATTTGAGGCGTGTCAACCCAAACCAGGACGTTCGATTGTACAGAACAACAATAGTAACTAATTTAAAGTTAAAACTCTATTTCTATTTCTCTATATAATCCCCTGCTACACTAATGCACTTATCCCAGGGTTTCACTAGTGCATGGATACCATCTAGCTATAAAGCTTCTCAGTACGCCGGAGCCATTTAATTTAATATGAAGAAATGAAGGGTGGCTCAAGACTCTCGCACCGTACTGTATATTTTCCATTTTGGGCCAAGTACGTTTCGTGCAAGTGGCTCAAAAAGCTTAATGTCAAGCCTTGTGTTGTAGTTCTCTCTCACACACACACACACACATATATATATAAACACACACACATGCACGTGCAAGCTTTTAAATAAAATATGTCATTTTTAAAGAAAAAAAGTAGAAAAAATTACAGGGACCATCTGAATCGCCCACAAGGACAAAACTGTCTGATAGTCCTGTCCTTGTGGGAACATTTTGTTCGCACCAAGTTATAAACATGCATGCGCGCACACACACACACACACACACACACACACAAACTGTACGCCACCTTGGACGGTCTCTGATGAAAGACCTCGCTGAATAGTTTATACGCTGCAGTGTAATCCTCCACACTATAATACACACCAACTCACATGACCTTCACTCAGGTACAGTAAGATAAATGTGCTAAACGCACACGCTCACACACACACGCTCGCATACACCCTGACTAACCACATGGAAATAGCCACTATATAAGTTTCAAATGGCATCATCTATTGTGGATGGATGAGTTCCTGGACAAGCTTATCTATCACGCTAATCCATTCTTTACGCCCGCGTGTGTTCTATCTTCCCTGCTAATGACAAGCAAAGGCCTCAGGTGCTACACCGGCATATCTCCATAATGAAGTAGTTCACCTGTTTGGCTTCGTATCTCGCCCGAACAGACCAGACCCTAAATCGCTTAACAGGCATCCGTTCATGAAAGGAACAAAAACGTGCGCCTTGCTTTCGGCATGACGTGAATGCCAATCAAGCAAGGATCTGACCTTTGTGCACCGAACTGATGAAAGAGAGCACGTCTGAAACAATCGAAGACGAAATCTGTAATGCATTCCTTCATTAGAATGCTAATAACCACGAATACGCTACAGCAGGTGGCTATCATATCAAGCACGGACTGGGCGATACGGAAGAAATAACACATCACAAGTCATGCTGTTCTAGGAAAATAATCCAGGTCAGGGTGGAAGAACAGCCCTTGACACAAAGCAGAGTGCATTACTTTACTGTCCCGGCATGTTATTGTCCCAGTGAGTTATTCCACTTATATCACAGAATTTATAAAACGTACAGGGTAAATATACAACGTCTTATAAAGTGAACAGATCTTGACTTAGTATGATTAATGTGCATTTTTTTCATGTAAGATTAAACCAAATATAAAATGGTTAAAGCTATTTCGAAACATATTATACTGTTTTTAAGCAGCATGCATTTTCTTGCTCTATTGGCAGATTATAATGATTAGGTTTAATATGTTTAATAATTCTATATTCCTATATCCAAGACATTGTAGATTAATATTGATTAAAGATATATTCACTTGCTAAGATACTTCACTTGCTTTTTTTTTTTGCAGTGTCATGAATAAATGAACAAAATGTCATGCTTTTAAAGTTTTTTGGAGAAAAAATATCAGACACCAGATGCTGCAATAAACTGGCGAATCGAATTTGGAAACGCGTACAGTATTAATGAAAAAGTTTACAGATTTTTTTTTTTTAATGATTTGTTAAGATTATTTGAACTATATTTACGCACCGATCGCTATCCCATTAACAACATTAAACTTCAAACTACCTTTTTTGGGTTCTCCTTGTGGGCGTGGCTCTGCAGGGCCTCTGGGGTTGTGGACATGTTTGTCTGGCACATCCCATGTATGCGTAATGGGAATGGGATCTAAGGAGTTTGGAGGCCGGATCGGTGTCCTTGTCACCAGTGATCATAATGTTATGCGTACTACATTATAATTGTGAGAAAAAAAACAACATATACTGTAGATGTGTATCAGCTGCTACTCAAAGTTTCATTGTCGTATTACAAAAGTGCAACCAAATGTTAGAGTGCTTCTGTAGATTTTAGTTACAGTTCTTATGATCACTAGTATTAGAGAAGCAATAAAAACACCCATTCACACACGAGACTCGAGGGAATTAATGCTAAATACGATATGCAGCTTATCATGTGACTGAGAACCTATAAGTGGCAAGACATCCCTGGGCTGAAAAGTTCTCAAACTGGAGACTCCTTCCATAAACGTTCACGTCAACAATCAAAACAAACTGTTTTTTACTTTATTTAGGTTTTTCTTTCATTGCAATATTATTCGTCTTAGATCATGTGCAATATCTGCCACGTGAGCCCCGTGAATGAGCTGTTACTACGGCAACGATAATATATTAGAAAAAGCTCATTAATTAAAAACCTATGATTTATGATGGAAGTTTAGCTGCAAGTTCTGTCAGTGTCATGCTGTCAAAGAAAATCAATCCACATGTTCTGATTCGAAGATCTGACATTTCTGGGTTTTTGAATAAGACATAATGTTCAGCAAAGCAGAATCATAATCACACACACACACACACAAAGTAAAGTGGAAGGGTTTTTTGGACTCTTACCAGCATTTAAAATTGAGGCCTTTTACTTATTATTATTTTGCATATTACTAACTGACTGATATGAAAAATAAGCAAACTGATTAGCACACATTAACAGACTCTCATACATATTAATAAACGTTTATACAATTATTTGCTACATTTACATATCAGAGAGCGTCACCTTAATATGCGCCTGTTAATGAAAACTTCTCTATGCATTGTAGCTGAAGAAATAAACATTTTTGTATTAATCAACAGCTTTTTTTTTTTTCCATTTTAATTTCCTGTGGCTCTATTAAACCAATATTTTTACCAAATATAAAGGACATCTTGAGGGTTTCTGACAAATTGAAACAAAAGTTTGTTATTCGCTCATATGCTAACGTTCCGACATATCACCCATCCCTACGTCAAGCTATTCTTGCCTTGCTAGCTCCTTTCACAGCTGCCCTGCTAACAGGACCCTGTGCTATATTTACACCTGTACAGGATGTGTATCTTTGGCGAAAGCGAGTGAGCGGCGAAAGCTACAGGTACGCCTGACAAATCATCTGCTGACACGTTAGCTAGCACTTTTTCAGTGTGGAAACATCTGGCAGAGGATTGCTTTTGGATTCTGTTCCAAGAGCTTCCAATTATCCTGTGATAAAATTCACGAAAACAAGAAAAAACAAAGCCAACTGCATGTATACAGTGCGTCCTTGGTGTTTTAGTGTAGTCATGAAAAATGCATTTCTTACAGATGCAAGCAAAAGCAATGAAGCCACAGTGTTGAGGTTTACAGGTCTGGTGTCGTGTCCAGACCAGTGTAGAGGACAGCTCAAGAGTGGCGCGTAATTATAATAAACTCTAGGCATGGGAGCCATTGATGAATATTAAAAATTTTATTCTTGTAATAGTAATATTACAGGTTACATAACATCCCACTGTCTATCATCATCTGTACTGTAAACTGCACCTGATTCCATTTAAACAGAAAATCATGTTTTTTTTGTTTGACAAGACTAGGCTAGTAATGTAATGTAATGACAAATCATTTAATTTAGTCTTTTACCACATTGTAATTTGATCTATTACTTAAATTGTTATTTTTTAATTGTACTTTTATTCTTTTTTGTTTTTGTTTTAACGTTTTTTGATGTACTTGTTTCTTTGATTTTTCTTCGCTCATTATAAACTCTTTTCGTTGTATTTTAATGTGCTTTATTTTTACTTTTTGAACTGTTTCTTGGCTTTGTAAATTTGTAAATTTTGATTGTTGTTTTTTTCTTTTATAATTTTTTCTTAGTTCCATACAATTCTTTCTTACTTTGTTACAGTTCTTTGATACTTTGCTTTATTTGTCACTTTATTTTCTTTGTTTGTTACTTTGCTATGTTGCTTTGTAAACTGTCTGTTTGTTACTTTGTTATATTTCTTTGTTCATTTTCTTTGTTTCTTATTGTGTTACATTTCTTTGCTTTATTTTCACATTTTAAATTTTCTTTGGTTTTTGTTTTGTTCATTTGTATATTTTCTCGTTTTTTTGTTTTTTTTTTTACAATTCTTTCATCATTTGTTACAGTTCTTTGATATTTTGCTTTCTTTGTTACTTTGTTTATTTTCTTTGTTTGTCAAATAGCAAATTACGTTGCTATTTTTCTTTGTAAATTTCTTTGATTCTTACTGTTACATTTCTTTGCTTTATTTTAACTTTTAAAATTTTCTTAGTTTTTTTTTTTTGCTTTGTTAATTTGTGAAATTTCTTTCTTGTTTTGTTACAATTTTTCCATAATTTGTTACAGTTCTTTCTTTGTTACTTTGTAAATTATCTTTGTTTGTCACTTTTTTAATTTGCTCTCTTTTGTTGTTAATTCATCATTCTCCTTACAGCATCTTGTAAGGAGAATTACAACCTTACAACCTCTTGTTTGCCAAAAAGTCAGAAATCTGACATTCCGTACAAAGACGTCAAAGGTCAATTTGTCTTTGCAATATTCTACACTGCATCATTCAATGCTGATGAATAATCCATGAGAATGAACTCTACAAGCATATTAACTTTTTTTTTTTTTTTTTTTGCATTTAGGTATAACACAGTCAGGGAAATTGCACAAATTTCTAGGCCATGTAAAAATTCAATACAGTAAACATATCTGACCGTGGTGTAGTGTGTTGAGTCAGCAGTGCTGGTCAGACAGCACTAGAGCTTTTATGCCAAACAGCAAATGTGTTGACTGTGGATGAGTGACGGTATTCGGTCCAAAATGTCTATATATTCAAGTAGTCCTGGCATATATGCTGCTTTGGCTTACTCTGGCCCGTCTGAGACATTCTTGGACTGTCATTTTTTGCAATGTCTGGACTGAGAGAGATGGCTGAGATTCTGTACCAGAGCTGAAATGAGTCCTGGCCCATGCACCAGCCAACAAAAAGCACGACTAATAGCTGAAATTTATTATTAAGGCTTTTATGCAGCCCTAATCTGGCGAATCATTCTGGACCATTCTTAGGCTGTCGTTTTATGTAGTATCTAGGTGCTGAGAGATGGCTGAGATCTCGGTATTAAAGTTGAAAAAAGGTTCTGCTCCACTGACAGGCCAAAAATAAGGACGAGTGCTGGCGGAATTTTGACACTATCGTGACTAGCGTTGTAGCAAAGTGGTATGGGTCGTAGTTGGACCAGCATTCTTTGTGGCATCTGGGTTGAATAGAAAAACGGTCATGTGGGCCAGGAATAGGCCAGAAAGACTTCTGTGTGGGATGCAAAGACTTTAATCCAGTACTCCTGAAATCCTCGTCTACGCAGGGTTAAATAAACAGCGCTATCTGGTAAAACATGTCTGCAGTAAATGAACTGACAATCCTGTGGGATTGGATTTATATTTGTGTTTTTCTTAATAAAAATGCATGATTATGAGTCACTATATACATTATACATGCAATATTTACAGCTGATAAGCTTACGAGGAAGCATGTGTGAGAGCTTTATCAGGCTAATTTAAAGCTGTTTTATGTACAATTGCTGTAGGATATATTTATAATCTTTTATAAATGGTTACGCATTGGTCGTAAAATCACCCAGATTTTCCTGTGTATTTAAACTTTCCACATAAGGTTGTGTTGCTATTCCTTATTCAGTTCTACCTATACTGTATATAGTTGTGCCAGCTAAAATAACATTAGACTAGGCCTTATAAGGTACACAAATGCTACAAATTAAATATTAATAGCTAATAACAGACTAAATAAATAACAGGAAATAGTTCGTTCTGTTGTGATTTTTGATTGGTGAACAGTTGGTCAATTCAAAGATTATATAAAAATATACAGATAGTAGGGATGGGAATCACCAGAGATTTTATAAAACATTTATTTACTTATTTATAAATATCCAGATTAATTTTTTTACTCCCAGATTTTGTTATATTCTAAACAAACCTGGTAAATAATTAGCTCCTACCACACAGGATTCTGTGCCGCCTGCCAATATGTGAATAGTTTAGAGTGCACCACCTGTAGGATTATAGCGCAATGGCGACATTTTCTCACCTCAAATGCAAACATATGAATTGAAACGTATTTATAAACATCACTAAGAACTATTTTGGACTAAGTGTGAGGATACACGAATTGCCACACGAAACTAAATCGATTTTTCCCACTCGTCTCTAATAGATAGATAAAATCTAATCAAATTTAAAATTTATTAAAAAGAAAGATAACCCTGCAGTTACATTTTTAACTCAGTCTCAGTATCTTCACAGCTGCACATACGCAGTTAATCTGTAATTACGAATGCCTCATCATTTAAAATTCAGCATGCTGGCATATAGGCTTTAATGAAAAGCTCTTCAGAATGATGAAGGATGAGTTATGCTGTTCCTCCCTTTTGCCGGCGGTCATCAATCTTTCTGCTTCCACGTGTAGCGTGCGCGCTCCTTCCCTCTTTCCCCCCTTGCACTTTTTTTTTTTCTTCGACTCGGGACATGCGCGTCCCTTCTAATCATCTCTCTTGTCACAAGCGCCTGTCGTCTCCTACTCCGTACTGTCCACACTTTCAAACACATTCACGTCCACTTCCCCGCTTCCCGTAGTCCTTCCAGTATCGGAAAGAAAAGGTGGGAGTGAAGAAGAGGTGACACCGGTGACCGGTTTTGTTTTTAGTAGGTTCCCTCCTCTACAATGTGTCACTTCCTGTTTAAGTTCTCGTTATCTACCTTGTCCTTCTGCGCCACTTGCATTTTTATTTTGTTTATTTATTTATTTTGAGGTTGGACTGCCTTATTTCTGTTTGGGCGAACTAATTTCTCCTTTTTGTCCTCCCCTGCTATGGTCTTTCATGCTGAGAACCGTTCCCCCAATCAAAACGCTACTACAAAAGCATTTTTTTTTTTTTTTTGGTAAATGGAATCTTTACACACTGCTGGGCGGCTGATAAACAGATCTAATTTTGTCTCTTGCTGCTCATCCCATAATGAAGTCAAAATGCAATTATCAGTAATGCTTCAGAAAAGTACAGACAGGGCGGAATGGAGGCACAGCATGTACATCCACATTCTCTCTCTCTCTCTCTGACACACACACATTTTGCCATTTGGCCTGAGTGGGGTTACTGACTCTGCAAATGATAAACAAGTCGGAAAGAAACGACTGTTGCGAGCACGCGGCGCGCTCTTCGGGAGGCATTTTTGAGCAACGCCTTGCAGTTTCTAATACACTGCAGCTGGGTTTGCTACTTAACACTTCTTTTGTGATGACAGCGAGAGGGAAGCAATTATTCAGGCCATTTTAAAAGTGGCTGCATTGAATTCGCAAAACCGCCAGGTGCTGAAGACTTTGTGGAGATTCGCATGCCACCCAAGCTGATAAAAATGCTTCAGTTGGTGTAATTTTATTTTTATTTTTTTATAGATTCATTCTCGGTTGAAAAAACTGCTTTATGCAAGGGTTTTTTTTTTTAAATAGCTCCATGCCAACCATGATGCCAGAGCAATCAAAATGTGCAAACCTCAGGAGGAGACGGGGTGCTTTTGTAACAGGCGCATTTGCATCACCAGTCGGGGCAACGTAGCGCATTAGTAGCGAACAATTAAAAATTGCTAGTCAGTCTTGGACCTCAAACCTGCTGCGTGTCACTTGTCCCATTCTGTACTTCGCGAATATTGCTTCAGAGATTGGCTAAGGATCCTGAAAATCGAGTAACCGATCTTCGAAGCCATTATCTTGGGGGGGCTCAAGGCAGGAGCACACTCTCGACAGGATACCTGACCACTGCAGAGAATTACACACTTCCTAATACCCTCAATAGAATCGGTAGATGTTATGGAAAATGGAAGGAAACTGGGGAACCCTAAGGAAACCCATCCTCAGGATCAAACACCGACACTGGAGAAAGGTTCTAATATCATCAAAAGTTTAAATTCAGTTGTGGCTGGGACTCAGAGACAGAATAACTAATAAGGCCTTTGTTTCCTGGGACGTTGGTCAACAATCTCAGCTGTCTAACACCACATAACATTAGCACATTAACTTTATCACAGTTTAATTAATTTACCCATAAACAGGTGACAGGATCATGGGCACCCAGGGCTCATTTTTGCCTTTGGGGACAAAAGGCCAGCCTGTCTGGTCCAATCCCACAGAAAAATTGGCCTGAAAACTCCATTCCCTACCCTGCAACCCACAGCACCCAAAGGATCCACTGCCAACGTCCTGGTGCCAGACACCACAGAGCACCTCCAGATGCTCTGAAAAGCCACTCTTTGAGAGTCCAGAGCTGCCCAGATGGCACAAGAGGAATTTACACCTTATCAGGCATTATGTAATGGGTATGGAAGACATGAACAATAGAGGAAAAGACGGGAAGTCTTAGTGGCTTTGTATGTCTCAGAGGAAGCACATACGAGCCTTTACCCTCCCAGTTTGGCAGATGTCATGTGATAAGGGAAAAGAGAAACAGTAGTGAATACATCACTAGGGCATTAGATTGAACAACAATCCCAAAAAGACTAAAAAAAAAACCAAAAAAAACAATCGGTGTTCACAAATTCAATCCTATTGAAACCCCCCGCCCCCCCAAAAAAAATTACTATATTTCATAAGGACTAGTGTGATGTTATTCAATTTTAGAGCTTGTTTCTTTCTCCGGTTGTCCCCAAGCTGAACGCTGAGCTGAAGGGACAATTTCTGCTGTCATCCCTTGTTTCAAATCTCCAGGGCTCCCAGTCTGGAGCTGTCGCGGTGAAGCAGGCGTCCCGGCTCATTCGATTTCACGTCGGGGAGGACAGGCACGGACCCGGGGCAGGTGTGGAGAGGGAGCTGGGGAAGGAAAGAGAAAGCTGCAAAGCAAAATGTCTCTGATAGACAGCCTGAGCACCTTGGTCCCCTATCTTATTAGGGGGGAAAGAAATAAGGAGGTAGATAGACAGATAGACAGAGAAATTGTGTGTGTAAGCAGGGTGGATGGATAGAACTGGCTGAGAGTGAGCCTTGGGGATGACAGAGGGCAGGAGAGGGCAAATGTGTTTTGTGTGTGCGAGTGCGCGTGAGAGTGTAGCTTGCGAAAGAGGATTGCCGAAGCTCCCGGTGGACACGGGGTTAAAGGTCCACGCTAGACACCTGAGAGACTTGTAAGTTAAACTATGCCTACTTCCACATTGGTAACTGGTGCATCCAGAGGGCTGGCCACTGGCAACGGGATCAAAAAAACAAGAATAAAACATAAAACGAAGCTGTGTATCTAGTCTAAAGTTGAGAAAGGTGTTTTTATCCCTAGAGCAAAGCAACACCGATTTACAAGCCGGTCTCTTTTAGAAGCGTTGTTCTATATCATTCTCTCGCAGCAGGGGCAGAGAAGAGAGACGCTGTTTCTTTCTTTCCTCATTTCTTTCTTTTTTTTTTCCTCCTCCTGCTCCCGGCTGACAGCGAAATGCTGCGAGTCATTAGGCCAGGGTAATCTAATGCCTTCCATCGAGCCTCAGCTCTCACTTAGAGCATTAATTGGTGAGTGAGTCACCTCACCTTTCCACGTCTAAAGAGGAAAGTGCTGAGAGGGTTCCTTTGAGTTTACCGTAATTAATTACTGTGACAACCAAGGTGCGGGGGAAAAAAAAACACAAGCAAATCCTTAAGATCTACAGCATGCCAAGCTTGGCTAAAGGTTGAGCAAAAGTGTTAGATGATTCTACTACATGTAGCATCATTACAGGTTTAATGCTTGATTTTAATGGATGGCGAAAAATGTTTGAAGAGACATTAAAAAGCTATCAAAGGCAAAACTGTCCATTTCCTGGCAGACAGCGGGAGGAGGAACGCTCTTAAATGCTGTGGCTACGCCACGGAAAATGCAGCGTCGCTAGGTTCTGACGATCTCTGTAATCCGGAGTTCATTTGCATCGTATTCAAATGAATACGTCAAGAGTCGAGAGGGTTTTTCCCCCCCCCGCATTTTCAACATGCACAGGAACTACTTAACGTGATATCATGAGAGCAGGTTATGGTCAGTACTTCTGAAACGGGCTAGCGTGTCAGTCATGTGAGAGGAGGACGTGTGCGCTGGCCACGCTCTGTAATCTCAGCAACGCATCTACTGGAGCAGCTTATGAAAATACGGCATGTTATGCAAAAATATGCAGATACAAAAGACCACTCGCAGCAGGGAAATCTGGGTTACATTGGAGTTAATGGCACATTTTTACATTTTACATTTTCACACCCTCGGAAGCAAAGTGCACACACGCACACACACTCACACACACACACACACAC
>JAOVVA010000021.1:10468929-10483531 GCA_028565275.1 Leiocassis micropogon
ACCCCCTTTCCCACCCCTCATGAGTCTGGGTTCTAATTGAGCTCGCTGCAAAATAGCAGATCCCTCTGATTCTGTCACATTCATTTCCTGCTTCTGCCTCCCAGGAGAATTCCAATTACACCTGCCGCCTCTCTGGCAGCCTTCAGCGCCGCCGCGATCGCTGCGTGTACAGGAAAAGTGTTCGCACCAAGAGAAAAAAAAGCAGCGGCTTTAATTAAGAGTGCCTAAAAAAAAAAATAAAAAAAACACGGATCGCTGAACCCATCAGTGACGTGAAAGTCGGGCGAAAAAGCGCCGGTCAGGCGACACGAATCGATAATGGCTTTAGGGCATGTGAGAGGAAATGAAGATAACTCTCAGCTCAGGGAATCGTAAAGGTGTGTGGATTTCAAGAATGAAGTTGCATAATAAATGGAAGAAAAAAAGGAATCATATATGGGACGAAAAAATATTCATTCGCAAGTAAAGTTGTATCATTACAACAAAAAGAACATTTTGAGAAAGGAGTCTTCATTTCAAAAGTTCTGATATTACAAGAACTCTAATAATAATAATAATAATAATAATAATAATATTAAATAATTATAAATATAATAATAGTGCAATATTTCATGATGTGGAATCATATTTTTAGATTTGCTTTGTCACAATATTATAAAAATAATAGAATCATAATAATTACCCGTTTTTATTAATATTTGTAAAAAAAATTAATTTTGAGAAGAAAGTTGTGCAAAAGTATAAAAAGTTGCAATTTATCTACAAAAAGTTGTAATATCTGATATTACAGAAGAAAAAGTTGCAACATTTTAAAAGATCTACTTCATGAATTATTTAAATGAATCAATTAGATGAAAAAAAAAAGCAACTATTTATTTATTCATCTTCTATACTGATTATCCTGTGCAGGGTTGCAGCGGCCTGAAGCCGATCCCGGGAGACTTGGGGCATCAGACTGGACAAGGTGCCAATCCTGCAGTGTGTGTGTGTGTGTGTGTGTGTGCACAACGCACACATCCAGGCAATCTGGGAACAAGAATTAAGCTAATTTGCATGTCTTTGAACTGTGGGAGGAAACCAGAGGGAAACATGCACACAGACCTGAGGTGGGACTCGAACCCTCGACCCTGGAGGTGCCGGACACAGTGCTAACCAATACACCACCGTGCCGCCATCAACCATTTATTGAGTAAAAAAAAAAAAAACATATTTGTATCTAAAACTAAGTAAAAATGGCTGTAGTGAGTAAAAAGACTTGGTAAATAAATAAACATGAAAGCAATGTCTTGTGTGTAAAAAAAAAAAAAAAATGCAGAAAATTCAGTGAAGTTATTGTGTCTTTGGTTGGAGGAGGAATCTCTGAAAGTGTTGACCTCAGAGGTTACGTCTACACGGCGTTCACAGAAGATCCTGAGGCAGAGGATCTCCGGCGCTCGGTATCTCCGGCGTGTTATAACATATGGACCCGTACGCTGAACTTAAGCGTTATGACGAGTCCATCTGCAGTAACACATTGTGTGCTCGATTGTGATTTCTGCTTCAACAAATAAACTATTTCCTCCGAGTCTGTGTGCTCCTTTCTTCTAAACGTCTAGCGCTGTTACCACTGAAATGTTACAACTTTATTTGTCAACTCTTATTATTACGATTAGAAAGAACGTATTAACACATTATACGGTACGTACAGTACTCTCCCATTGATTCACATTCATTTCTAATCTCCTCTGCTCTAAAGTCTCGGTGCTAACCAGCAGATAAGTGCACTTTAATGTAGCCGGACCTCCTCCCGTCTCGGCGTCACGCGTAGCCGAGTTAAGGGATTCCGGCGCGTGTGGCCGAAGCAGCAGACTGTAAAACAAAGCTTCTTCGCTCAAACTGTGAGTTAATCTGATGTCGACCGAAACAATATGGCTTCCCGTGACTCTGCCGAGACAGAACGCTAAGCCCTTTAAAGCCAAATCAACCGACGGCTGTGAGAAAAAAAAAAAAAAACAAACTCAACAAACCATCATTTGGAATATCGTCTCATTAGGATTGTTGTAGGAGAAAACGTTGGGGTTTAATACACCGAACAGAATAAACTTAGACCCACACTTCTAGGAAAAGTGATCAAGTGCTTCAGCACACATCAGGTTTCAGCAAAGAAAACAAAACAAAAAGCCTAATACTGTTTAACATCGTCTCCATCACAATCTCAGAGAGTTTTAGTTTCATAAGACTCGGTGAAGCTTGAAGGACGAGCTGCTCTCTGAAGCAGTACCTCTCATGGACCACAATGCTGATAGACATGCCATGCCATGTCAAGTTCCTGTTCGTAATTGCGTCATAGCAGCTGTAACTATACACTCCCTCACCGTCCTCCGTTCAAATTTATAGGACAAATATAACAGCAAATTGAAACCGGAAAACACTCTGCACTTGGAGAGAAAAAAAAAACTTTTTTAATGTTTAAAAATTTTACAGTTCTCTCATCCTGGAGACCCCTTCCGTAAGTAAAAAAAAACAAAACAATAATAATAAAAAAAAAAAATCCACTCCTCTAATGTGGACTTCCGGAAATGCAAGTCCTTGTGTGAGATGTTGGTAGATAAATAAGAGGTTTGAACAAGCGCAGGACAATGAAGCATAAAGTCAGAACGAGTCCACTTCTATAGAAAATCAATCAACACTTTTGGGCCAATCAGAACTGAGAATTAGAGAGATTTATCAAACAATCAATCAATCAATCAATCAATCAATCATCCATCTATCCATTCATCTAGCATTATCCATAAATCCACAGATCGATCTATCTATCTATCTATCTAAATATTTGTATAATTATATGGTTATAGCTTTTTTAAGGGTTTCATCTTGGATTTTTTTTTTGTCCCGGCTTAATCAGAGTCAGATTCCACCAGAACTGATTTAAGAAAATAAATTTAATTGAAAATGCTACAGTAACACCAACAATAATAATAATAAAAATATAAAACATATTGATTCTCATGTTCCCTTAATGGAAGTCCAGAGCGTGGACGGTGATTCTCTGCAATCAGCCTTAGATCTGCTCATCACAGCATACAGTCTCATTATCATAATCTTTATAACTCACGCTTGTGCTGTACGCACTTTTTTTAATTTCTAAAACCCTCTCAGGTCATGACGTCGAGAGGAGACGGTATGTTTCCATAACTGTACTGTACATTAATTTGACCTCACAGCTCCATTAGAAAAAGTCTTTTTTATAATATTGATCTGAGGATCTGTGTACGGTCGGGGCGTTACGTGGGCGAGTTCTGTAAACCTCAGCGCTCTGTTGTGAGTTTAAACACATACGGTAAAGCATAACAAAGACCGAACATGTCGAACTTTGACTCCTCCAGTTTTCCCAAAGGCACCACTGGAATTTTATGTTTGCAATCCGTCACCATAAAGACACTATTAGCTCTATATGAGCCTCTAAACATTAACACTATCAACACTGGACGGTTTTACTTAAAGCGTTCGCAGCTCGGATGCTGCGGCTTGCTAGCACGTGATTTACAAATGAGTAAACACTTATCCCTTTAGTAATAAAGTGTGGAGTCGGAATCTGGTTGGCTTACTGTTACGAGTGACGGATATTCACCTGCTTCCAAAAAAAAAAAGGGTCGGATCGTTGTTTCGGCAAAAACGAACAAGCGATGACAATCTGCGTGTTGTCTGATCGAGAGCAAATACTTAAAGCACTCTATACACACAGTGCAACTCATTAAAGCTAAAACTACCTTGTTTACTCTTGAGCAGCCATTTAGATTCGCCATTTATGAAATCCCTGGCTGAACACGGGGCCGGAATTATTATTATTATTATTTTTTTTACGGAATAAGGAATTCCAACTGGAGGAGGCGCGCGTCCTAATTGATTTGAAGGTCCGAGTTACAAGTCGTACAGACGTGTTCTCAGGTAAAGACTTTCAAATCTCGGCAGCTGGAAATCTCCGGTCTCGGAGAGCGAGGCTGGCATCGTTAAACGCCGCGCGGTGTGAACGCCAGTCTCCCGAATCTTCCTCCCACACCTCTTTTCATATTACGGAAAAGCTAAAAATGTTCTGGAGGGAACCGATTGCACAGATTGCATTTTCATTTTATAGTCCCCCACCCCCTACTTCAAAAGATACAGTGTTTACACAGACAACTATGAATGCACATACATACACACACACTCCTACGCTCTCACACACACACACACACACACACACACACGCCTCCCCACAAGGCCAGTTAGGAGGAGTAGGGCAGACAAAGCGGCTCAGGTAATTAAACTCCGTTCATGCTGACAGGGAGGATCAATAACACGGGCTCCCTCTAAACCACACAGTGTGCTGTTCTGGTTCTTTGCTCCTACGCCAGGCCAGAATATTAAAAACATGACAAACAGCCTCTATAAATACTCGCTCCATCTCTCTCACACACACATTTCCCCTTCCACCCCTTAAAAAACACACAGACTGTTATGGGCTGCTGCTTTGGCGGTGACCGGATGTCAAACGCGTATTAGACTCCTGCGACCGTGTCTCCTGGAACCGAGCAGCTCCAGCTGTGCCTCGGAGGCGGCACGAGGGAAGAAAGCCGAGGCGCAGGCCCCTGACTGGGTACGAGCAGGGAGCATCGTGGCCCTGCGGGTCATCGCCAGCGTGACGCCGGCTGACAAAGCGCCACGGCAGTGTGTGTTCCCTGCTACCCTGCCACGCTCCTGTGAAACAGAGTGCACATGGATGTCAGGAGCAGCTTCACGGAGATAAGACCACCTGTTCCAGCAGCAGAGGCGCGTGGCAGAGAAACTCACCGAGGCTGTTAATTCTGAAAGAGCGTGAGGAGGAGGAGGAGGAGGAGGAGGAGGAGGAAGACGGCTGCTTCAATCATAATTAAAACAAAGTCCCTAGCATTTCGACTAATTAGATCTGAAGACCTGTTGGCATGGAAACGTGACAGCACGCGTACCCCCGCCTGCACCACCTCTCCCTCCCACCTCACACGGCTCGGACGGAAATTGGCAAACGGAGGACGGTGCCGAGTGCCAGCACTTATTCTGATCTCAGGTTCACCAAAGTGTCACGGATGCACTATTCATTTATTTCTCTAATCCTATTCTTTTGATACGGAATTATATTAGAGTGTGTTTGTTATATTAGAGTCACGTTAAAAGCCAGCGTCATGTTAAATTCATCAAAAATGTGATCTTTGATACGTGCTGTGTGATTCGTACTGTGAAATACAGAAAATCCTATGGCAGGTTTAAAAGATTTATTTAAATACAAAAAAACAAACGAAAAAATACTTTGATAGTAGTGCTGGGTGATGTGACCTCAAACCAATATCAAACATTTTACCTTAATTATGATTATTGAACAATTATTTTGACAGGGTTTGTACTGTAAATAAACTCAACTATTTAAGCTGAGATATATCCCCTCCAAGTTTCTTAAAACACGTGCTGGAATGTTTTTAAGAGGACAGTATAAGAACACCCAGAGCGCAGAAAGTATTAACAGAATGTAAAAAAAAAATTACATGGGTAAGATGACATCGATAAGAGGTTCTGAATGTCAGTTTCAATAAATTTTTGATTTATTGCCCAGCCCCTATTTGATAGGTTTAATATAAAACACTCTGGAGGGTTTAAAGCATTTTAAAAATTCAAGAAAACTTCAGTGGATTTGAATTTTTTAAGCTAAGTTAGAAATTGGTGTATTTTCACTGTATATAAAAAAAAGTTTAAAAAATCTTTAAATTGCGAAAATATTTCAATGGTATATCTACAATAAAAAAATACTTTTACATTTTTTGTAAGACAGATTTCTTAATCAAGAATACACTAAATACAAGAATGTTTTTAAATTTTTTACATTTGTTTGAAGAAAAAAACCTTTTGTAAGTTTTTAATAAAAAACATTGCTGGTTTATTATTTATTTTTAATAGACAATTTAAAATTATTTTAAAAAGACAAAATATTTTAGTGAGTTTTAGATTAAAAAAAAAAATCTGTGGTGAGTTTACTTATACATTAATTTCAGACAATTCTTTGGTGTATTGTAATTTTTTTATACTTAAGAAACATTTTGTGGGTATAATATGATGACAATAAAAGACTTTTTGCATTTGTTTTATTAAAGGAAGTACTCTGACATGTTGTAATAAAAAAAGAAAGAATTTGAATCTAGTAAAATCATTTAACCAGAGAATGAGATTTACAAACTGCTTTTATGATGTTTAATTTACACAAAGAAAATCTTCTGTGGGTCTATTTTTGTTTAAATACCAAAAACAAATATAAACAAATAAATATTAATGGGTCAGGGCCCATTGCTTTTGAAAATATGTTTTCAAACATCTAATTTGTTTTTTTGTTTTTTTGATTTTAGATTAGTAGGATGTTTGAATGTGCACTGCGTACTGTGATTTTTTTTATAAACATTGTGACAAAAATACAGTCAACACCTTTAGAATGAAATTTTGTGTTGCTAAAACGTTGTTAAATAGCTGCTGATTATTTCATACGGTTAATAATACGCCTCCTTGTTTCGCTCTCCTTTAGCATTTCCCTCTCGCTGTTTTTAAAGGCACGCAGTGATCCGTATCAGCAGAACATCAGGCACAAGCAGCAATCTTTAATCTACACTCTTGTTGCTACTAGCTACCCAGGACATTTTTTTTCCCCATTTCAGAAAATGTACACAGGCCATGGTGACCAAAGACTTTTCAAAGGCACCTCTGGTCCATGAACAGCACAGCAGCTTCTGACTGCTGAACTGACTCGTCAGGAAGAAAACGGAAAGCTATCAGTGTGCTGAGGGCCTCGTTTCAGCCCAGCGTGTGGGCAAAAAATAAAACCGTCGAAAACAGACACGTGTCTGAGGTGAGCACGAGTCAGACCTTGAGCTTACGTCATTTTTTCTTGCTCAAAAAAGCAAGAAATTTCATCACAAGTCCAACCGGGACTTGCGATGAAATTTCTGGTTAATGTAGGCATAAAAGTGATTGAAGTTTACAGAAGACTTTAATGACAGTCACAGATGATGAGACTCTTCGCCGCGGTAAATCATTTAAGCGGTGAAACCGTTTTTAAGGAGCCGAGGTGACTCGGAGCTGAACTGCAGACGTTCCAGTGAGCATTCAGAAAGTAGAACGCCTGATCCTTGAAAAGCGATGGATAATAACTTGTCACGTATCTTCTGTATCATCTGTATGAACTGTACACACAATCACTCACCTACACCACTTGCACATTACGGGAACTCGTCTGGGAGTTATTGCCATCTCCCAGAACAGTCCTGACCTCGCTCCAAGGTATTTACACATGTTTGGACTATTGAAGGAGTTCCTGGGAGGCCAGCGTTTCTTTCTACTTTCATGGGATAGGTGCATTAGTGAATTAAAGAGAAAATTAAAGATAGTTTTTACTCTCACAATTGTGTTCTGCGCAATCAGAAGTCATGGTTTGACTTGAATCCCTATTGTATAGGGAGAAAATTTTATAAATATACCCAGAATATTAAATTTTACACCTACGTATTCACGCGAATGAGTTTCTTTGTGTAAATATTGACATATCTTATCAGCTCGATTCGGCGAATCCGATTACGGCTCCTAGTAAATGACGGCTGCCATATATTTTTTTTCTTCACGTGACAGCCCGTACTTTTCGCTTGCCATCTGCTTTGACTGACATCTGTGCTGCTGATTGTCCTCGCCTCCTCACCGCCCTCAATCACATCACCCACGCTCCTATACTTAATTCTGACAACCAAATATGAAGAATTATGCTGGATAAGTGGATACGTGTTACCACGATTATGGCGGAATCTCCAGCGCAGCTGCAGACACTCCCTCCAAATGAAATGCTATCGAACATGCCGTGTACTCGGAAATGACATGTCACAGATGCGTTTTAAGCATCATATCAGGGTCTAATATGACCCTGGCTGAGTGGCTGATTTCTGCAGGGAATCAGGGGAGCCGTAAGGCATCTTGTATGCCGTCTCGAACCCTAGACGCTGGCTGTCATACAGACGTAACGACTGATATCATCTGTCTCTCGTTGTCTCCTCTTCCGCCATTGATTTGTTTGAAACCCACACATCCCACAGCCATCACCCATGTCTCCCCAAACACACACACGCGCACCACAAACGTACTTCGAGTTCCCGCTGTGTCTGAGTCCTGCTGAAGGGCAATGTCAGTCTCCATCAGCGAGACGTATAAAGTGGAAAGCCTGGTGTCGCGGTTCCACTGAAAAGCAAGACGTGAAAGAGCCATTTAAGTCTTTGTGTGTTCGTTTGCGTGCTCCCGTGATGGATGGGGAGGCTACCTTGCTTTCGTCTGCTCTTCAGCAAAGTTTACTGCTGCTGATTTGTCATTGCTGTCAGAGGGCAGATGCTGCTGCGGTAGAAGCGAGCCCTACTTTATCACTGTCCCCAAAACAAGGTGAAGGCGCTTCTAGCAAATCGGTCCAAATGCTCCCTTCACCGCCACAACGTCCTCACACATCTGGAACCCAATATATGCTACAGCACCACGTCCCAAAATGTTTCCTAGCATAATACAAACTATTTCTTACTGTTGGAACATGTTCTGAGATACATACCGTGCTCTACAGCGGATTCTAGTAAGAGCAAAGCCACCACGCATCATGTTGGTTCATGTGCCACGATACACACTTGTTCTCCGTCCAAGGTGTGTGTGTATGATGCACTGAGCAAGCAAGCATTCAAAGATATCGAGTCAAGCCCTTCGACACGCTTTCCCTCCGATTTCCGTCTTTAAAAAGGAAGTAAGTCAACATTTAGAACTAAATCCTGACTCAAAGTGCGTTTCAGGGCCATTGTGCTTTTATCCCACCTTCTGTTAGCCGCTCAAAACAGCTCCGGGGGCGTATAATAAAGGAATATTTAGAAAATTCAAGAATGTTGACCTATGCAGTGAAAAGCTCTGTCATCGTACAATATCCGTCTGTCAGACGGTACATTATTCTTTTGAAAATATGTCAGCCCAATCCTCGCTGATCCGGAATATTTGCCGTGCAAATATTAGTGTTTAAAGTAAACACGGAGGAGGCAGGCTCGAGACACTGAGCCGAAATTCAGCTCGGCATAGAGGCAGGGAGAGAGCAAGCACGGGCGTGTTCACACACAAAAGACTCGACTTAACACCGGCGTCACCTGACACAGAGACCCACCCAAGTTTATAATCCCGACTGGTCCGGAGAAACAGAGGAGCAGACCACCACAAACAGAACGGTATCTTATAGTTTATAGTCGGTGTCTAGCTTTCATGAAGCTACAGTAATGGAGGAGACACTTACGCAGGTTACATGGAGGTCAGATGTCTGAGATGATAATACAGCATCATAGGTTTGTAGTCCGAACCTCTTTATCGTGCAACTAGCACAAATCCTATTGTTATTGATGCTCAGGGCTATTTAATAGCAGCACTGGGGGCTACCACGTAAACAAAACCACGTAAACAAAACCACGTAAACCAAACCACGTAAACAAAACCACATAAACAAAGCCCGGATACCAGATTTGCAAACGCCATACCACAAGCCTCCAGTAAGATAATACAACAGCAAAAACACAACAGCAAAGACTAAAAATGTTTTTATTTTACTTTATGTTTTTATTTTGTGCTATTGTGTTCTTTACTTTGAGGCTGTGTTTTTGTTTGTGTTCTTGATTTTGATGTTGCGTTTTTATTTGTGTTTTCGTGTTCTTGATTTTGATGTTGCAGTATTTGTTTGTGCTGTTATTTTTTACATTTTGAGGTTGTGTTTTTGTTTGCTCTGTTGTGTTCTCAATTTTGAGGTTGTGTTTCTGTGTTCTTAATGTTGAGGTTGTACATTTGTTTGTGTTTTTGTGTTCTTGATTTTGAGGTCCTGTTTTTGTTTGTGCTGCTGTGTGTTTTTGATTTTAAGGTCTTGCTTTTGTTTGTGTTGTGTTCTCAGTTATGATGTTCTGCTTTTTTATGTTGTTGTGTTCTTGATTTTTAGGTTGTGTTGTTTTTGTTGTTGTGTTCTTGATTTTGAGGTCCTGTTTTTGGTTTTGCTGTTGTGTTTTTGATTGTGAGATTGTGTTGTTGTGCTCTTGTGTTCTTGCTTTTTAGGTCTTACTTTTGTTTGTGCTCTTATTTGGGCACTGGTGGCTCAGTGGTAGGTGATTCGCCTGACATGCAAAAGGCCCGGGTACGATTCATAGCCAGGGCCCAAACCCCCCAGCCACTGGACGCAGTGCCGGTCCCAAGCCCGGATAAATGGGAGGGTTGCGTCAGGAAGGGCATCCAGCGTAAAACCTGTGCCAAGTTGTTGTGCGGATGGATATTCCGCTCTGGCGACCCCTTGCCGGGAGCAGCCGAAAGACCAACAACTTTTGTTTGTGCTCTTGTGTTGTTGTGTCCTTGTTTTTTTTATGTTGATTTTAGTTTTTTCTATTTTCAAGATTTTTATGTTGTTGTTCTAAAGTGAACGTTTTTGTGATTTCCATCACGGTAGCGCCCCCTGGCTATGCCTCACAAATCCGACTATTGATGCAAAATCTTAAACACAATTCTCCGGATATGAAATGGCATTGACATTTCCACTGATATTTTCTTTTCTTTCCGATGGCTTGCTGTGAGCTTTATCAATCCTACAAAAAGGTACTAAAGTGGACCATTACTTGTCACTTTTGTGTGCCTTTGGTGTTTTTCTAGTTCTGGGAAAAGTGAATGTAGTGCACCTTTAAAACTCTTGTAATGTCTATACTTATACTTAAATTACCATGCTGCTACTTTAAATGAGCGCTAAAGGCACACGATGTTCACATGCATACAGCTACATAACGCTCGTAACCTCGTAGAGTGTATTTGTGTGTGTCCATGAGAACATTTACCTATTTAGCGAATCTTTCTCTAATTTACTCCTAGCGCACCCACTCAATTAAGCTGATAGTGATGAGAAATTGCGTTTACGCTAAAGACCCCAAGAAATGAACACATTTTTGGCTTGTTAAAACAATAATAGATTTCACTTAGTTGCTCAATTCCCCTCGACTCTAACGAGATGAGAGCGAGCGGCCTTTGTCCACAAGGTTAATGGATTCCATATTTTTCCATTAAAACATTTCCCACGTTTCCAGCACGCACAAAAAGCAAAACAGTGGACTATTGGAGATAATTAGGTCGCACAGACACAATGTAGCGTAAGCAGGCTGATGAACACAGCGCTGATGCTTAGCTTTAAACATTCCACTCCCTCATTCACAATGTACTGGGACCAGTTTGAGTTTTTTTTGTAGTGGTTATTTGCTTAAAAGTAGCAGAAAGGTTTCTGGAAATGCGGTGCTTCTTTTTTCCAGTGACTGGTTAATAAAATGACGTTGGCATATACTGTACACCACAAATTTTAACAACGCGAACGTTGACTGCACAAACTTTTATTTTTTTCGGTTTCTGATAATAGAGAAAACATCTTGATACTGACTGGTACTTTTGATTTTGAGCCTCCCTTCATTCAGGGACACATTGTGAAACATTTTTACTTTATGTCTTATGGTGTTGACTCTTTTAGTGTTCATACAAATATTTACACATCAAGTTTACTGAAAGTAAAAACAGTTGAAAGTCAGAGGACGTTTCTTTTTTTGCTGAGTATACCAAAGAGCCTAGCGTTAGAAAATTACTGCAGTGATTAATATGTTTCAGCATATTATTCATTCAACAGTTATTTAACCCTAACTGATGCAGTGAGGAGCTTCTCATTTCTTGAACAACCATGTCCAGAGACGTATCTTAGGGTTGTGGCAAAGATGTTACTCTGTTTCAGAAGGAGCAAATTATCCTCCTGCATCGGGCAAAACAACTAAGGAGAATGCTGAAACTGCAAAAACTGGGTTAAAATCTGTCCAATGCATTACTTATTATATCTTGAACAGATAGTGATGAACCATCATCTTCGAGGAAAAAACGTCGTTCTGAATTTTTTTTTTTAAGATCACTTAAACAGTTGGTCAAATAAAATGATAAAAAAACAAAACAAAAACAAAGGTACAGTTTGCTATGGAGCATAAAGATTGTACTTTGGAACAATGAAAAAAAGGTCATGTGGTCTGATGAGTCCAGATTTACCCTGTTCCAGACTGATGAGCGCACCAGGGTAAGAAGTGAGGCAGATGAAGTGACACACCCATCATGCCTAGAGCCCACCGTACAGTACAAGCCTGTGGTGTTAGTGTTATGATCTGAGGCTGCTTTTGTTGATCAGGTCTAGTTTCAGTAATGTTATGTGCCCAAAACATGACGTCAGCTGACAACCTGAATGTACTGAATGACCATGTTTTTCTCATCAATGGATTTTTTTTTCTTCTTTTCCCCCTGATGGCACGTATTTATTCCAAGATAACGATGCCAGGATTCATCGCGTGCTCGAATTGTGAAAGAGTGGTTCAGGGAGCATGCGACATCATTTTCACACGTGAATTGATCCATTGAGACCGTAACCCTATTATGAATCTATGGGATGTGCTGGAGAAGGCTTTATGCTGTGGTCTGACTCTCTAATCAGAGAGAAATTTTATGTGACTCTGGATGGAAATAAAAATGTTGTGGCATTGCATAAGCTTATCAAAACGATGCCATGGTGAATTTTTTGTTATTTTTTTGGCCAGTCAGTGTAAATGTACGTAAACACACACAGTGATTTTGGAACGCAACCCAGTGTTTAATCCTTGTTCATTTATGTCTATACTTAATTTCATCGACTTTATTCTCCCACATTTTCTGCGTCATGGCTCTGCTTAATTATTAGCTTTCTTAAAATGAATGAAGACAATTATTTAAGTCGTGTTAATTATTAGGATCTCATTCCCATTTTTTTAAACTATAGATGGCACCAGTGGGGCTTCGTACTGTAGATATTTAAGGATAGAAAGAGTTTCTAACTTTCCTCCTCTGCATCACCGGGACCTTTAAGTCATTTCCCCAAAATGGTGTAAGCTGATAATGTGATCAAGCACATACTTCCCGTTTTTGGTGTGTTCCAGTTTCAACGTCCACTTTCAGGCCTAAATAAAAATACATACAGTAGAGCTCGGAACGGCAGCGTCAGATCAGGTCGGATCATACGTTTGAGAAGCACAGCGTGTCCTGTCATGAAGTTGGACCCAGGTGAAGGACGGGGGCGAGAGGCGTCTGGATCAGGCCTGACAGCTTGCGAATAGGAGGGCGGACCAGGCTGCTACTAATCACACACGCCGGACGGGAATGTCGGAGTCTGGGAGAGCTTTTCAATCATGCAGCAGCTCTTCCTCCTACTCAGAAGGGCATCTCGGCTCTTTTATTTTCATTTATTTATTTAGTTTTTTTTTGCCACGAGGCCTGGGCTGAGGTGGATTGCTTCGGGTTTGTCTAATTTGTAGGTGTTTTGGAGATGGAGCAAGACATCGCAATACAAGTTTCTTAACTCCTGCAGAAGGCTGCAACTATTTTACACAGGGGAGGAAAGTTTTGGAAGGAATCTGAGCGTAAGCTGGCACGAGTGTGTCTTTCTCTCACTAGGCATGACACACACACACACACACACACACACACACACACACACACACACATTCAGACAAACAACCTTCTGGCCTGGTCTTGAACACAAGCATTTAATTTCATTTCAAGTCTTGAGGCAATCTATCTATCATGACTCCTCTTTCTCTGTTCTCACCTGCCACACACTTCATGAAGAAGAAGAAGAAGAAAAACACCAGCTAATTGCACACGTGGGAGTTGTAAAGTTTAAATTTTTAATTTGACTGTTATAATTTTAGGGAGCAAACAGTACAGCAGAGCATAAAGCTTTCCTGTCTAAAATTTTAGTTCTGCATGAACAGAAGCCAAGTATAAGTAACTTGATTAAACCTTTAGAAGAGATTTTTTTATACTTTAAGGCATTAATTCTATGAACTCAATATAACAAAAGTATTTTTTTTCCCTCTCTCACACTCACTCAGTCATCGTCTGGAGCCTATCCCAGGAGACTTAGGGCACGAGGTGGGGTACACACACATACGTACATACACTTACAAAGTCATTCACACACTACGGGCAATTTGGGAAACGCCAATTAGCATAACCTGAATGTTTTTGGACTGTGGGAGGAAACCAGAGTACCCGAAGGAAACTCCTGGTGGAAGCACCAGGAGAACATGCAAACTCCAGGCACACAGAGGTGGAAATCGAACCCGAACCCTGGCGGTGCAAGGTGACAGTGCTAACCGCTAAGCCACCACCACTGGGGCTATTAATAAACAAATTAAAATACGTCATTTAAAAGTGAAAGAATAAGGTAGAATCATGGACATAATGACGGTTTCTGTTTAAAAATATCTGTTTAAGATTTAAGGAAGGAGTCTCCAGTATCACCGGGTTTTCTGCCACTGAATAAAGACTTTGTGCATTGGTAGCATAACAAGCTATGGTTTTTTTTGTTTGTTTGTTTGTTTTTGCTATTCCTATTGACGGAAACAATTACATATATATGTATGTATATATATATACAGTTGTGTTCAAAATTATTCAACCCCCACTGAAATTGAGTGTTTTGGCCAGTTTGACATTGATT
>JAOVVA010000021.1:10483631-10500546 GCA_028565275.1 Leiocassis micropogon
AGGAAGAACAAGGCCTATGAAGAAAAGAACACCTTGCCTACTGTGAAGCATGGCGGGGGGTCAATCATGCTTTGGGGTTGTTTTATATAATATACAGTACATCACCTCACTCACTCTCACTCATTCTGTATATCCTGTTATCCCATTGCTGGAGTCTATCCCAGGAGACGTATGGCAGAAGGAGGGGTACACTCTGGATAGGGTGCCAATCCATCACAGGGCACACAAACACAGACACCCACACACTACGGGCAATTTGGAAATGCCATTTAGCCTAATGTGCATGTTCATGTGCTTGACAGGCTGAGAAGTGCCTAAAGACACAATTAAAACTGCGCAGCAACCTTCTTTCCCCTCTCGTCTATTCCAACCACTCAGCATTCAGCCTCACCAGTAATTACCGGCCTGATCATCTGTCATCATCTATACCTGTTTCTCACTGGTGCGTGCCTTAAATTAAAGAATTAATTCGAAGGTTGTCGGGCCCCACCGCTTGTTATTTTCTTAAAACGGAATGCCGCGAAGTGCGTTATTCCTTAAAACTAAGCTGCCATACACTGAAAAGAAGTAAAATATACTCTTTCTCATCCGTGTAGAGACAATACCATGATTTCTGCTGTCCGACGCACACGCCGTCATGATTGTCTTTTTAATTGCATATTTTATACAGTATCGTCACGATTGAATGCGAATGTAAGCTGTTTTTAATCCACAATATTTTGGACACATAACGTTCCAAACCATTAGGAGGATTTCGAAACAATCGACGGCCGCCAATCCGTCAACCCAATCTGGCAAAAATGGCTGTGCCCCTGCAATCGCCTCGGAGGACATCTGAACAGCACGAAGAGTGCCAACAAAACAGAAACAGACTGCAATTAATTAGCACCAATGTTTACGACATGCTCAAGAAGAAAGGGGAAAGAAAACAACACGATGAATACCCAGGCTGGGGCTTCACTTTAATGAGCTCAACTAGGTTAATTAAGGACAAATAAACAAATGCAAGGATTTAAAGATATCGTTTGCACTGGAGATGAACAAAAGAAAAAATTATTGTATCGGTTTCTGTTCTAAGAGAAATTCTGTTCATTATGAACTATCAAAAAAAACCAAACGCTTCAGTTCTTATTATTTTCAGTATATATTATAATTATCAGTGTGGAGCTGTGTCACGAATTCCTTTTTTCATGTCATATTTTTATATATTTTGACTTTCCAGTTCTGTTTTAAGCCAATAATTAATTTGTGTTTTTTTTTGTCTTTCATCCCTTTTGTCCATGAAACCAAGACTTGTTCTTTGCTTCTGTGTTTCCTAACATTTCCTTCCTTCCAGACTCATAATGAAGACCGCTGTAATTTTACAAACCTGTAAATGCTGTACTTTAGCAAACACTGTCCACTGTCTTTCTTCCGGATAAACACGCACTTTTTATTGGGATTCAAACTGGTGATGTTTTTTTTTGCCTTATCCTTGTGTCATGTATTCTTTGGTATTCTGAACGCTGCTATGGACTTTGACAACACTTTCTGGGGAGTCCTTAATAAATATCATGACACTTTTATGCACTTCTGAACTGAATTAACAGAATTGAACAACTGTATGTTGCATTTGGCTAATTAGATGGACGGCTTCCAGGATGATGATCAGTGCTGTAGTAGAGGCTAAACACATGGAAACAGCACTTATTCACCTCCTAAATTTCTGAAATATCGTTTCCACATTTCTGACTAGCATTTTCCACCTCTGACTAGATTTTACTCACCTCTGATTATGCCCCCGCTCCCCCGTCCCCGACTAGCGTCTACACACCTCTGACTAGCGTATATTCACCTCTGACAACCACATATTAACCTCTGACTCGCTTATACTACCTCTGATTACCCTTTCCCCCTCTGACTAGCATATTCTTACCTCTGACTATAGTTTTCACCTTCTGACTAGCGCATGCTACCTCTGATTAGCGTTTCTCCCTCTGACTCGCATTTACCAACTCTGACTAGCGTATACTCACCTCTGACTGAAGTTTTCACTCTCTGACTAGCATAAGCTACCTCTGATTAGCATTTCTGCCTCTGACTAGAGTTTTCACCCTCTGACTTGAGTATGACCAGTGTTTCCGCTCTGATTAGAGTATACACACCTTTGAGTAGTGTATACTCACCTCTGATTAGTGTTTCCCCACTCTGACTAGCAGTAACCCTTTAACTACAGTAGCATTTACACACCTCGGGCTAGCGTTTATCCCCTCTGACTAGCATCTAGCAACTACATTAGCGTTTACCATCTGACTAGCGTTTACTCTATCTGACTAACGTTTACTCTATCTCACTAGCGTTTACCCACTCTGACTAGCGTTTACTCTATCTCACTAGCGTTTACCCCCTCTGACTAGCGTTTACTCTATCTGACTAGCGTTTACTCCCTCTGACTAGCGTTTACCCCATCTGACTAGCGTTTACCCCCTCTGACCAGTGTTGCAAGATGTACGATAATTATCATATTTGTACAATAATTTTAGTCTCTGTATGACATACAATCAATAATAGTAAAAATCACAGTTCTTTTGGTGTTATAGTTTAACATCGCAGGTCTGATTTGGAACCAGTCTGGTTAGTCATTTTATATATACACTTGTCATTACATGTCACAAACTGTAATATCATTTCTCACAATTGTGTGATTAAAACTCGATGGCCAATGAGTAATTAGCACGTCCACTTAACAAGTTACATGTACGCAAAAAAAGTGTAGTGCCATTAATACATGTACATTATACAGTAATTCCATATCTCTGGACTTTTAACTACAAATGACAAACTGTCTATATTATTCTAAAACAAAAAAAAAATCTTCTTTTAACATGAAGTGAAGGTTAGGCATTGTTACAAATTTATTTATTTATTTATTATCAGTGGTGTGGAGGATGGAGGTTGCATGCTAGATTTGTAGCACACCTCGGTGTCTTGTCTTTTCACGGGCACATGGCAGATGCTCAGAGCTCGGCCTGGCTGAGAGAAATGTGGGACGTGGCAGAGAATGCTCATGAGGAAAATAACAGGCAGAGAGGAAGCGAGAACTTGCCTTGAGTTTGCGTGTGAAATGCAGCGACAAGTTGGAACGGTGCATTTTTTTTATTTTATATTTTTGCCGATCTTCCAGTTTGCCTTACAAAGCAGCGTAGAGGTTAGCGAACTGACAGGATCTGGGCGACAGTTGTTATGTAGGTGCTCGGGCGCGCGCCGTACGATCCCCGGCAACTGCTGTGGCTCCTGAGAAATTACATCCACAGCACCTTGCCATTTGTGAGGGACATGGGTAGGGGCAGCAGCGGCCAACAATCCTGTGAAGCTCCAAGCTGCCACTCTGTCACTCGACGGCCACCGGGCTCCAAGTGACCAGTGAAGACCTGCTGCTCTCATTGCTCTCACATATGGGGACTTCCTGTTCCTACAGGGAACCGCCTAGATCAGGGCTGTGGGCTCCCCGCTACCATTTGCCCTTTTGTCCTCGTCTCAGACTTTTCATATCTAAATATGAAACACGGGCGACGCAACTGAAGCGACACAATGTTCTCACACCAGCCTCGCACAGCACTCAGTCTTTCGCCTCACTTATATGTACGGGAGATCGGCTTCCATCTCCTCGTGCCATTAATCTATATTTAACCCACAGTCTAAATGAGGCAGTGATGAACATTAAGAGCACTGTAGGCTTTTTATCGGGAAGTGGTTACTGACGCCGAGAGCAACCGGGAACGAATGTACACATCTCTAACTTTCGGATAATAATATATCCAGGACTCTTAATAGCTTTATATATATATAGATAGAGAGAGAGAGAGAGAGAGAGAGAGAGATAAAATAATTTAATCTAATATAATTTTCGTAATCTCTTACAACAGCTCTTATAACATATAGTTTGGTAATGTTTAAAAACAATGACTGTATTTAAAAGAGAGGGAGAGAGAGAGAGAGAGAGATCGTGCTTTTATGTAAAAAATGTTTTTACCAGCATTTTCAACAAAAAGGTGGAAAAAAACTTTTAATTTATAACAATTTATGAAAATCGATACAAAATGATTAAAGTCAATCAGAATCAATCAATGAGATGGTCACAAAGCAGGTTTTATACACAGTATATTATATAATTTATTCATATAATAAAATTCACCAATTAACTAAATACCAGCACTCCATCTTCACTATATATCGTATGATTATATTATTATATGATTTTAAATTGCGCAAGTACGAACTAAAGCAGCTGAATATTTTCCACATTTATTCCTTTTATATCGCTGCATCAATTATTTACAAATGTACAACATTTAATTCATTAAAAAGCGAAAGGTCGTATTCATTTACGGTTCTGTTTACAGTTGTAGTAAATTCCTGAGACACGTGGGATCTTGTTGTTAATTATATCTTCCCACACCAGCCTTTATTTTCTCTCTCTCTCTCTTCAATTAGACAAAAACAAACAAACAAACAAACAAACGAATACGCATACACACAACAGCTTGTCATATTCCTGAGAATGTCGCAAGTCTCTCCTTCCATAAATGTCACATAAACATTTTATTGAAGAACTCACCCCGATATAAAGTACACAAATACTACACATTGTTTTCCTTTTTTTAATTAATATAAATCACCAACCCTATTACTTTTAGCTCTATTTATATGAATATACAGTAGATATATTTAGATTTATTTATCTATGTCCCTGCGAGTGAGCCGTTACTATAGAAACAGTGCATTAACATAACCCTGTGATCTGCCTTAGAGCCAAATTACTGACTGAGCTTCTGTTATAGAGGAATAATCAATAAACATTTTATAAACGCTTTATATATCACCAATGTGATAATATTGTAGTCAAATGTTTTGTGAATTAATTATGATTGAATAATGGAAAAAAGAAAAAGAAAAAAAAATTCTAGGTATTTATATGAAGAGCAGCGTTACAGGTTCAGCAGAAATTACCTACGTAATTAATGTCAGGTTGGGGTTCAATTAAAAGTATAAAGTAACACGTATAGTATGAATTACATACTTATAAGGTTATGCGTATGTAAAAGCTACATAATCATAAAACAGTACTGTACAAAAGTCTAAGGTAGACTGTGTTTTAAGTTTCTCAGGGTTATTTTTATCATATCTTTAATTTTAGGACTTTCTTGTTGCTCAGTTCCAAACATTAGTATTTCAATACAAAATGTAAAAGTTACAATAAAATATTTGTTTGCCAGAAAAGAAATCAGAAATCATATAAAATATTATATTATAAGTCACCACAAAAAACTAAACAAAATTGAAGCTTACGGGTTTTGCACGTAAAAAAGAAGCAGATGCAACAGTCACACTCCTCAGAATAACTGTGGGTGGTTCTATAGGATGCTCAGTAGCAAACTTCCTTATAAAACCTCAGGCATCAGCCAAAACATTAAAACCACGTGTCCAATATGGTGTAGGTCTCCTTGTGCCACCCAAACTGCTCTGACCCTTCTAGGCATGGACTACACGAGACCTCTGAAGGTGTGCTGTTGTGTCTGGCACCAAGACGTCCTGCGGGTTGTGACGGACCAGATTTGTTTGTCCGGTGCGTCCCACAAAATGTCGATCGGGCTGAGATCTGCGGAAGGCCAAGTCAACACCTCCAACACCGACATGATTATCAAATGTCTGCAGTGTGGCAGGACACGTTATCCTGCTGAAAGAGGGCACTGCTGCCTAATATATCCCACCCCTACTGAGATGCCATTGTAATGAGATAATCAATGTCATTCACTTCACCTGTCGGCGGTTTCAGTTTTGGCTGATCGGTGTATAAAAATCACTCAATTCTACCGATAGAGCAGGCATCATCTGTACATAAATAAATATAAATATTCTTTTTAAATAATCATGGTAAAACTACATGTTATAATCATTATCATTGACAAGGGGCGTTCAAGTCAAACCAGGACTCATGATGAAATTTCCTGTGAATGAAGGAGTAAAACCGACTGACATTTACAGAATGTGATTCTTGAAAATCAACAGATTACTTGTCGCCAACTTGCGTAACTGTCTGTAGGAACTCTAACCACAGTTATTCACCAACACCACTTGCAGAATACATGAATTTGGTTAAGAGTTATTGAAACATCCCCTGTACAGCCATGACCTCGCCCCAAGCCATTTCCACTTTTTGGAGTTCCTGGGAGGCCAGCGTTCCAGACACGAAACAGGCGGTTCAATCATGGCTCTGGCGTACTGAGAAAACTTACTACCTTGATGGTATCCAAGCACCAGTGAAACACTGGGATAAGTACATTAGTGTACCAGGGGATTATATAGAGAAATAAAGAGTAAAGTTCGTACTCTCATACTGTACCTGCACAATCAAAACAGTCCTGGTTTGACTTGAACACGTCTCGTATTTGCAGTTTTTGCAGCTCGTTCGTTTCACAAGTTTCTCTTTACATGACAAGTTTGTTATTTATTGTGCAAGTTGACTTCACAGTTTCAAAAGGCAAAAACTTTTTTTTTTTACCCGCTCCAAATCGTCAGCTCAACACATTTCCTACTTCGTTGTTTCAAACGTAACTCCTTTGTCATTTTTCTGCGAGCAGTGCAAGAAAGCAGAGCTTAAAAAAAAAATACAAAATGCTGCGCCAACCATGTCCTTTTACAAAAGGACAATAAAGTCCAAAATGGTGTCTATTGAATTCGGAAAGGTGCAGGGACAACACGTACAGGTTTGACGTAAGAGACATACAGCACTTAATGCTTGTGTTTATTTAGATATTTATTTATTTATTTTACATTTGAGGCAGTGGGCATTTCTGCGCTCAGAACACAGACAGTACGTCTATTGTTAGTACAAGTCCAGTGATAAGCTGATTAATTTTTAGGAGCTTGTTTAGAGTTCTATCTCGTCTGCTAAAAGTGTTAACGTGGCTGTAAGTAGAAGAAAGAATGAGCCTTAAAAGAAAACCTTAAGCAGACATTAAATAAAGTTATAAAAAAAGTTGTGATTTTTGAAATGTTTTCTTGCAGGTTTTTAAACATTTTTTATTATTAATTTTTTTTTTGTTGCATGTATGCTATACAGCATAATGAGCTTTAAGTACACGTCTCAATCAATAAAAAAAAAAAAAGAATTCAGCTGCGCATTGTAAATGCTATTTCACCTGCAAATGTCATGTATCACAACTCTACAATTACATTTCTTTTTCTTTCCCTCTGTGCAAAGATTTGATCAAGTGGACACTGCAATTTATCTCTTTTGTATGGAACAAATGTCTGGAGCAGAAAGGGAAGGATAGGCAGGTGAGAACAAAGCCCTAAACAATAACTCAGACCTCGAGATGGAATAAAACCATGCGGTTTGCTGAGCAACCCGATGATAAACAATCGTTGTTGATTTCTTGGGGCCCGACCGTAAAACTGTGTTTTCACTCTTCCATACATAAACTAGTGGTTAGAGACCTGTAGGTGGGTGATTGCATGTTGTTTCATTATGATTACAATCAGAAAGTGTCAATTATTAATACGGCATGAGGCCTTGTCCCGCACTTCCTCTCGGTTTGGAGTGCAGACGTGGTATTGAGGGCGCAATGGAAATGAATTGAGTAATTTGACATCGGGTTAGGAGGCTAAGCAGTAAAGTCTACCTAGTCATGCATTGGTAATTATGAATTAATTTGAGGTGGGAGGGGATGGAGAAATATGCAAAATAAAATCACAGCATGATGTACAATTAAACAGATAAGTGTGACACGCTCGTGCACTTTGAGTGGATGTCAGATAGTAATAGAAGCAGTGGTGGTGTTCAGGAATTGCCGTTTAATTATCTCCTGTCAATCAAGCTTGCCATATTAATAACGTTAATAAGCGTAGGAAATGAAATACCTTTATGACAGCGGCACTGAAAACGATTAGAGTGAAAATGACACCATATAAAAATCAACCTACGTTCTTCTGGTCCTGCTGCATTAAAAATGTCTGGACTTCAGCGACCGTCAGAACGTACTGTAGCAAGCTGGCTAGTAGCTTTCAACCAGAAACGCACTGGTTAATCCTGCTTGCTATTAAAAATTGAATGCTATTAAGAATCAGGAAATCTTGAGTTGAAATCCTGATGAGACAAAGGGGCAAAAATGGCTATGCTTGTGCAGAGCGCATATTCTCTTCAAGTGTGCAACATGCCCCAGTGATGTGGTTCAATCAGAAAGCTACGTAAAAAGGTGTTGTCCGCTGCATTAACATGTCTCAGAGGGAGCATGCGTTATTCTTCACCCATCCAACCTGGGGGCTGGATGCTGGGTTTGAATTGGAAAGTGACCAAATTATGGAAAATACAGAGGAATCCAAATAAAAACTTGCGCTTTTACCAGGACCAGTATAGTATGGCTATAGTCCGCTTGTACACTTAAGTCTAGTTTCCTTGCATGTTTTGACTTGCATTTGTCTCTCAATTGTCAGCAATTGTAACATTTGTTCTAGTAAACCAAGCCTAAATATTAGTGCAATGCAAGAACAAGTCCTACTAGGTTTAGTCTGAGTCTTGATTTCACGTGCACTGAACCCCCTCTTGGCTGGTTACTGGTCATAGACTTGACTACATCCCTACTTCAAAAGGCTCTACATCTTCTTGCCTACAGCCCCTTCATCTTCATACATCTTCAAGGTCAGGGCTGCGACAGATACAGGGTTGATTCTGGGAATACTGTGTGTGAAGAGGAGGTACTTCCTGGAGAGGACTCCAGGCCATAGGCGAGCCACAGTCATTCAATACGAAGGGTGCCGAAAATCAGCCGTGACTTTTAGCTGTTAATCAAACGGCTCTTGGGAATTGGTCTTGGTCTCAACTGAGAATTCCTTCTTATAGATAACAGTGCTTAATCACTGACATGATCAAGCAAACTAGTTCAGGGTTCTAGTGGCTCCTAGATCACACAAACTAGTAATAGAGAATACTCTGTGGATGAGATGCCAGTCCATTGCATGGCCTGATTCCATCACCAAGGACAAAAACAGTCACAGAATGAACATGGGTGCACAAGTATTTAAACCAATAAGCAAATGTGGAAAACTGTTTGCCTCCAAATTTAAGATTAAAAACCCCAAAAAAGCCTGGTACTACTGACAGAGTAGGTGTCAGAGTAGGTGTCTTCTCCCTTTGGTGCCCATCTCTTCCCCCCTGCAGGGTGTCACAGGGATTGGTTAATAACTGCACAGGTTTCTGCCTCTGGCTCATCTGCAGCATGAGGACCAACTCCACTTCTGTTTCCTGGCTTTAGTCGAGTCATCTAGCTGCAGGCTATTTTCTGGATATTAACCTATGCCAATTACAATCAGTTACACACTCATCCTGGCCTCAGTATTCCCATGCATGAAGTATCTCTTTCCTCCAGCGTTATTTCCTTTGCTTTGCATTCCTCTAATTAAGCTCACAACAGAACAGACAATCCCCTGTCTTGATATACCATTGTGCCAAGGGCTATCTGTAAAACTAGTGGTGCAGCAGCTCGTCTTGGCATGTTACATCGCTGCTAGCCAAGAGATTGAATGTCCTCACACATAGTCAATTACTTCCAACCTGCCAGTGGCAAAAGTCCTGTAGAACTGAATCAGCGCCATGGTTATTTGCACACGTAATTAGAATTTCTGCACATTACTTCTATCTCGGAAGCAATAAATGTTTCAAAAGATGGCACAATTCATTAGCACCCCGATAATCTTTTCGTCAAACTTCCCATCAGCAATATGGGTAAAAAAAAAGAAAAAAGAAAAAAAGTTGCAACCCCCATAAAAATGGGTGAAGAAAAATGTTATACACTTTCTTTCTTTTGACTGTATAAAGAAGTATCCTCATCAGTTCTTTATAATTAATTAAAGAACTTCTGTAAAGAAAGGAAAGACAATTCTTTACCCGTATTCAGGCAGGTCCTACGTTAAGATCACTCACTAGGAGAAAAAAAATGTCACATTGTGCTTTGCTGAATAATCATCCATTACAGGCAAAATTTCGATTTCATCAAAGGGACTGTGAAATTCATTCTTACTAGACGGGAGAGAGGAGAAACCACCCTGATAAAATATTCCTGTTTCTACAGAAGGACCAAAGATTATCAGTACTTCTAATGCCATCTTTAATGTAATTTCATATCCAGTTTTCTCTCTATTATATTAGATATACCATGCAGACTCATTAGGAAATGACAGAAAAAAAAACAGACAGGGGTCAATCAGATAAACAGTATATTTAAATTACTAACCACACCATTTGCTTATTGCTTCAGTTTAATGCTATTTTAAAACTGAAAACTGTAAAGATCTGAATGCCTGACCTCCAAAGCTGCTATAGTGATTATAGTGGCAATGCCACATGTAGCAGCAAGTGCTTTTGTTTGTGCTGCCTTTTAACCTCCTTTACTCAAACACAGCAAGCAGCGCAGCCAGCACATATTAATCACTTGCTTTCATTTATTTTATTTAATTTTTACTGGTGAAATGAGATGGTTATAGCATCTTCATCACATCACCCGGTCTCATTGGCACACCCCATCCTGTCCCGTCCTACTCACCCCCCAGTCGCCTCTCCCAAGAGTGATTAATCTCCTAACGCTAATTAGATATGTACTAATTAGCATCTGACATATGAGGAGAGGAAGAAAAACATTTGCGCAAGGACACGGATGTCTACTACGCCAGCACTAAACTCGTGCATTAAGAAATGTTGTCAAAAGAGGAAGTCAGAGACCATGTCTTAAAAATGGAGCCAACGTGAATTTGGGAAATGCATTAGCTACAAACAAGCAGATATGCCTGAAAAAACTGTGCCACCAATTCTGCAATGGCTCCAACTTCTAACCAATAACTCAAATTAACCCAAAACAAACAAGCCCAAATCAAATAAGCCCAAAACAACTCAGCTTAAATCACTCCAACTCAAATCAGCCCAAATCAACTCAGCTCAAATTAACCCAACTTAAATCAGCCCGAACTACTCAGCTCAATTCGACCTACCTCAAATCAGCCCAAAACAACTCAGCTCAAACAAGCCCAAACAACTCAGCTCAAATTTACCCAATTCAAATCAGCCAAAACAACTAAGCTCAAATTAACCTAACTCAAATCAGCCCAAAAACAACTTAGCTTAAATTAACCCCAACTCAAATTAGCCCAAACAATTCAGCTCAAATCAGCCCAAAACAACTCAGCTCAAATTAACCCAACTCCACACAAGTCCAACTCGAATCAGCCCAGCCCAACCCAACTCAAACAAACTCAATCATTCCAATAATTTTACGAAGTCAACACACTATTCCAACTCAAATCAACACCACTCAACCTAAATCAACTCAACTCAAATACAATGAACTTTACCCTATTTAACGAAAATCAACCCAAATCTAATAAACGTAAATCCATTTAAAAACTCACCAAATTAACTCAAACCAACTCAACAGAAAATAACAAGTCAAGTCAATTTAAAATAAATTTAAATAAACTCAGATTGATCAAAAACGTTTTTTTAAAAAACTTTTAAAACCACCTCAGAAATTTGCACAATATTATATTTGGCAGCTGTTGAGTTTTTCTAAAGTACGGCTGATGTACAATGTCCAAGACTGATAATCAGACTTCATCCAGCTGAACAATAACATTTACCATTAATGCAGGTATGGGTTTTGTAGGTATGGACCCTTTCTTTCTCTTTCATTTTCTAGCTGATCTGGCACCCAGACATATTGTTGTGCAAGTAACTGTTTAACACTTGAAGCAATCACCTGCCAAAATGACTTACACCCAGGCGCTAAAAGAGACTAACTGCTAACATTAAAGTCAAGTTCAGTGAGCACAAAGGATACACACAAGCAGAAGCAGAAATATGGTTCACAGTTTGACAGAATAAAAGCAAACATTTTCCAGTCACTTGTTTAAAATTAGGTGCATTTCAAACATGTAGTATTGCTTCAGAATTTTTTTTTAAAGACTTTCAAGCGTCTGTAAAAACAACAACAACAAAAAAAACCCTGGATCTTTTACATGTTATGTTTACTGCATCGATATACCTGATATGTTATGTACTAACACTATTACAATGAGTTAATTATGAGCAATTTAGGTAGCTTAAGGCTTTCAGATATTTAGCAATTCTTGGGGATTTTTCCATGGAAACATCCTGGACCACACTCCTGGTCCCCCCGCAAGAGGAATAAAATGAGAATTTTCAGCTTTCAAGATTTTTTAAAAGTTCTTTTTTTCCCTAATAGAGTGCCTCACGCTGAATACAAATGGATTTATGCGTAAATTGTTCATACAAGCGTTTAAAGAAAGTATTCATGAAAATCTAGCAGATCCTAAAAGTGTCTGTATTCTACTCGTCCTCCTCGGAGTGGATAAATTTACACACAAGACGACTTAGTAAGCGAAACTGCTTCTCGATCGACTTTAGATACTAGAATTTCAATGTATTACTGCATTTTTATATTTACAGAATACATTGTCGAGTTTTAAACGGCTTATTTTATTGCCTCAGTATTTTTATCACCTTATTCGGAGAGACTTACAGGAGTGCTTTGGAGGCTTGATCAAAAACATGTTCTCATGCTAGTTCACTGGGGCAGGGATCAAATATATTAACTAAATAATTTATCAATTATTAATGTTTAAAATTAATTCATCTTCTATACCACTTATCCAATACAGGGTCACGGGGGGGGGGGGGATGGGGGGAGCCAATCCATCACAGGGCACATAGACATACTACAGGCATCTTTTGAACACCAATTAGCCAAATGCATGTTTTTCGACTGTGGGAGAAAACAGGAGTACCCGGAGGAAAGCCACCAAGCCCGGGGAGAACATGCAAACTCCACGCACACAGACCCCGAGGTAAGTCGAAATTCTCGACCCTGGAGGTGCACAGCCACAGTGCTAACCACAATTAATTTAATATCTCTGGCATTAATTAAAAAATGTTGAAAAAATAAAGAAAGCAAGATGAAGAAACCTGCAAAGTATATAAAAGATATAAACGGAGGATTTATACGTACTGTATATATACTTATATATGTACAAAATAACTTCCATCTCTGTTTATTAGGCTTTACTTGAATCACTTTTCTTTTTTTTTTGGTTTTCAACTCCCAGCTACCTGTGTACATAACCTTTTAAGGAGCTTTGTGGGCGTTACTACAGTATATTCAAGTGAACAACATACTGTAGACACGTGAGTACGAGAAAAAAATCAACCTTTATCATCTTTGGTTTTTACGCAAACATTTACACAAGATTTTACTAAAAGTTTGAGTAGTGGAGCCCAGTATTTGGTGGGTTACTCTCCTAAGCAATTTTCCACAGTCAGTCTGCTTGGCTTTGCTTCTGTGTACACCCTTTATAAAACATGGGTTCCTTAAGGATTCTCCGTTTATTTAAAGGTTCTGTCTTTCTAAAGAATGGATGAAAGAAATATCCTCTGCAGTTCAGCCGGCAAACCAATGGGCAAACCAAAATCCCCCTTTAGGACAATTAAATGAACTTTTCTTTTCCAACTATAAGTGGTAGTGATATAGTGACTTTGCAATATATTGTGTATGTACAGTATATCTCAGCATTCTTTTCACCAAGAGTGCCTTACATCCTGGTCTGCTTTACACTGTCAGTAATAATGGTCTTCTGTGCCTTTCTTTCATGATGGTATGGTAATAGGAATAGGAATAACATTTTTAAAGAAATAGATGGAGGAACAGTGCTTTAGTGGTTAAACACATTCATGGTCGAGGGTTTGATTCTTGCCTCGGGCCTGCGTGTATGGAGTTTGCCTGTTCGCCCCGTGATTGGTGGGTTTTCTCCGGGTACCCCGGTTTCCTCCCACAGTCCAAAGACATGCAGATTGGGCTAACTGGCGTTCTTAAATTGCACGTAGTGTGTGAATGAGTGTGCGAGTATGAGTGTCTGTGGTGCATGTATGTGTGCTCTGTGATCAATTACAGGATACGCGTTATAGAAGTAGTCCATAATTACAGTTTAGAATAAAGTTTTAAAGGTACTACACAATCACCCTTTTTTAATTTCATTTTAAATGTGTATACTTGTTGCCATATTTCCATTTTATGCAGTTGCATGCACACAGCCTCACTTGAATCCAGACAGTGTTCAATTATGACTTCTGCATATTCTGAAACTTTTTTTCGCTCGAACATCCGAAGGGATTGATAACTCTTCGATTATTCACTTCCTCCTCATCTCCAGAGTTGACTTCTGCAAATCCCTTCCTAGCTGGTGCTCCTGCACGAGCCATTAGTTCCTCACAGCTGATTTAAAAGGCATTAACCCAACTTGTCTTCAATCTTCTTAAGTTCTCCCATGTCACTCCACTGGTGATTTACCTTCACTGACATCCAGCAGCTGCCTATATTAGATTTAAAACCCATGACGCTTGCCTGCAAAACCCAAAATGGAGCAGCCATCCCCAAGCCAGTACGAATCAACACCAATCATTTACTTAAAAAGGCACTTGTAATCTGCACTTAAGCAACTCTGAACCCTTAAACGCAATATTAAAGGTGCTTTATGAAAGATTAGGTCAGGATTAAGATTATTGGCTCAAGTAGGTGAAGATTTGATTTTTCTTTTTCACTATTTGAAAATTAGTGGCTGTTAGCAGAGTTTGGAGGGAAGAGGCAGTGTAAGGCAAAAACCAAATTCTACATAATTTTCAAGCTTTTACATTAATAGTAAATAAGATGAAAATTACCTATAAAATGGATGGATGTTTTTTTCTCTCTCCCAGATGGTTTGTTCTGATTATGTAGATGGTGCTCATTTTAAAGTCCTTAGCAGTGCAAAATCCAATTTTGAGTTATTGAATTTAATAAATACAAACATTTTTCCTAGGAAAACCAGATGTGTGCTATATGAGACAACTAAAATAACGCTTAACGCTTCAGCATACCAAGACATCTTGGACAATGCTATGCTTACTTCCGACATTGTGGCAACAGTTTGGTGAAGACCCTTTTCTATCTCAACATGACTGTGCTCCAGTGCCTAAAGCAAGGACTACAGTATAAAGACATGGTTTAATGAGTTCGGTGTGGAAGAACTTGACTGGCCCTAACACAGAGCCCTGACCTCAACTCCATTGAGCACCTTTGGGATGAACTGGAACTGGAATTGTGAGCCAGGCCTTCTCGTCCAACAACATCAGTGCCTGACCTTATAACTGATCTACAGGCTGAATGGGAACAAATTCGCACAGAAACACTCCAAAATCTTGTGGACAGCTTTCGAAGAAGAGTGGAAGCTGTTACAGCTGCAAAAGGGATATCATAGTGAAGTATGTGTATTTGGATACAATGTCGTTGTAGGTTTGGATAAATAGCTTTTGTCCATATAGTCTATATTTAACTGTAATAAATATTGTAGGATTATTTAAATAGCTGAGAATGAGACATTTAGGGGGACTTTGGTGTATGGACTGTATAAGCATTGACTCTATTGTTTCTGCTAGTTCTGTACCTTAACTTTTTGGTGGCTTCATCATGTAGATATAGGTCAAGTGCTTCAGTTGAGATACAAATAACACGGGCGGAAAAATCGCAGTGTGACTGCAGTAACATTGAATGCAGCATGGTTATTAGATGACAAGCGGGCTGATTTGAGTATTTTAGAAGCTGCGAATTTCCTTGGAATTTCACATGCAACATTTTACCCAGAAAGGTGTCAAACAAACAAACAAACAAACAAACAAACAAACAACAACATTCAGTAAGCAGTAGGGATGGGAATCATAAGGAACCATCCGATTTGATACTATCATGATACCTTGGTGCTGATTTATTTTGTAATGCGGGCACTTTATAAATATTCCAATTGTACATGCAAACATATATAAACTATAATTTAATTTATTCATTCATTCATCGTCTATTTTACTTTATCCTGTATACAGGGTCGCGGGGGCTTGGAGCCTATTCCAGGAGACTTATGGCACAAGGCGGGGTTCACTCTGAAGAGAGTGCCAATCCATCACAGGGCACACACACATACTCACATTGAAATTAAACACTTTCAATTAGTCTAATCTGAAGATCTTCAGACTGTGGGTGGAAACCAAGCACAGGGAGAACATGCAAAGTCCGTGCATACAGAGACGGGAATCGAACCTGGCCGGAATTGAAGATGGACGCTGGAGGTGCAAGGCGACATTGCTAACCACTACACCACCGTGCTGCCTAAATTAAAAGGTAATTTTTTAAAAACAAATAATAGAGTCAGTGTGGAGATCCATGAATTGCAGGCGCAACCAGTGATAAGTGAGATCAGAGCAGAATGGTTAGACTGGTTCGACCTGACAGGAGCGGTAACACTTTACAAACGTGGTAATCTGAAAAGCATCTCAGACCACACGATATACTAAACGGTGAAGAAGAGTCATTCAGTCACTTAAAATGCGTCTGTAAACTATGGTAAGTAAGATCTACTGAGGAAAAAAGAAAAGAAATCACAAAGCAATTACTTGCCTTTGTCCTTTGCTGTGACATCTGTTAAAGTTCGCTCCTCACCTCCTTTAAGTAAGGGGCAGGACACTGATGAAAGCAGATCAAACAGTGACATTTACGCTCAATCTGTCCCTGCCTATATTACTCTTTCAATTTAAGATGTGAGGAGCCTCGCACAAGCAAATGTCATCTGTAAACCCTCACTACGCTGGGTGCCGGGACAAGCTGCTCGTCACATGGCGTAGGGGTACAGCCACCGTAAACACGTGCTGCGAATTTGACTTGAGAGACTCTCGATATGCCGCTAATGATTTGCAGCCACGCTGAAATGTGTCACAGAATCTCACTGGGTAATAAAGTTCCTCGATAGCAACATCTTTAGGAAGAGTGGTGGTGGTGGTGGGGGAGCG
>JAOVVA010000021.1:10510898-10522349 GCA_028565275.1 Leiocassis micropogon
AAGGAAACGTAAAAATTAGTCAAATTTTTTTTTCTTAGGATTCTAACTTTAATCTCAAAATTTTTACTTTCATTTTAGAATCCTGACTTTTTTGCTTAGAATTCTAACGTTTTTTTTTTAAATTAACTTAACCATTCTGTTAACCATTTTTAGGGGCAACTCCCCCCGAAAAATTTGCTACTGTATTATATATATATATATATATATAATTTTTTTTTTTTATAAACTAAAAACTAACAGTGGAACTAACTGCAGTGGCACTGTAACTTCACTTCCTAGTTTGAAACCATTTCAACATCATTTGCAAGCTAGTGACATCATCGACGAACATGACAAATGATACTTTTCACTTTGTAATAGCTTACAATATGAATTCTTATCACATGACGATAAAAAGTTCAATTTAACTCAATCCTGTATTCAGGGCGTGGGGGGCCTGGAGCCTATCCCGGGAGACTTAGGGCACGAGGCGGGGTACACCCTGGACAGGGTGCCACACACAAGCACGTTCATTCACACACTACAGACAATGTGGGTCCAATTAGCCTAACCTGCATGTCTTTGGACTGTGGGAATAAACCGGAGTACCCGGAGGAAACCCACCAAGCACGGGGAGAACATGCAGACTCCATGCACACAGAGACAGGAATTGAGCCTGGCCAGGAATCGAATCCGGACCCTGGAGGTGCAAGGCGACAGTGCTAACCACTACACCACCGTACCGCCTACGCTTGGCGATATTGTGTTCAAATATATATAAATTATTTGCTATTAATTTCTTGCTTATGGAAGCAATATCGCACTTATAATCGTAGGGTTGCACTGAATATCATCGCACATCACAGCTTACAATATGTTCATCCTTAGACTATACTGTATGTAGATTAGGATTATATTCAAATTGTTGTGTAAGGATGAATACAGAGGTAATTTAACTAATGAATAAATAAAATATACCTTTATTCTACAGAAAGAAAAAAGAAAGTGTTTTTTTTTCAAAGCCCTGACAAGAAGTTTCAGTTTCTATTTCTGTAATAAGTAGCTGTATGTATTTTATTACGTGCTTGTTTCTTGTTTGTTTGTTTTTGCGCAAATGTAATTGTGTTATTGCATATAATGAGACTTGTATTGCTATTATTCTTATGTATTGCTGTCATTAAGGTAAACACAAGGACGCAGGTGCAGGTTTATGGTTTTTTATTAAAACTACTCCATCAGGCAAAACAAAAGGGCTCAACGACACTCAAGACACACGCACACACACACACACACACACACACACACACACACACACACACACACACATAGAGATGGAGTTCAGCTAACAAGCATAAACCAGACATGGATAATGGGATAATGATAAGCGAGCAACGGTCAAAACAAAGAGAAAACCTGGCCAAAAACAACAGCTTGGACTCATTATAGACATGACGGCGGAGTGAGAGTTCGCAAAAGGTACGCCGAGAGTCTAGGTTTATATAAAGCGATAAAGATTGTATTTTCGGTCTTATGATTGTGACAAAGTCATGGATGGAGGATCTTGGGAATCGCAAAGATGATGAAAAATAAGCCGGTTTGAGCGAGTTCTTCATGGTTCTCCATGTGTCATCATTATCATCATCATCATCATCATCATCAACATGTAATGTACACATACGGTTTTAAAATATTTACACGACAAGACATTTAGTCAACAGAGCTAAAGCGTGTGAAGGAAGCAGTGATTATTTCTTCACCGATGTTAGCATGAACGGAGATTAGGCGAGGTTGAGGAAGAAACAAGTTATTTTTACATCAGGTGCTGAGACAGATTAGGTGTGGATGATGCTGATGATCGAAGCGCGAACACGTTTCCCAAAAGACGTCTTTACAGGTTTACAGTCATGTTTTGATTACGTTTTAAATGTAGACGTAGGGGTGATGTTCCTCTATAGAACTGCAAAGAATCCAATAAATGTAATGTCCTTCCTGTTTAATTTTTAGGAGGAATTTACGATACAATGTCATAACATGCAAAAAGCAAACATGTATCAGCTCCAGGAAAGCCTTGAGATCTAGTATATATACTGTACAGTGAGAGCAAAAAAGTCTGAGAGCACTAGTGAAAATGCTTCTACTTTGCATTCTGTTTAATTCGATACAACAATTTTCTTTAAAATTTATGTAACTGAGTAAAAAGTAGAACCTTTGAAATATCGCCATGAAATTTGTATGAGGTTTCTGGTATGTCCACTTTTTTGCTTTAATGATACTCGAGCCGGGTATGGACTCCACAAGTTTGTGCAAAACCGCATGATCTATTTTAAATCAAATCCATCGGAGCATCGTCTAAACATACTGTATGCTTCAGTAAAAGAGATTAGATCAAAGGAATACTGGATCTTTGGTACAATCGATCGACATCACACATTTGCGTAAATTTTAATACGGACCGTGTGCAGAATCTTGAATACTGTATTACATAGTATACATATTTAAACTGATCAGCCATAACATTAACACAACTGTCAGGTGAATAAACAACAATCATCAAATGTACTGTATATCCGTAAACTGGTCGATGGGTCATGGGCACCCAAGGCTCACAAAGGCTAATCTGTCTCATCTGATCCCACAGAAAAGCAAATGAAAAAAGTCAAAGTTGACCAAGATAGAAAGGCACCAGGAGACCCAGTGCACCACAGCTCAGCGTACACAGGCTCCAGCAGGCAAAGAGCCCAAGGCCACAGACCCGGCCTACAAACCCCCCAGATCCCAATCCGATTAAGCATTCATAAGATGCACCGGACAAACAAATCCGATCACACAGAGGCAAAAAGATCCACTGCCAACGTCCTGGAGCTAGACACCTCAGCACATCCGAAGAGCCGTCTTAGGGGCCAGAGCACCCTAGTGCTACAAGGGAAACCCAAAACCTATGTGGTTTAAATGTTACTAGTTTTTAACGTACAGTGGAACCTCGGACCTACAGTGGACAAAGATTTTTAATACATTTTGACTTGAAAAACGAACAAGTCTTGGTTTACGAGTACCGAGTATCATGTATCACGCATGCGCTTCTAGTTTTGACGCCGAGCGTCACGTGATCACAACAGAGCCAACGTTTTTTTTTCTCTGTCTTGCGCTGCGAAATTGTGGGTAATCGTCTCCCCTGCTGGATTAGTTTGCACGTAAAACATCTTTTATTTTGTGTTTGTATGCGTGTATGTACAGCGCGCATGTACTGTTTATTATAACACACGTGTTTGTGCGTGTGTAAAGCAAATGAAAGTCTCATTAGAGAGGTTAAAGATCCATTTTCTCTCTCCCTCTCTGTATCAGCCTGCACTTTGTCTGCGCGCAGTGGACACCGTGCCCCTTCACACACACCCCCTCCTCTTGCCTTCACACACACACACACACACACACACTCTCTCTCTCTAATGGAGACACTGCTCTGTCGCAATTCTTTTCAAAGGTAAAGTGCAGGTTAATTTGTTTTATTTTTACTTTACAGCAGTGATTCCGTTAGCGTGCGCTCACTCGAGTGTCATTAACGATGTTCTTGGTTACTTTTTCAGATAAAACAGTCTTTCCGTTAATGTATGTGTGTGTAAAAAACTCAAATAAGAGCGGAACAAGGGTTACTGTGTAATACAAGAAGAGGGGAGGGTCTGATTCCTTCTCTCCACTTACTTTAGCTTCACACACATACACCCACCCACACAACCACACACACACACACACACAGTGCCTGCGCGCATAAATTGAAACACTTATCTTTTTTTTAAAGGTAAAGTGCAGGTTAATTTAGGTTATTTTTTGGGGATGTGGAACGAATAATTTAAGATTTCATTATTTCTTATAAGAAAATTCGCTTTGGTTTATGAGTGTTTTGAAATACGAGCCTGCTTCTGGAACAAATTATGCTCGTAATCCATGGTTCCACTGTATATCCATCCACCACTTATCCTGTGTACTGTCACAAGGGGCCTCCAGACTATCCCTAGGATCTTAGGGCGCAAGGCCAAGCCGTCACAGGAGACAAGCACACCCAGTCACACAAATCACACACTATGGGCAATTTGTAAATGCCAATCAGCCTACAGTGCATGATCACAAGATCCCTCATTGGAATCTTGGGTAAAAACAAACGTCCTTCTAGCGCTCCAAAGTAGTTAGTGTGACATCTGTGATTTATATACAGTACTGTGCAAAAACCCTTTGGTTTATTACATCATTTTTTTTCACATCAATTATTTTTTTATTTTAGGACTTTATTATTGGGAGCACAAAACCATTTCTAATTTTCAAACACCAGTATTCCACCACAGAATTAAAATTGTATGCCAGAAAAGAAAGCAGCATGTTATATAAGTGACCACTTTTTAGATAAAAACAAAATGGAAGCTGCCAGGATTTGCATGAGAACAGAAGCAGGTGCGACAGTCAAAGTCCTCCGAAGAACTGTGGGTGGTTCTGCAGGATGCCCAGTAAAACTTAGTAGCTAATTTCCTTATAAAACCGCCGCACAAAATACTGTTTCATTGTTTCATTAATTACTGTTTACTGTTCTTTATAGTTTTTTGCTCTTTTCATGCCACCCTTGCTCCACAGCACTTATTTGCACGGCATGTCCCTGGGCCTTCTGCACAACACTGTACGTCTTCTGTCTATTTTGCTTTTTCACGGTCACTTAACCAGTTTTTTTTTATTAATATATTTATATATCTTGGCCTTGCTCATTATCTACAGTATATGGTGTACAATGTGTCGATGTGTTCTTTGCTCGGGCACCTTGGCATAAGAGCAGTATAACATCTGAAACGCCTAGGCTGTCTTCAGTGTGTCTGCGTGTGTGTGTGTGTGTGTGTGTGTGTGTGCGTGTGTGTGTGTGTTCAAAAAAACGTGTCTTTCCAAGCCAAATACCAGTCTCCGGATTTTTGAGTTATCCTTTTTCTGATGAAACTGCAGTATTTAGATGGTCAGCCAGAATGATTTACAAGAGTCATTAGATGATCAAGAAATAATCATGCACGACAGCAAACTGAAGAAAAAAAGTGTCTCGTCCTACTGACGTCAGAGCAAAGATTCCAAAACTCGTGTGGCCTCTTAAAGGGAAGATAAAATTGTCATAGCGGAAAATCGCCAAAGAGTCCCGCCTTTGTCAGAATCATTGCGAGTAAATTATGTGATTTTGACACAGGTAAGGCTATTTGGGTAATCTGCTCTTTTTATCATTGCATTGACACGCTGAGAACGCCTCGCTAGAGTCTTTAAGCTTCCTTAATTTTTTACTGGCTTGTGAAGGGAATTCTCCAACTGTGCTTCGTATTTGACTTCTAAAAGTGCTTTGAATTACCGAAATGTGTCTTATGTCTTATGCTTCTGGATGAAGTAAAGCCATGTCAGCTAACTGCTGACCCAAAACCAGATCTGATTTGGTCTGGAGTGACATTCAGATGTCAGTCCTGACAAGAGAAAGGGGAACGCTGGACCTTGGCGAGATAACTGGGCACAGCGACATCCAATCAGCTGTACTATTCATGACCGTGTAATGGTTTCCATGGAGACCCAGGGTTTCCTTGGCCGATGGCGGCACCGGTGATGGGGAGTTCAGGTATAATATTGAACAGCGCTCATCAATCATGTGAAAACAGGGTCCGCTCTGCCTCCACGCTGCCCTGCTCTTTACACAACGACCAGCAGAGAGACAGGCTTTATATCAATCACGCTGACACGTTTCCAGTGCAGCGCCGTCCGCGGGCTACGAGGCTACGCGTTATCCTTCGGTGATCGGCGCCATCGACTATCTAACATCCTTCTCTTTTCTGCGAGTCTTCTCCTTCCTGCTTTTGTGTCAAACTGGCCTTGCTGAAAAGGAAACACTGAGCGAACAAAACAGGAGAAAGAAAAAAAAAAAAAGACAAAATGACAGTAATTTAGTGAAAACTACTACATGTTCATAAATATGACAAAAAAAGATAATTCGGGTTGTTTGTTGAGGCTTAAGGAAGCTGCGTGAAAATACCACAAATGGCTCACTGAACAGTGAATATATGTCAATAGACATTAACAGAAAAAAAAAAAAAGTAGAAAAAGAAGAGCAAGCGCTTTACTGTAGAACACAGCTGTTGAGTTTTTACATCTGAAAGCAAAACAGCATAAGCAAGGGGGGGAAAACAACAACCTTTCGCATGGCGAGTGACTAAAATTAGACTGAGACGAGGGGGAAAAATATCAAGTTGGTAGAAAAGGCTTTCTGTGGCTCAGCATGACTCTGAGCTCAGCGGTGAAGCTTAATTACACCCGTCGAAACAGTTGTTTGTGGCACACCTTTCTTTCTCTCGCTCCTCGTCTACCTGCGATCCCTCTGATTTCTGACAGAATGTGGTCGTACATTTTGGCGGCGTATCAAACAGCTTGGGAGGGAGAGTGATTGTCAGGAAAAAAGAAGGACATTGTGAAATAAGCAACAACTGAAAAATGAAACAAAGAAGAAAGTCAGAGATTTAATTATATCAAAGATATAAATGCCTACTGTGGCTCAGGTATTTTTTCTTTCCCCTTTTGCTTTAGTTCTGTAGGTAAGACTGAACATTATGCACTTTCAAATATTATGATATGATGAAATAAAAGAAAAGTTTTGTCTATGACCTTACTACAGTACGATCACCGCAGACTCACAGTTTCAGTCCTAATAAACACAGAACCCTCCAACGTGCTTATTAAAATACATCTCCTTCCTTCTTGTGATTTGTTAAATTGCGCCCCTATTTAGAATAGTCTTTCCTCTGTGATTTGCAGTCTTACAATTCCCTCTACAAGGTTCTTTTTTTTTGTTTGTTTCTCCAAATTACGTCCAGTCCTCGTTTAATAATGTGTTGTACTAACTGATTATGACCTGTGCCTTTATATACAGATTCTGGATTAGCCCTTGATAACAATTTCCTGCCTGTTCTCTTAAATAGACCAGCTGCAGACTGGCCATAGACTACCGTTACAGTTATCCGTATAGAGCATAAAGTTATAAACTTTATTATAAAACTTTATCAGTTTGGCCCTAGATTGGCCAAAGACTAGCTATAGACTGATCACCAATAAGCATATACTTTACAATAGTTAAAGACTGGACATAAACTAGTCACAGACTAACCATGGACTAACTTTAAACTAGTTATAGACTGTCCACAGACTTAGACTAGCTGTAGACTACCTTCACACTTGTTGTAGACTAGTTATAATATTTATATTTATATTTATAGTTACAGACTGGCCATAGACTAGACTTAGAGTGGTCACAGTCTACCTTTACACTAGTTATAGACTAGTTATAATATTTATAGACTAGCCACAGATAACTATAGACTGGAAATAGATTAGTCAGAGACTAACTTTAAACTAATTATAGACTGACAATTAACTGGTCATAGACTAGTAAAAGAAATAGACTACACTGCTTATAGTCTTGCCATTGACTGACCTTAGTCTAGCCGTAGACTGGCCATAGACTAGCCATATACTAGGTATCGATTGGCCATAGATTGCCCATAGACTAAGTCATACTGTAGACGAGCCAAAAACTAGCCATAAACTAATAACAAACTGACTATAGACCAGCCATAAACTTCTCATAGACTGGCTATCTATTATCCACAGACTGCCAGAGACTAGCCATAGATTGTTTTTGTTTTTGTTGCTTTCGAAACAAAAATCTCAATTGCTGTTGCTATGATTTTGATATTTGATTTTAGAGTCCGGACCTCCTAGACCGCCCCTTTCACCCAGCCTTTGAAACGAGCAGCAGACGTTGTTTATTTTTTAGCTTCTAGTTTAATTCAAAATCTTTTACAACGTTTCCTGTAGACATCGTTGATGAGTTTCTCATGTGTATTATATCCATAGAAATCACGCTCAACTCGGGTCATACCTTTTTACCCTATCACACAATGAAAGAAAAGCAGGGGTTAACGCTGACCACTCGGAATGACCACTGGGTTGGTGTGTGTGTGTGTGTGTGTGTGCCAGTGTGCCTGTGTGTTCTCCTAAGGGAAGGCCACTGACGTCTCTCTCTCTCTCTCTCTCTCTCACAGCCTGCCCCATAAACGGGCTGGCAGACGGAATCATTATACCGCAATTTTCCAATTTATTCAGTGCCCTCAATTCCTCGTTAGTTTCTGCCTGCCTATAAAAGAAGGGCCATTATCAGAGGCTGGCAGCACATCACTCACAGAGGCCACATCATAATTGTGGGTTGGGAGCGAGCAACAACATCTGACCACTGCGCAGGACATATGTGCTTGTGTGAGACTCTCAGTTCTCTGACAGACTAGGTGATAAAACAAGGGGTTGCTTACATGTGAGCGTTATTCAAAGCTTTAGTGAGTTGATGAAAAACAAACAGAGAGAATTCTTCGCTTAAAGTAAAATTAAAACTGATAGCATACTGGCTTTAAAAAAAACTAAAAACCCTTATACACTGATAAAATTGTTTCCACAAAGCGTATAAGTACGACTGCAACAGTGATAATAATGATAAAAATAATATTAATCTGTAAGGGATATCTTGTATATCTTTGTTAGGGATGTCATTCTTGAAATTGAATACTGAAATGAGCTAGTTAACGTAGATAAAGTGAACGTCAGAACGATTCTTCAAGAACTGTCTGCCATTGTAACTTGGCAACTTTCCGGGCTCAGTAAAAGCGAGGGACGTCAATATTGGATCACATCTGTCAGAGCTGGGTGACATTCAAAACTCTTAATATTTTTAAATGATATATATATACAGTATATATTATATAATATATATATATATTATATTAAAAAAAAAATAAGCGAAGTCAAAACGTTTCCCTGCCGCTCCGTCTTGTGCCACGAACAACCTGGCATTTAGCAATCAATAAAAAGAACCGAAACACCTCCAGTACAGAAGTAGCACAAAGACCAATTTGGGGGAGGATGAGGGGAAGGAGACACGCTATATATACGGTGTGTTGCATCTGATTTTTCATACAAGCAAGCAATATATTATAAAGATAAATTTACGCTGCTTTATTAATGACGCTGCCAATACCAGAACTGCAGGATTTTCGCTGCGCTTGACGTTTCGCCAGCATAAGCTGATGATACATGCCTTCGGTATAATTTCCCTAAGCACAATGGATGGCCGCTGTCCTCCCAAACAACCTGAGACAACAGGAAAAATGTGCAGCATGTCCTCGTCCTATGCTGCGTATCAGCACATCAGCCGTTCGCGTCGGAACGCTCGAGACAGGCGAGCTTTTTCGCAGGTAGCTGCTGTCATCAGAGCCCCGCTGCAGCTCTGCGTCAAGCGGATCGATTCGGAGATCTCCAGGTGCATCCAAACATTCATCAGTGTCAGCGTGCAGACGGAATGCATCCAAGAACACCGTGCAACCTTCTCACGAAGTAAAAAACAAAACAAAACAAAACACAGTAGCAGTAACTTTTATTCATTCTTTTTTTTCATGTATTTCTTAAGGAACAGGTTTGTTATTAATTCCGTCTTTTAAAAAAGTAGCAGGATAAAGAACAATCTAGTATTTTTTTGTCCTGCTCTTCTGACACCGCTTTCATTTGTTCCAGTTTTAATAGAAAAATGTGGGAGGGATGCAAAAAAAAAAAAAAAAGACAAGGAATGACAGCTTTGAAAACAACAATGAAAGATAAGACTGAAGTACATGCATATGACTGACAGCCACCACTGTCTTTTAGTGCTCTTGTTGTCAAAAGCCAACAGCGAGACGTCCCTAAAGAACCTCCAACTTTCTTCCCTAGCCTACATAGTGAACTAAGGTAAGCATTTTAATCACAACTCGAATCCTGACTGGAATTTGACAATGAGATCCGCTACCAGTCAGAAGTTTAGACACACCTTCTAATTCCATGGACTTTCCTGAATTTTATTTCTTTCTGCATTGTAAAACAATACTGAAGGTATCCAAAAATATGCAATAATCTCCTGATTATACAATGTGGTAACCAAATATTAGAATATTTCCTAAGGTCAATCGAAAAAACAAAACAAAACACTAAATTGCCAAAAGTATTCACATAAAAAAACAACCCCACATCGTGCACAAAGCAACGTCCATAAAGACATGGTGTGGAAGAACTTGACTGACCTCAACCCGACAGAACACGTTTGGGGTGAATTAGAACGGAGACTGCGACCCAGACCTTCTCGTCCAACATCAGTGTCTGACCTTACAAAGGAAGAATGGTCAAACATTCCCATAAACACATTCCTAAACTTTGGGCAAAGTCTTCCCAGAAGAGTTGAAACTGTTACAGCTGTAAAAAGTGGGGCAACATCATATTAAACCCTATGGATTAAGAACTGCATGTTACTCAAGTTCAAGCGAATACTTTTGGTAATGTAGTGTATGTTAATTCATGCACTCAATACTTGGTGAGGACTCCTTCGCGGGATTTAATGCTTCAGTGCGATATGGCATGATGATGACGAGCAGCTTGGGTCACTGCTGAGGCATTCTTGAAGACCAGGTTGCTTTGAAAGCAGCCTTCAGTCCGTCTGTATCGTTGGGTCAGGAGTTTCTAATCTTCATCTACCCCATACTGTACACCCCATAGAGTTTCTCTATAGGGTTCAGGTTAACAGAGTTGGCTGGCCAATCAAGCACAGTAATATCATAATCAGCAAAGCAGTTAGTGGTAGTTTTGGCACTGTGGCCAGGTTTAAGTCCTGCAGGAAAAGACTTTTAGCAGATACAGGGATAGTTTTTTCCTCCGTACAGGATTATAACTATAATTATTATTTACTCATCCTAAGTCTTAGACCTTACAAATACTCATGACAAGCCATTTCATCCAGCCAGTGACATGTTATGGATCAGTAGAATGGATGCTGGATGTTGTTTATATTTCACTTTAAAGAAGCATGTAGTCAGGTTCATCAGTGTAGAAATAATGATCGGGAATCGTACCAGTTCATCATCTGATCTGGATTGATAATCCACTGGACTGCAATGCTGAACTGGAGCATTGATGAGTTCCTCTGGCATTACCCAAATAAAATTTTATCAAGAAATGCTGAAGAGAGAGCAAAGACTTGCAGAAAATATCTTCTTTAAAGCAATTTTGAAAAGCATGTTTAAGTAAATTAGCTAACAATAACTAGCTAAATTATTTAAGTTTTCTTGTTAAAATTTTGGATAATTAATGAAAACTAGTTTTCGTGTTAAAAACACGACATTAACTTCATTTCATCAGTTCAAAACATTCTCTTGAGTGCATTTGACAATTTTTCGCTTTCGCTTACAACTAGCCAGTGATGGGAGGCATTACTTTTTAAAGTAACTAATTACATTACAAAATTACTGTATTTAAAAAGTAATCAGATACATTACAGCGTTACTTCCTGATAAAAGTAACTAGTTCGAGTACTTTTCCATTGCAGAAAATGAAAACTCCTTTGTGATTCCTCAT
>JAOVVA010000021.1:10544184-10560202 GCA_028565275.1 Leiocassis micropogon
AGTTGTAGTGCGGACTGGGTATTCCGCTGTGGCGACCCCTTGCCGGGAGCAGCCGAAAGACCAACAACAACAACAACGTTGTTAGTTTGATGAAATCATGCCAGAACAGCGCTGTCTACATTACATTGAGATAATGTTGCACAAACACCATGAAGACACAATGCTGCAAAAATGATTTCGAAATAAAATTAATAGCAAACCGATGGTGCGAACTCGAGTTCTAGAAGCTGAAGCGAGAACGCTGTGTACTGACCTTTGGACCACTTTGGACCGTCTCCGATCGTTTCATCTGCCAGAAACTTAAAAGACCATGGATGTGTTTTCGTAATGGATGTTAATCAGTATAAATGCGCCAACTAAAGTTACATTTGTGTTGTTTTGAGGTTGTATTTGCAACGTTGGGTTTGGGTCGTACCAACTGCAATACCAACATTGGCCAGATGTCTGAAACGTTTCCAAATTAACATCACCACAACTTTTTGACAGTTTTGTAAGCGTTATGGAGTACGGAGACATTGCTTTTTGGGTTCGCAGCACCTTATACTTTATTCAGTCTAACTGAGACCTGTTGTCCTCATTAGTAGACACTTTAAGGCATCATCTATTGGTAGCAAAAGCGCAATACACTAATTAGTAGAAACTCCAAAGGGTGTCAAACTCAGTTTCTTGTTCAAAGACAATGCTTAGTTTTTATGCTCATCAGGTCCTACTAATGCCAAATACAGGTATATAGGAAAAAATTTAAAAAGCATGCATAATTAAAGCTCGGGTCTTAAAAGGTTATGCACATCTTTTAAAAAAAAAAAAAAAAAAAAAAGAACATGAGACAAATAGGAAAAGCTGCAAACAACCTTGTTCCAATGGTGCACGTCATTACAACAAAATCATGGTTTTCATCCAGTGTTAGAGTTGCTGCTGGGGTTGATCCAAAAAAGAGAAAGAAGAGGAGCAAAATACTGTATTCAACTGCCAAGGTTTGAATTCTTTGGGTTCATCAAGATTAGCTGCTTTAATTAACTGGTTAAAATCAGCCAGCTAACGAAATGAAAAGCATTTTGCACACGAACATATAATCACGTATCATCTTCGAAATCTGTTAATTAATCTTTAGGCGCTCTAGATATGAACCTACGGACTGCTTTTGTCTTTGGGGAACAAATGATTTATTTGTTGAACATTTTCTTCTCGGTTTAGCTAGCTAGCATTTCTAATTCTTATTTGCGCATACGCACAATATGCTAACTTGAATTTTTTTTAGATAGAAAGACAGAAGGTTACTATTTCCTGGGGATGGGAATCACCAGAGGCCACATGATACGATATTATCACGAGACCTAGTGTTGATTGGATTTGTACTGCGATTCTGTCAGTAACAGGATTTTCTAAAAATCCCAATTCAATATAAATTTTTTTTTTTCAGATTTTGTAACAATTCTAAACAAGCTTAGCAAATAATTCGCTCCCACCAAACAGGGATGCTGTGCTGCCTGGAATGTGTGAAGTGTGTAGTGTTTTTAGTCCTCAAATGCGAACATACAAATTAAAAATAAATGCAAATCGAATCATTTTGCAGTCATTGTGGCGTAAATCAGCCTTATTTTTCTCATCTCTACTATACACTATTTTCCCCCTTTGCATCACAGATATTCAAAGGTATCTCTTGTGCCATATATACTGTAGATATAATATTACCAACAGACATAAAACATTTTCAGGTTGACAGGTTTCCCATCTCTTGCTCTCTCGCTGTCCTTCAGACACTATCGCACAGTCTTTTTCACGCTTCACACACTCTCTCTTTCTCTCTCTCCACTGTCCTACCTGACTCGTCGTCGGATTTGTGTTCGTTTTCCGAGTCGGTGAGGGTGAGTGCTGACTGGTCAGGGCTGGATAAGCCCGAGCTGTGGTGTGACTTCAGACCCTGACCTCTCCACAGCTGGACGGCGCGCTCCGGCGTCATGAGGCCTTCGGGGTCGGAATCGGCATCGTAGGCGGCGCTCAGAGAGTAGCCTTGCTGCACCAGGCCCAGGTCTGAACAGTACACACTCTGCTGCTGCGGCTCACACACACCCAGGTCTGCTAGTGTGAGGCTTCCTGCAAGAGGGAACCGAATAATCAGCTGCTGAGCTTCCTGAGACCACCTGTAGTGTAAATGAGTAATAAATCAAGTGGGCGTTTACAATTTTGTTGAATTACCAATGATTTCATTTGACTGACTGGTGACTTTTTAAACGCGATGCTACTTCAGTTGATGTTCTATCGATTTACTCGCTTTTACTACTATTATTATTGGCATTATGGACTAGTGGTCAAACTGGAGAAATGCAAGAAGCGCTAAATCTTGAAGAAATCCTTCATGCTTGGGAGACGAAGCAGCAGATGGATTGCCAAGGACATGCATTGAAGCTCTGGAAAGCTAAATAATGCTATATGCTTTTTAAATATTATATGTGCAAAAGAGTATCTCGAGCCCCTCCCCCCATTATTTTTTCATCTTAAATGAAATCAAATTAAATGATGTGCATTAAATGAAAGAAATGGGAACAATTGTGTTAATGCAACATGCTGCAAAGTGCCCAAAGACACAATTAAAAAATTGACTGTATACTGTATGTCAAGCAACCTCAACAGCAACCTCATTTCCCCTCTCGTCTGCTCCAACCACTCAGCATTCAGTATCACCAGTATACAGTACTAATCACTGTCCTGATCATCGGCACCTGTTTCTCACTGGTTCATGCCTTGAAAAGCCTTCAGGAAGCCTGGAGAACGGGTCCTCTAGACAACAATAAAACTAGAAGAAAGTCTTGCTCTTTGAAAGCTAAATATTCAAAGGTTGGCGCAAGACTTTTGCACAGAACATGTGTGCTGTTTCAGAATAAGATGTTAATGCAAATTCAATTTAAAACATCGATTTACCAATTTAAATATTTTGACCTTCCTATCATAAGGTTCTATACGCGTCATAGGTCACGACGTATTGACTTTCACCTTGGCATGTAAACTACGGTATCTTTTATTCAAACGTTCTGCCTCATTCTGTGGTCGTACGCAGCTCAAGGCTTTTATAGCAAGGCTCTCAGAGGGAGTATTCATCCTCCTGCCTGGAGTCGCACGCTTGTTTGTGTTTCTGCTCGCGCGTTCCGCGTCGGCTCCACATTCAATTACTCTGCATTAACCAAATACTGTTTAATCACAAGGTACCTAGTGCCACTAAAACCCCGGAGTTGGCACAGAAAAGTGATTAGCACCGGCACGCATGAGTGTGCTAAGCTGTCAAAAAAGTGCGGGTGAGAATAGAAGACAGCCAGTTGTGCCCTCTGGGAGGCTCCTAAACACCACCCCATGTGTAGCGCTTGCCTGTTTAAACACTTCCGAACATCTGTAATGTCTTTACTGACTATACAGGGGAGTGACAGATATATGCACAAGGTCTGTTGTGTTAGCTGTTAGCTGAGTCGCAGGTCGGGTTGATTGGGAGGGTCCCAAAATAGCCAGACCAAAAAAAGGAAAAGAAAAGAAAAGAAAAGAGAGAGAAAAAAAATCAACAACAACCGCCGCAAAGAAATGAGCAAGGAATTAATTACAAACCTGAGGCAGGAAGTCTTAGTAAAGAAAAGTGAAGGAAATTGTAAATCCTAATGAGTCCCTAAAGCAGCATAGTTTAACATAGTGCAAAAGAAATATATATATATATCAACTATAAATAAAGCATCATTCTGGAAGTCTTGCATGTGGTTGCGATAAACATGTAATAATTTCCAAAACTTTACAGCGCCCAGCATATGCTATTTCCAAACACACCGGCTTCCTAATAACCGTTCAGCTCATCCAAGAATGTGAATGCTTTCCTTTTTAGCCAAATGTCATGGCGAAAAAAAAAAAAAAAAAGGAAACGTTTTTAAAACATTTACTTTGGGTACAGAAATTTTTATTGAAACATTTCAATTCAATTACTGAATTCTTAGTTTCAGGAAAACATCTACAAATCATTAATCATTTAAAAAAAAAAGAGTCTTAAAATCAGAAGACTATTAGCAAAAAATTAAAAAATTACACACTGCAACGTGCAACATGTATACCATCAAACTTCCATATACAAAGATTATTAAAGACATCTATAGTATAGTACTATTGTAGAATCTTAAACTCATGTTCATGTTCATTACTGTTCCATTATAAGCAGTTAGTTATAAGGTTCTGCCCTTTTAAAAGGGATCATATAGAGAAGCCGTTCAAACAAAACAGATAACAGTAGATGGCATTGTGCAAATAATGTGCGATACGTTCTGTGCAGACCCATTGTTGAAGCCCCCACATACTGTAGAAGCACATGTCAATGCAATTCCAACAGCAGGGTTTCTTTGACCTTCAAAGAAAACTTTCCACTGACATCACCATGTGTTGAGCAAACAAACAGTGTGATATGTAACCTGTCACAGCAAATTAGCTATCGCATTTTGGGTGATTTTGTATTATGCTTTTTTTTCTTCAATAAGCTCCTTTTCGATCCCAAGTATTTTACTGCATCATGTGCGGTCCCTTAGGTATGGACAGTGACAGTTTGTTTATGTTTATTTTCTAGAATATTTAAATGAAGATTTTGTGACGTAGTAAGAAAGAGGGACTCCTCCGACTCATTTTGACACTAGGATTTCCCTGATAGCCCTAAAAGTAACTTCCCCAGCAGTGTATAGTGAGAAAAAAACAAATCATGTTTTTATATCACAACTGAAGTAACCAGCTTGGATAGTGTGCATTAAAGTGATTCAAAACAATGTTAAAAGCTTAAAACTTTTATCAGTTCTGTTGAAGGATCATGGAGATAAATTGTTTATCAAACGTTTTTTTTGTCTAAAATGTTTAATTTTACATACTGCCCTCTATTGGCCATAGCGCAAAACTAACCTGTGCGACTTACGTAGCTCTTAAAACTGAGAGCATTTTAGACATTTTTGGTTTTCCGTTTTTTTTTTTTTTTTTTTTTTTACGTACTGTAAACATATAGAGGGCTCAGGCTTGTGGACTATGGAGTTTTTTTCAGCACAACCTACTGTAGTTAATATGATGAACTGAATATTATTTTACTTTAACCAACAATACAAAAATGGCCGAGCAAAAAAATTAATAAAAAAAATGGGTCACATACTGTAGGCAAAGAAATAGCACAGGTAGACATGATCACATGTTTTTTTCTGGTTTTTTTTTTTTTAGAAATGTAGAGTTTGATGTCTGAAGCCTCCCCGATAACACACACCAGCAAGGCTTTCATAATATATATATATATATATTTTTTTTTATTATTATTCTTGACCTATGCTGTGTTGCAGGCCCAGATCTGTGCCACTTGAGTTTTAAGGGTTTTAATAACGTACTTAATATGGTGGCTCACATATTGTAGGGAGATATCTAAGATATATGAAAAATACTTTCATATACTTGGTATATTTTAAGGTAAGCCCTTCCTGTATAGTCTTAAAAGTTAGCTTATTTCCCATTTACTAATCCAATGCACGTCACGTCATTGACACGCACGAGGTCTTGCTGTTGTCTTGAGTCCTTGAGTTCGTATATTTACCTCATTTGCCTTTTTCACACCGTACCCTTGTTTACTTACATTTGACTATTCTTTTAATCAGCTCTCTCTAGGCCTCCGGCTGGATGATAGGGCGGGCACTTTACCACTGCGCCACTCGGAGGCTATTTGACTAGTCTTTTAGACTCTGTCCATCACTTGTGGCGTTTAATCACTTTGCGATGTTTGACCTCAGCATGTTCAAGAAGCGAATTAATAAAAATAAACCATTCATATTACCTAGTCTTGTCTGATAAACATTGATTAAGTGCTTGGATTGACATCGTTCTTTAGCTGCTTGGTTAACCATCTTTTATTAGCTGCAATAAAATTAGCAACAGTGCATGTTAGAGGGAGAAAAAAAAAACAGAGACATCAATGATAAAAGGGGAAAAAATGAGATAAAAGAGTAGTTTGACAAAAATAAATTTGACTTGCTGACAAATTTTTAACACTGTCGAATCTATCTATCTATATTTAGATCCAATGTGTCACACCCATGGTGATGCAATATCCTGAAGTAAGCAATCAGCAATACACAAGTGGTGCAGTTAGCTCCACCCATAAGGACCACCGATGCAGTCTTGAGCAGGGACCCGAAACCACATGTCACGTATATCGTATCAGTATCGGATGGCGCAAAAGCGCTAGTACTTTGTGCATTAGATACAGATACTTGGTCCATAAACACAATACACAACAACAAAAATCATTTTGATTCATACATATTTTATCACATTTCATACACATTTCCATAATTTTCTTTTGATTCTGTAAAGCTGCTTTGCGACAATGACCACTGTTAAAAGCGCTATACAAATAAAACTGACTTGACTTGAGAACAAGTAGATCTGAAGGAGATTTGTTCCCAAACAACGACAGGTTACTAAGAGTGACCGGCCCACTTGTAGAACACAGATGTTTCCAGATGCCCTGGGGCACATACCAGCGCTCGTCATACCTGCCATCAAGTATCTGAAGCCTGCAGGGTCCAGCTTCACGTAGGCTGTGTGAATAAAAGTGAGTTGGGACTCGGTGACTCAAAGTCATGTTCATACCCAGTCATTTTTATCTTTTTCTTTCTTTTTTTTACTCCTACGCACACTCGAGCGAGAGTGCTAACAATCTGCATGCTCTGTTTTTTTTTTGTTTTTTTTTTTACAACAGAGGATTAAAAACATTATTGTTAGGACTGAAATCCTCCTGACATTTACGAGATGAAGTGAGAAGGTTGAGATCATCTGTGTGTTTGGAAGGCAGATTTTTATCCTTGGCCGGTTTGTAGAATCTTAACACGAACCAATTTCTGAGCTAAACAAAGAGCCAACGGCAGCTCAAGAAAAGCTAAACAGAGAGTTTAAAGAAACAGCACGTGGCTCCCTGGTGTTCTCTGCACTTACAGAATATATGGCGCGAGTGTATGCGTATATTTATCCTGCTGAGATTTTTTTATGCACTGAGAGTCTTCTTGTCTATTGCCAGAAAGCAGAATCCCTGCTTTTTCATCACAAACTGATCTATGTATTGTACATACACGAGAAAATAACAAAGAACCTTTCATACATACAGGAGTCTGATGAGAAAAATTTCGCAGAGAGTGAAAATGGTCATTCCGTGACCTAGAAAAGGTGTTACATTGTGGGCGTATGGATTTGAGAAGAGGTTTTATGAGAACAAGGAGTTTTCAGTGAGTGCATGTCGAGAACGAGGAATATCCGCCGATCTCTTGTTTTTTTTTTTTGCGAACGGTGTTATAAAGGAGAGAGGCCCGTGACTACGAGGAGAGCTTGGCGAGAGCGTCACGAGTGAAACACGAGAGAACAACGCTAGTGCCGCATGTGCCCGCGGCCCCTAGCGGGAGTTCTCGCCAACGCTCTCTTCAATCTTGCCAACTCCTTTCTGGATTATGTAGATCATCTCTCCAACGCTTCCAACGCTATGCTTGTTCTTCTCAATCTCGCCAGAACTCGCACCAAGTAGAACACGCGCTCTTGCTAGACTCTCCTCGATTACTCCTCGGTCAGTCCTCAATCTTCTGGTCGCTGTCCTGTGTCCGAGAAATTGGTGAGAACCAGGAGAGTGCCGTCACTTCGAGGAGTGCCTCAGGAGTGAGTCTACGGGGCCCCAGGAGAGCGCTATGAAAGAAGCATACTGATTTTTTTCTCTGGAAAAATCTGCGAAAAGAACTGCAAGTACAATAATTTAGTAGCTTTTGGCTGAGATTGGTGAGAGGCTTAGGGATGGGAGTTTGAAGAGGGCCCAATGAGAGCCCAGGAGTTCTAGGAAATCTTCAGGAGTACACCAATTTTCTTGCCAAAATCGCTCTTGATAAGATTTCTCATCAGGCGCCTGTCCTACTAAAGGGGCTAAAAACCTGTTAGTGTCTTAGTGTGTCCTGTCTTTTAGACACATACATGTGTACAACACCATAGTTCTATAAGAAAATGTAGGCACTATATTTTATTTTTACCTTTATTATGACTGTTATTTGTTTCCTTACTTTCAGATTGGAACACTTCCATCTTTTAGCATCCCCAAGAATGATAATTTCAAAGAAATTTCAGATTTTCAATCAGAAGAGGCTAGATCCGAGGGTGAAGTATCCCAGACACAATCAGCTAGGAAATTCAACTTTCCATCATTAAAATAATTATAGTACACTTCTAAGGGCACAGATTATGCATTATGTTATTGTTAGACATTTGAAGGGCCGTACAATGTGCGTGGTTGCACGAGCAAAAAAATATGCCATGCTTTTTGTTCATTTTCCATTTTTGGATTGGCTGAGGCTTCCTCTTGAATATGACCTCAAATAAGAAAATATCCATCTTCAACCCCCGAGTGGTGCGGCAGTACCGAGCTCGCCCTATCATCCAGACATCACAAGAAGGAGCTGATTAGGTAAGCTGTTTCGGGGGAAGGATGAGAAACACTCTAACGCTCTCATATCAACCGCGGCTTTAGACAATGAACGCGAGGAGCGAATAGCGCTATCGTCAGAGCGTATTACGCCGCTTCCTACAGTGTGTGAGCAAGCTGTTTGAAAAGATGCAGTTGACTGGTGTCACGTGTCTCGGAGGAAACACGTGACGAACCACATTGCCCTTCCCTAATTGGTAGTTGTAGCCTTGATCCCTGTTTGTTGCTTAGCTCCACCCAGCTCTTCTGTTCTTTGTTGGGCGTGTCTCAGGAGTAGCTCTTTTACACAGACAATGAAATGGTATGTTGGGAAGAGGAGTGAAATAAAGTGAGCTTGAGTTCCACAAAAAAAACCCCCAAAAAACAAAAAAGCGTTCTGATGCGGAGCATTTACAGAACTTTAAAGCAGTAAAATGTGAGATCTTTAAAGGAAAAGGTAAAACATTAATGACCTGGTTTGAAAGCATGGCTTCATGCTGTTCGAAGATCTTTTTTAAAAGAACAACCCTCTCAATTCTCAATCTACGCCTGGGCAAGTTGTTGCTCCTACTCGCGCTAAACCAGCACCAACGAAGAGCTAATAATGCATTAAGAACTCCTCAAAACCTTACTCGCTGGAAGATCGAACACATTTCGCTGCATCCATTCTGTCATGAAACTATAGGAGAGTCTATTTATTCCTCTGCGTACGGTGGAAATCAGGCGCTAAAATGAGAAAGTGCAGTGAGGTCATTTGCTACGGGAGTCATCGCTATGGCAACGGCGCCCCGTGCACATGCCGGCAGGTAGACTGGAGTGTTCACGGAAATGAACGAGTGAGGAGGGGTGAAATCTCCTCGATTGGTCACACCGCGGTCGGTAACCGTCCCGACTAACTATCAAGCTAAAAGCCTTTGAGGTCCCTTTGAGCTGCTGTGCGCTCGGAAATCAAATGATATTCCTGCTTCGGCACAATTCCTTAAAGGTCTGACATTTTCCTGCTCCTTAATCAAATGATGAAGCTGACCTTGCTTAAAGGTGATCAACGAGTACTGTGAAAACCCAGAACCTTCGGCTCGCCTTAATGAGTCACACCTGTTAGCAAGCCCTTCAGTGCAGGAAGAACAGAGCGGAGACTTGTAACCTTTGCAATTATAATAAAAGCTCGCAGTTTCTGCTCTACCCCGCAGGGCAGGGCTTGAACGAACGCTCGTTTTTAACTCTGATCGAAAGGGAGGACTTGCACTTTCTAGGGCGAGAGCTTCATCTTGAGCGGTTGCTGTCTGGTGCTCTGGGTGCATTCATTGATCTGCACTGGTGCTTATTTTTCCCTAAAATATCACGAGGGCTAGATGGCTTCAAAAATGTCAAATCGGCCAGATTGCAATAAACCCTTGAACTTATAAAATTCCATCCTAGACTACGTTCAGTGAGCATTATTGTCTATTTTGTGCTCTTCTTTTTTCCCTGCTTACCCGAGCAGCAGGGCAAGCCAACCGCGGTGACCAGTACAGTCGCGCAACATACGGAGGAGGATGTGTTTGGTTTGCCCTCGAATACGTGTCGGTGCGCCTGATTGAACTGCTGGAGGAAACTCTTCTTCCTCGATTTCAACTCTCACCATGGGCCATTTGGGTCATTTCACTGTCTTTGATTTGGCGCGTGGCCTGACTGTCAGACACCTGTTTCTTCGCCGCTCTTTCCTTCTTTCTCTTTTGTATTCATGACTTTTTTTTTTCAGCATGCTGTTCTGCTTAAGTGTGTTCCCTGTGAAGCCTGCACTGCATCTCCGCACCGCCTTTGTTATTTCTTCTTTCCCCTCTTCAAGCTGTAATATCAGCAGCCACCCACAATTCGGTCTGTGAGCATAATACAGAGTATAGTCCATTCACCGGCATTGACAAAAGGTGAAGAAAAGCATGTCGGTAAGAAAAGAGCTGAAGATCCAGTGGGTCATCATATAGGGCTAGATCCGTATAAACACATCAAATATTCGGTTCATCTTTATTTCTTTATGTGAGAAGGAGATTTAAAAAAACAACAACAAAAGAAAAAAAAACACCTAGTTTTCTCTGCTCTGTGAATGATCATTGTGTTAGCAGGGGTTTATTTTCTTCACATTATAAGGGACTACCTCTTTTCATAAAAAAAAAGACCCATTCTCATTGACAGGCTAATTTCCAAGGCTTGCGAACCCCCAGAAGCCTGCATTAGGGTCCATTAGGGTGTTTAGGGGGTGGAAAATCAAGGTACACCATGCTGCAGGAGCATTTGTCTTCGACACAATAATGAGACGGAGTCTTAAAGAACAAGCGATCTCAGTGTGTGAGCTCTAGCTGAGACTGTAATAAGGCTGTCACATGTATGGCAGAAGGAAACGATTGTTTTTTTTTTCTTTTTCTTTTTTTCTTTTTGCGAAAGAACACAATATGAAAAATGTAATATGTAACTCATTAGTGGACGCCACAAAAATAAAAAAACTATACTAGCTGTGTAACGGACCGTGATCTCTCCCCACGGTTCAGTACACATCTGAACAGTGAATTAATTGCAAGGTTAACCAACATAGTGCAAATATATTTCTCTCTCTCATGCATCCAGAAATTCTATTTTCGTTTGCTCGCTCGCTCTGCGCTCATCAGGGTTGCCAGATCACACCGACATAATCCCACCTATCAGTAGACTTACCCATCAGAAAGACTAAAGCTCATACTGCACAACACAAATTTTCTAATTTGACGTGTATTAAGTACGCAGATTATTATTACTAGGGCTTTTAAGTCAAACTTTTGATTGTGCAGAATAACAGAACAGAGTTACGAGAGTAAAAAACTACCTTTATTTCTATATATAATCCCCTGCTACACTAATGCACTTATCCAAGCTCCTTACTAGTGCTCGGAAAGTTTTCTCAATACGCCGGAATGCCTGCTTCATTTCTGAAACACTTGCCTTCCTGGAACTCCTTCAATACCCCAAACAAGTGGAATTGGCTTGGAGCGAGATCACAACTGTACGGCAGATGTGGTAGTAACGCTCGGCCGAATTCCTGTAATGTGCAAGTGGTAAAATTTTTGCACAATTCCGATATTTTACTCCGGTTAAGAGTCTCATCACCGTACTGAGCTTGAAGTCTTCTGTAAATGTCAATCGCTTTTTACGCCTTCATTCATTAAAAATTTCATCATGAGTCCCGGTTTGATTTGAACACCCCTCCTATTAGTAGTATTAGTAGTAGTAGTTGTTTAATGTGATGTAAAAAGGTGTGTATCTTATGTTTTTTTAATAAGTTTAAGTGAATAAAGTAAAACAAAGAATTAGGAATGCACTTTATAAAAAAATCTTGTGATGCAATTTATACAGTAATATAATCTCATTCATTATATTTACTATATTCTAATTTAATAGTTGTGTATTAAATAGTTTACGACTTTATTGAAACATTATTGAAAATTTGATGTTAAACTAATTGAAACCATGGGCAAACCTTCCTTGCTATTTGTTCTATAACTTTTATAATTAATAAACAGAAAGCACAATTATATCTGTCTCTCTTTTATCCGATACAGTAGTTTTAATACATCGAGCCACAGTTTGGTGGCATGAGGAATCTTGATGCCATCGCGTGGCCATGGCGTACTTTGTCTATGGTTACTGAGTACAAATAGATTCCTGGCAATGCTTCCAGAAGAAACAGTAAACCATGTCTAAATTAGGTTAAAAATACAGTATTTAAAAAAAAAAAAAAGAAAAGGTCACACAACTTCCAATGCTAATCTAACACACAGTCACCTTGTACTTTTCATCAAATGAAAATGAAGACTAAATGTGACTCGAGCAGCATTTTTACATGTGACGAGACACGACAGGTCGTAATCAAATGCTAGCCAAAGACTTGCCTTTTTGTATAAAGGTCAGAGACGATATCTGCATAAAGTCACCTCTGGCTCGGTTTCAAGTGCTCGCTTATTGGTTTTGTTAAACTATAACAGTTGAAGGTTTTTAGGCTATTTATAGGAAGTTCTGAAAAATAAGAAGACGGAGATTTCACTTACCTTTTGAAGAAGATTTCGTGGCTTGTTCATTTCTTTTGTATTATTTATATTTTTTGGGTTGTTTGGGGAATTCCATTGATTTCCTCCCCAATTTACTGTAACATCATCCAATTTACACTGAGAAGACATGTCTTCTCTATCATATGACAGCTTAAAACCATATAAAGCCAACCAGCCAACCACGTCTTTTCAAACTGTATCACAGGGCAAAGTAAACCGTGCTCTTAGTCTCTCCGGCAGACAGAGCTCACAGATGCTGATGATTGGCTCGCTTCACTGTGGTTGACACAAAAAACTAAGTATGCCATTCCTCCCATCTATTCAGTACAATTTTGTTCTCTGGGACTCCTGGCCTCTGATAGCTGCGGCAGCGTCAGTATTTGAACTCGTGCTCCGCAGAGAACCCTGACCATAAACATTTTATCAGTTGTTTCTATGTCTGGTTGGAGGTCGTGAACTCAAATCCGGCCACCGAGCGAAGCCCTCGACTCTTAACTCTCGCAAGTGCTCAGCGGTTAACATGCTGTATTTTTTGATATAGCAATAAAACATAAAACATAATGATAATCCAGATGATTGCCACTCAATGGCACTAGTGAAAAAGGGCAGGACAATTGACCGAAAAAAAAACAGATTGAGTTGACATTTTAGAACAAAGCATGACAGAACGCCAAATCTCACACGTTTGTAAATGGCAAGAAACCAGCGGGAATGTAAAAATCATTCATTTTATAATGCTTAAAAAATATCAAATGCCAATGTGCTTTCAACGAGTTAAATCTACGCAATTTTAACATCACCTCATATTTAACAAAGAAAAAAAAAACATATTGTTACGTCAAATTGTACCAGTTCAGCCTTGAATTACACTTCAGGATAACAGGGACTCACTGCTCACTCTGGTGTTAAAATGTATATCTGGCCTAGAAACAATCACGCACACTAATATTCCATCTGATTCGTCTTATTAGCCTTGATTATGATTCCTCATGTTCCCTTTGAGCCCTGAAATATGGACGTGCCATGGGGGGGGACTCTGTAGACGTGATAACCTGGTCATTCAGTACATTCAGGTCGTCAGCTGACTTCATTTTATTGCCACATAATGTTGCTGAGCCTAGACTTGACTAATTGAAGCAACCCCAGATCATAACACGATCATGTAAAGTGGCCACTATGCATGATGGGTGCTTCGCTTCATGTGTTTCCCTTTTCACCCTGATGCGCACATCGTTCTGGAATAGGCTCGATCTGGACTCATCAGATTGATCACATGACCTTTTTTTGTTTCTCCCTAGCAAATTGAAGCCTGTGAAGTGAGGTTTTCTTGTTCTACACAGCTGTGTAGTCTCGATCCTGTGTATATTGGCCATCACACTGTGTGAGTAATTAAACATTTTTTACAATTAAACATTCTAATTTCTACTGCTGATCTTTTTTCTTCATTGCAACTTAACTAGGTGTTTAAGCGATCTTTATTCATCACTTTTTTACCCCAATATGTCTTTCATTAATTTGACAGTTCAGCACGGTCCTTTCAGAATTCAATAATGTACTGGACAGTTCATTGACCAACTATTGTAATTTTGCTGTTTTTTATTATAATTTTTTTTTGCTTGATGAAGGCCAATACTTTCACCATTCTAAAGCAGCAACAGCATGAAATAATGACAACGGTATGGAATAAAATTTATGAAGATTAACTGCTTAAAATGTATTTGAAATTGTTGCCAAGTGACTGAATTGTGATAACAGGTATATATTATTATTATTATTATTATTATTATTATTATTATTATTGCGTTTATATATTTTTCTGATCCAGTCCAGTGATCCGCATTTGTTAGATCCGCATTCGGACCATGGCCGAAGTGGCCTGCCTGCCAGTTGACGACCCCCTGTATTAAAGAGTAATAAATAACTGCAGAAAAATCACACAGGAAAACAATGGCCAACATTCTGACAAATCGTCTGGAATTCTCATTTAATAAATAAATAAATAAATAAATAAAAAATCTTAAGTATGACAAGAGCCACAAAAATGCTGCACTCGAAGACACTTGAGAGTCCAAACAAGCTGGGTTAAGGAGAAAGAGAGAAAGAGAGAGAGATAGGGTAGATCCACTTCAACATGTTTTTGGGGCGAGTCCTTTTGTCAAGCTGTTCTTTAACAGAAAACTCTATCAAAGTTCACAGCAACAACGTGGGATGAAGAGCAAGCGAGGGAACGCACAGAGTGAGAAGGAGGCAAGATGGGGGGGGGGGGGGCATGTAGAAAGAGCAAGAGTGATAAAAATATTGAAGAGAATGAAAGGCAGACAAAAGGTTTGGGAGTATAGCAAAGCACTTCTTTTACTAGAAATATGAAACACTTTCCTCGTTCCTAAAGTACGGTTTGGTCTTTATTTCATAAGTGAGTTATACCGAGTAAATGTTTTAATTACTCAATGTGATTAAACCATTTTTAATACCTGTTGGCTTTAATCAAGCTAATCCTATTTAACTACAATTAAGGACCTTTACTTGTTATTATTCCTCATTTAAGAGTTTTAATATTGAAGCACATTTAAACATCTATTTTTTCATTCCTTCCTTCTTTTTTAAAAAAAAGAAAAACGAACAAAATAATCACTAGCATCTTTTTCTAAAATTTTCTATTTTCCTCTTGTCCACACTGACGCTCTAATCCAGCGCAACTTATACGTTTGGGGTCAAGGGTCCAACACTGGGTGGCTGTGGGGTTTGAACCGAGGACCTTATGATCACTAGGCCAACACCTTAACCACTGAGCTACAGTATCCCTATGCTTAAAAGGTCCCCCTAAACCCTCTAAACACTCCAGAACTATAAATCAGGTAATTATTATTTTTCTTTTTGGCAAATGTGACTTGCAAGTGTGGCACACATTTGGCAAAACAGTAACCAGAATAATCGCCTGTTAAATTTGATACAAACATATTCCAAAGGGGAGAAGAAAAAAAAAGAGAAGAGAGGAAGAAAGAGAAAAAAAAACAAGAAGAGAAGAAAATAATGCAAAGGAAAAGAACAGAAGAGAAGACAAGAAAAAAGAAAAGAGAAAAGAATGCAAAGGAAGAAATGAGGAAAGAAGAGAATAAAAAGGAGAGAAGAGAGGAAGAAAAGAAAGAAGACCAAGAAGAGAAGAAAAAAATGCAAAGGAAAAGAAGAGAAGAAAAGAGAAGAGCAAAGGAAGAGAAAAAAAGAGAAAAAAAAGCAAAAGAAGAGAAAAGAAGAGAAACAAAGAAAAAAGAAAAGAGAAAAGAATGCAAAAGAAGGGAAGAGAGAAAGAAAGCAAGAAGACTAAAAAGAGAAAAGAATGAAAAGGAAAAGAAGAGAAGAAAAGAAAAAAAGAGAAGGATGCAAAAGAAGGTATAGCAAGGGTAAAAGGGTAAAAGCAGTGGCTTGCAAAAGTATTCGGCCCCCTTGAACTTTTCCACATTTTGTCACATTACAGCCACAAACATGAATCAAT
>JAOVVA010000021.1:10562012-10596224 GCA_028565275.1 Leiocassis micropogon
CAGAGCAGCTGTATTTGTACTGACATTAGATTACACACAGGTGCACTCTATTTAGTCATTAGCACTCATCAGGCAATTTCTATGGGCAACTGACTGCACTCAGACCAAAGGGGGCTGAATAATTATGCACACCCCACTTTGCAATTATTTATTTGTAAAAAAAGTATTTAGTCAGCTACCAATTGTGTAAGTTCTCCCACTTAAAAAGCTGAGAGAGGCCTGTAATGTTCATCATAGGTATACCTCAACTATGAGAAACAAAATCACATTTTCTGGATTTTTCTGTTTTAAAAAATAGGATAGGATTTTTAAAAATTTTTTTGCAAATTATGCTGAAAAATAAGTATTTGATCAATAACAAAATTTCATCTCAGTACTTTGTTATATTCCCTTTGCTGGCAATAACAGAGGTTAAACGTTTTCTGTAAGTCTTCACAAGGTTTGGTATATCTGAATATGATATTCAGGTTGAACATGCAATGTTTTCTAAAAGAATGAGTAGATATATAAGCAGGGAAGTGCATAGAAGTGTTTTCATTAGGAACGCTTGAGAGAAGATAACCCTAGGTGGATACATGGGAAGTGGGATCTCGCAGGACAAACCATAAGTAGTTTTACTCATGTCGTGTAAAGTGCGCTAGCATGATGGTGTGTTTTTGATTGCGACGGCGTTCATTGTAACATCATGAATACCAAAGTTCTTGTATAAACACTCCTATGAACGATTTACTCGTAAACCCGTTCGTCTCGTCTCGAGCTTCATAAGCGAAGGACGCTGGGTGCACTTTCCCGTTATTTTTAAGAGGACATTTTCCGAAGCTATTAACATCGAAAACATTTGGGGATTTTAATGAATCGCTGCTTTCTGATGAGCAGCATCAGTGCATCCCAGCTTCATAATGCGTTTGGCAAAAAAACAACGCAAATCCAATGCAATATTATTAACAAGCTGCTGGCTGTTAACTGTGAACTATAAATCATCTCCTCGATTTGGGGAAAATGTTGTTTTGAAGCAAAGTTAGAGGTTTACTTAGTCACTTTCGATGGCGCGTCAATTAGCCAAACATTCAGGCAGATTAATGATTGTTAGTAAGTGTGGAGGAAACATTAAATCTATGACTTCTTTGGAATCATGACCTCTAGTTTGGTCTGAGACGAGAATTGTTGCATTTCGATCCCTGACTGTAAAAGAACACGGCCTACGGATAATTATGCTACTGACTGTGGACGTTGTTAGCAATAACCGAGAACACACTTAGAACCAGAATACTTACCGCTATTATTCTACAATTTAGTCTGAAATCCTCATGCTTATTTTAAAAGTACTACGTTTTTTGTTTGTATGCGGAAAGCAATTAATCAGAATATAATTTTGCATAGTGGTTGGTTCTGGTCGCTCTGAAGCGTTTGATTTGCTGGAAACACAGAAGAACCCATCCCCCCCCCCCAATTCTGAGACCCATCTTTTCAGACAAATCCTATTGGTTACAAGAATCCACTCTCATCTCTGACTGATTAGATTCTTTACTGTGTGTGAAATGGCAAGCCAATCCGCCTGGAGCCCCTTCCTTACCCGGTGGATGAAAGTCTGAATTAAAGGCGGATGGGAGAGAGCTGTTCTCGGATCAGGAATGGATAAGAATGTATTTATTCCAACATAAGCGAAATGAGAATTGTTTATTCATGTTCAAATTTGCCTATTTAATAAATTATTTTACGTTTACAACTATATAACTCATATAAATCATTAGAATGGTATTTAGCCGACTTGTGTATATAAAGAAATGTAGTAACTTCATAACGTATTTCATTAATCAGATTGCTATTGCTAAAACAGTTTTTAAATAAAATTTTTTCAACAAAATAAATACCAAATATGTCTGTTTTTCACTATGGAGAGCTATTTGTTGAAAAGTGCCAGAGTTTCACTAAGTTTAACCTCTGCTTCTCTGTAAAGTAGTCTTAAGCTCTGTCCAGACAGGATTAGTCGCTAGGGATCAGGAGGATTTCGGTAATAAATTTTGTCTTCTCAGAGCTAAAAAAAAAACAAACAAAAAAGTTGCATCAGGACGGCAATAAAATAAACACAGTTTCTAGCAGCTTCCTGGCGGTTTGTCTCCGCAACATGCTGGTAAAGGGGTTGAGTTCCAGACACAATTTCAAAAAAAAAAAAAAAGAAAAAACGCAACAAAACAATAAACACAAAGTCACATTGCTTTTCGTTTCGTTTCCCCCATCACAAGGTGACATCTGCGTAGAAAATCACAGACATGCCCCTAGACGGGACTAAAATGATCAGATGATTACTGAGCGTACAGTAGGTCGGTCAGCGTGTAATTTTCTCAGCGGAGGACGGAGAACAGCATCAACATGGATGGAAATAAAGTCAGAGAGGACGACTTAAAAGTCATGTAAATGTAATGCCGTCCGAATACGGCTTTAGAGTCGCATGAAATCTCCCGTTGAGACATTTTGGCTCAATGTGCATTTCAATATTCTAGTTTTATCAGAAGCGAAACATTCATAACCTCCAATGTGCTGCCCAGTCCTGTGTTTTACTTCCCTGGAATCCTGAATGAGCTCAAAAGTGGTTGCTAATGTTGTGTCGTAATAAAATGTACGTGTAATTGTAAATGTAATTTATGTACTAGTACATAAATACAGACTAATAGAAATGATGGCGTTACTCTTTCCCTCCACTTGCCAATCAGGTGGAGCTTAAGCTTATGTATGAGGGAGAAGGCGGATGGCAATTTTTGTTTTGTTTTTTGCGTTTGTGTTACAGTACAGTACAGTATGCCTGAGCATCAGATTGAAAGGATGCAGCGGTCAGATTCAGGTGTGAATATTCTATAAACCGAATATTATAAACATATAATATTATATGTCTGTTAATGTTCCAGCTAAAGTACAACTCAGATCCTGCTGCTTTCTGGCATGTTCGAATATCCGTCTCTTTCGTACAGTGGCTGCGTTCCATTCCGAAGTGTACTTCACAGGGTGCTCCCTACTCCCTGCTCTGTTTGCAGGCGATGTCGGTGAAGTGAACGTCCCTTGACAAAACTCCACCATTCGGAACACCTCGAGAAGTCACCAGCGCAGACGCCACTTCCTCCGTGCGTTACCATGGTGACATAAGCACCTCGAAAACCTGTCACTGCTGCTGTGAAAATTTCACACTATCGACGTTAAACATTTAATATTTATTCAAACAAAAACTGATACCATTATAAAATATATCTTACTGTAACGTGTACAACTTGTAAACAAATTACTGATTAATAATAACTGATAAAAGATGTACAGAGATTTTTTTCAAAAAACCCAGAACCCCAAAAAAACAGCTGGAAAATATCCTTAAACTAAAAGTTCAATTAATTTCAGGATATTTCTCGCACATTTCTAGGCGTTTTTCATTATGTGCGTTCAGGCATTTTATTCACGATGCCATTCTTAATGTTCAGCCGTGTAAAAGTAAAAACACAACTACTGTAAGCGCTCAACACTGAGGATCAGTCAGCCGTTAGCCATTACAGTAGCTGCTTACATTCCCACATTTCACACTTAAGAAGCAGGCAGAATAAAGATGCAGCTCCATGTTAGTCCATTAATTTTTAATTTCATATTGCTAAACATGTTCCAGTAGAGGATATCATCACGAAATAATACTTTTATCTAAACACAGTGGATCTGTTGCTTCTAAAAGGCCATACAACTGGCTTAAAAATATATTGCTCAAACTTACTATTCTAAAGTATTTTTATCCTTGAAAACCTTTTTAGTTTATTTTTTTTTTGCATGTACACAATCTAGTCCAGTGAGACTGTCTAAAATAATAAAAATAGTCCTTACAGTATATGTCTCCTATGTCTCCTTTGATATCCATTTTAAGCTCTGGCTCTCCTTACACACTAGACAGCAACACTACAAGTATGCATTTTTGCACCTGGGAAGATGATGGAAGTGTTTTGATTCATACATCATACTGTACATTTCAGATTTATGGTATAATGATGTATTATTAATTTTCTTAATTATTCATTGAACCATCAGTCTTGAGACCTGAATGTCCTCACATGAAGACATGACATGTTCTCCTCATTACACAGTTTATATAATATAATCCTTATACCATCCTCTTACTTTTATTCCTTTGCGAACTTCCCCCTCTCTCTCGAAGATAATAAGTTTGTAAGTTATCGGTTGCTAATACAGAGAACGAGTGAAGATAAATTACAAAGTACACAACAGTACAGAGAGTGCAGGTCTCGAGAGGTTAATAACGTTGAAGATATGGTTCATAACAGAGGAAATTTGCATTCAATTATAAATCCTGAGCAACCTTTTTTATTTTTTTGTTGTTGTAACAAGAAACTATGTTTTATCTCGTGGCTTTAGTGTACTGTCTGGAAATTTTGAAGCCCAAAAAAACCAAAAAAAAACAAAAACAAAATGGTGTTAAAATGTAAAACTGTGCATTTGGATGAAACATTGCTTACAGACATTGGCGTAAATTACAGGTTGATGGGGTGTTTGTAAACTGCACAATAATCAAACCCAGCCAGTACAATGCCTCAAACATTATATCATATAATGATGAATTAAAATTACTGACTGTGGCTTTCTTATAATTGGTCAGCAAGAAATAACACTCCTCCCTGGTCCTGTGTGAGGTTTGGTTTCTTCCAACCCAGCCTCTACGTCTTCCCAAGTACTATTCAAGTACTAGGGTATATACTGTATATTGACAAGAGAACAGAAAAAAGGGTAAAATCTCTTCCCACCTGAAGGCATGCCATTACCAATAATGAATGATTTTATCGTGACCAGCATTGACGTTTTTGTTCGGACAAAATACAACAAAGAAGAACAGAAGAAAACAGAAAGGAAGAGAAGAGAATAAAAAAGAAGAGAATAGAAAAGGAAAGAGGAGAAGAAAAAAGAGAGAAGAGAGGAAGAAAGAAAAAAGACCAAGAAGAGAGGAAAAGAATGCAAAGGAAAAGAAGAGAAAAGAAGAGCGGAAAAGAAAAGAGAAGAATGCAAAGGAAGAGAACAGAAGAGAAAAAAAGAGAAGACAAGAAAAAAGAAAAGAGAAAAGAATGCAAAGGAAGAAAAGAGGAAAGAAGAGAAGAAAAAGGAGAGAAGAGAGGAAGAAAGAAAGAAGACCAAGAAGAGAAGAAAAAATGCAAAGGAAAAGAAGAGAAGAAAAGAAAAGAATGCAAAGGAAAAGAAGAGAAGAGAAAAAAGAGAAGTAAAAGAAGAGAAAAGAAAAAAAAGAAAAGAGAAAAAAATGCAAAGGAAGAGAAGAGGAATGAGAGGAAGAAAGAAAGAAGACCAGAAAGAGAAGAAAAGAATGAAAAAAAGACAAGAAAAGAAAAGAATGCAAAAGAAGAGATAGCAAGGGTGTAATATATAATATAATAAGTAATAAATATATATATATATATATATGTATATATACACTGTATATTGACAAGAGAACAGAAAAAAGGGAAAAATCTTTGCTATTACCAATATTGAATGATTTTATCGTGACATTTTTGTTCTGTTTTTTTTTTTTGGAGCGGATCAGATCCAATGGGCTGGCGCCTCGGACACACCCTAAATAGGTGTAGATCTAATCCCCTTCAATGTTGACCCTAAAGTTCTGCCGTTGCTTGCAGGAGAAAGTAGCCAGTGACAGCAAGGCCAAATGTACTCTTGGATCCTTCAAGCCTGCCCTGGTATACGGTACAAACGGCGCTTGAACTCTTGGTCCCAGAAGAGGAGTTCACATCTGCTCTTCAGAATCTGTGTCTCAGCTGGAAGAGCTGATGAAATACGAAAGATGTAATGGATTCTGTGCACCGCTGAGGCGATATAACGCTTTATCCAACACAAAACCCTTATTTACATACACTATACCAGTACTATATCGCTAGTGTTTGGACCCAGTCCTCAGGGATCTCCAGCCAATCTCCATTTTAATCTCCATTTTTATTCCCGCTCTCAGTGCACCTGGCCAGGTAATCAAGGCCTGAACGACTTTATTCTGCCGAGAGCTGAAATGGAGAGAAGTTCTGAGCTGGAATTCCAGCCAATATTCTGTGTTACTATTGTAACAAAAAAATATGTTGATTTATCTTTTAGCAACACATGTATAAGACGTTTTCACGTGCGTACTCGGCTAGACCCCAAAAAACACGCTGACAGTATTCTTCCTCGTGCCCACAGGGAGGACAATTAATTGCTTCAGAGAATAAATAACAAGTCAGAACAATTCCTGGTAATGAAAATTAGCGTGTGTGCCATTCATTTACTCTACCTTATCTCTTTTCTCTTTAATTATATTTAGACACTCACAAAACGATCGTGTTGCTAACACATACTGCAGAAAGACCAAAATAACCGATTCCAACACGCGCTATTTTTATTATTTTTATAATCAAGGTTTTCATGAATCTCTTTGCCATTGAGACCACAAAGCATCCAGTCGCTTTAAATGAGAATGTTATTTAATATTAAAAACACAGACGAGTGAGAATAAATTAGATTTACTGGATTTAGAAAATAAATAAAGACCTTGAATGTTTAGTGGCAGTTTAATTAATGACATATTTAAAACTTTTAAAGCCTCCTCCAGTGAAGAGGAGAGAACGAAGAGAAGAGAAATGGAGAGGAGAAGAGGGAAAAATAGAAAATAGAAAGCAACAGAAAGGAAACAGAACAAAAAAAGAACAGAACCAAAAAAAAACAGAAACGAACACAAAAGAAGAGAAGAGAAGGAAATTCTTGGAATTGAAAAGAAGAAGAGAGAATGTAGTACAACAGAAGTAAAGACAGAGGAGAGAGAAAACAATGTAAAAGGAAGAGAAGAGAGAAGAGAAGAAATATGAACAGACTAGAAAGAAAGAGAAGAAAACAGAACAAAATACGACAAAGAAGAACAGAAGAAAACAGAAAGGAAGAGAATAAACAAAGAAGAGGAGAGAATGCAATGGTATACATTGTAACAGAACAGAATACAAAGGAGAAGAAGAAAAAGAAGAGAAGAGAGGATGAAAGAAAGAACACCAAGAAGAGAAGAAAAGAATGCAAAAGAAAAAAAGGGAAGAAAAGAAAAAAGAAAGGAGAAAAGAGAAGAATGCAAAAGAAGAGAAGAGAATAAAACAGAAAGAGAAAATTAAAGAGAGGAGGAGAAGAAACAGAAGGAGAAGAAATGAGCAAGTGTTGCCATTTATTAAATTACCCATAAGCCCTTGCACAGAGCACACACAGTACACCACTGGGTGTAATCAAAGCCTCACTCCGCGAGTCAAGGTTAAGTTGTACGTGAACAGAAACGCCACACAGACCCGAGCTGCTCCACCTCCGCACAAACACGCAGCTCTCTCTGCTCACGCTACGGTCAGAGCATCACCTCCTCTTCCTCACCGCTCTTCTCTTCTACAACTCGGGCTCGTTCATATTCATCTGCATCCTCAGTCTCACACACACACACACACACACACACACACACACACACCTCTCTGAAGCATCGGCCAAATGTCCTGCGCTACAAAAGGGAAATGATCGTTAATTGCGAGCCATATACTAATCCATTCACATAATAGCAGCACGTAGGAGGGAATAAAAGAGTAGCATTAATGCATAATTTCATTTTCATTGCGAGTTAAAGAGTGCGAGCGTGAATACATTACAGCCGTGTCCCTGGCGGTCGACTCTGAGAGCCACTCGCGATCGTTTTTTAAATGAAATCCCATCATGAAGTTTGTTAAATTATCTGTATTTACATTTTACTGTTTAACAACGGAGTCAGCAGAACTTGTTGAATAAATACAGTAACACGCCTGATTTTCTTTTCTGTCTCTCGTCCATTTGGTCATTATCCCCCCTTTTATTTTTTCCCTCTCATCTTCGGTTCGGCGATCTGCTGTTTGAGTGTTTAGTGCAGCCTTAGATAGTCGGAGGTAAGTGTGTGTGCGGCAGCAGATGTTGTGGAGCCATAATATGCCCTGAAGGGAGCAACAGGGAGTGCTGGTGCTGCCTGAGAAGCACTTCACTTCCACACACGGACTTTACGAGCGTTCAAGGACCTTCTCACCTCCCTAACCATATGGCCCCCTCTGATGCAGAAGCCCTGCCGAGTCCGTCGTAGCACGCAGGCCCGGGGCTGCCAACACGCCTCGCTGTTCCCCCCCGTCAGGGACAATAGGAAATTAAAGTAAGGCCACGCCATGCGACTGGATATCAAGCACGGTTGCTTTAGGTTTCTTAGCCGGGAACAGGTTCGAGCGGCTGCCCAAACACCATGTCTGACGTCGTACACAGCCCACTTTTTGATAGAACCCACTGGACGTGGACTACTGGAGTACACCCAGTACACTCTAGATCAGATACCAGTACATCGCTGGTATTCACTATACCAGGGGTCGGCAACCCGCGGCTCCGGAGCCGCATGTGGCTCTTTCATCCGTCTACTGTGGCTTTGGAAAATACATTTAAATTGATTTTATTTTAGTTTTTTAAATGTAATTCAAAATTAGAAAATTATGGTGATCTTCTAACATAAAAATAAAACGTGTTTAATTTTTTGCCGATCAAAAAAAATAATTTTAGGCGTCACGACCGCCGATGTGCGACACCAGCCGGTACGCGTTTTTTTTCCTTTTCGAGCCCCGGTTTTATTCAGGATGACGGCACACGGAAGCAGACGGCATTTTTGGTTTGCTGCAGGTCTATAATTTAAGTTTGGGTTTTTATTTCATAAATACGAGGAGGACTTAAATAGACATTGAGTATTTTAACCTTCAATCCAGTGTTTTTTTTTTTTTTTTAATGTTTAAAATGTTTTTTGTTGCATGCAGAAATAAAATTTCGTTTTTCTCTTAGCAGTTCATTGACTTCATTAATGCAACACACTATAGTTTGTTTATACATACAGTAGCATGAAGGTAAAAAACAATATATGAGAATGATGATGATGAGTGCCTGTCTACACCTGTGCAATTACTGTAACGTAATCTTATTAACATGATTCATCTATCATTTGTTGTTTTAAACATGTGCATTGTTTGATCCCATTACCCTGATGATGTCCTGTAAGTGAAAAACACACACACACACCCAACGTCACAATCATCTTTTTCACTACGCCGATTAGCACTATGCGTCCTCGTTCTCTTGTCGCAGTGACGTCATGGGTCGTCAGAAAGTCTAGTCTTATTGTTGCAGACTAACAGTCGAAAAAGTACCTTCACATTCCTTACAAAAGAAATGCGATGCCTAGCAGGACTGCTGCACTTTCTCATTCCGATCCACCTCATCTTTCTATTTGTATCTCTCCCCTCTCGTCCCTCCAAGCCATCCACCCCTGAGAGAAGTTATCGACGTGGAAAGTGAGTTCGACTAGAGTACCGAGCTAGCTGCTCTATTTTACAGCAGCTGCATTGGGACAGGAGCGAGGACAAGGTCGCTTCTCGCTTAAGGGAGACGGAGAGTTTCTGTAATGAGATGTAGGCTCGGGTAGTTGATGCTCACGATCCTTCTCCGGCTGCTACTTTCCGTTAGATTACGTCAAGGGAATTCGACTGAATTTTGACTATGTCCGGTTACATAAGTGTCCGCATAACTACACTGATGAAATTGTCATGATGGTCACATTTCCCAGGCTTCAGCGGCTCGGGTTTTTGATCAGCAGTTCCTGAAATATTTAATAACACCTGGGTGAGAGCAGCAGCCTAAAATCATCGGGATTTTAAAAAAAAATCATTTTATTCGTTGCATGGCTTCTACATGATCACGAACCTGCACGAATAAACAAGTGTACGAGTGTTCCTAATAAAGTGGACATCCACAGGTTACTGACAATGTCTGGGAGTAATCTGACAGGTATGACATCACATGAGTGAGGTAATTAACACTGTGAGGGCTAGAGACATAGACATGGCTTTCATTACTGGGTCATCCTGCCAATTAGGCTTTAATGAGACTCTACTCCTTTGTAAGCCAATTAAGAATTAATTAGGCACATAATAAGACACTGTCATTGGTCTAAGTTTAGGTTTATCCTGGTCTAATTGGATCTGTCCGGTAAACACATCCATATTAAAGACATTTTAAAAGGAAATGTCATGTTGCTATCTTAATATTATAAAATTTTTACGCTCTTAGTATTAGAAATATGATGATTAAAAAAATAAAAAAAAACTAAGTATAAAAAACATCATCACTCGGGGACAGTTCGTTCTCCCTTTTGTGTATATTGATGTTGAGACATTTAAAAAATGATTCATTTCTATCTCTCCACTTGATGAATTAGGTGTTATAAGACTCTAATCTGGCAACCAGTAATCAATCATCATAAACAAACTCAACATTGGCCAATACACATACTTTTAAAAAAGGAACGGGGAAAGAAGGAAAATAAGTAAAAGAAGTAAAAAAAAGATGTAGATGTTATGTAAAGAGACGTTAGGTTAGTTATGACGGAAAACATAATTAGGGTGAATCGAAGAGAAATCCAAAGTCTAGTCCATAGCGTGGCTCAATACACAGCAAAAAAGCTGCAATAAACTAAAGTAATCTAAAAGACAAAATGGAAAATAAACAGTAGACAGCAGTATTGTGCAAAAATATACAAATGCACGCCATTAAGACCTTTCACAAAGTAACTCAGACACAACAGAGTGTATATAGGAAAGTAATCAAGAATAACACTCAGATAACAAACCAATAACAGACCAGGGCATGAGAGAAAGAAAGTAAGAAGGAAAAAAGCTCTACACAAACAAGCAAACATGGGTGCTTGTTGCCATGGCAACCAGATCAGGTAGCGCACCGAGCTACGGCAGTCATTAACGTAGCAATTATTTAAACAATGCACACTGATTGGGCAAAAAAACGTGAAAGATTGGTTGCGCGCGCTAATATTTCGTTTATTCAACCGCCTTTACCTTTTATTACGGCGCACGGTGTTGTGGCCAGTTCATGTATGAAAATGATTCCTCGTGCGACCAGAACCACTCTTTCACCGTCCGAATTCTGGAATATGCCCGTTCCAAAAGGAAAGGAAAAAGTACAGGGACGTGATAACCTGGTCATTCGGTACATTCAGGTCGTCAGCTGACTTCATTTTATTGCCACATAACGTTGCTGAGCCTCGACCTGAGCGACTGAAGCAACACCAGATCATAACCCTGTCTTCTACAGAGACTTGTACAGTGGACACTATGCATGATGGGTGCATCGCTTCATGTGCTCCCCTTCTTACCCATACATCCCAGCAAACATTTGGACATCTGATGACGTTGAAATGACGTCCCTCCGACACGTCCCGTCATGGTTGAAAAATAGTTCCAAGTTGAAAGTTGAACGGACATCTTATCTGATTCACAACAGCTGTCATAAACGGTCATCAATCGCCCAAATGTTGGCTTTGAAGTAATATATTGAATTACACTTAGCTAAAAATCAAAGAAACAGATATACTGTACATGCAAACCCAGACAACTGTAGACGTGTACAAACGTCTCTGAATGCATTTGTAGGAAATGTCCTGTGTCACATTTTTACCAATTAATGGCTCAATTGGTAAATTTTTTTAAATTTTATGCCAACCAATTAATGCCGTCCTGCCGCGACTGTTTTTGGCTGGGGGACACGACGTCGCCGTGACCAATGTTTCCTGGGATCCATTACTCTGGAATAGGTTTCAATCTGGACTCATCACTTTTTCCATTGCTGCAAAGCCCAATATTTATGCTCCCTAGCAAACTGAAGCCTTTTTATTTATTTTTTTAATAGTCTCATTGAAAGCTGTGTTTCTTATGGCTGCACAGCTCTCATTACATTTTGTGTAGAAACGCTCCTATTTTCACTATTAAACATATGAGGGGCGTTCAAGTCAAACCAGGACTTTTTTGCTGAATGAAGCCATAAAAACGACTGACATTTACAGAAGACTTAAAGCACAGTCTTAAAGACTTAAAGCATGAGACTCTTAGGCGAACGTTTTAAAGAAGGCAGTACGTCTGTGAATGATGATCCCGGCTGAGATGGCTCCGAGCCCACTCTGTAACCATTCAGCGAGTTGAACACTGAAAATCGACTATACCGGATATAACTTGTCGCCAACTTGCCAAAAAAGATGCATCTGACTGTGGGAACTTTATAAAGAATCATTCAAGAGCACTGAATACATCTGCTACATCCCTTGTACAGTCCTCACATCCAAACCATTTCCACATGTTTGGGCCATTAAAGGAGTTCCTGGGAGGCCATCGTTTCAGACGTGAAGCACGCAGTCCGATCGTTGAGATAATTTTGTTTATGGTGCGAGAGATAAAGGGTGTTGTGACTCCACAAGTACCATGAGACACTCTGAAGTGTGCTGTGATGTGCGTCTGGCATCAGGATGTTGACAATGGATGCTTTGGGTGCTGTGGGTTGTGGGGTGGGGCCTCAAAAAGTTAAAGATGTCTGTGTAATTGCATGCATTTTTACATTTACATGTTAGTGTAAATTCAATGGTAAAAAGTATAACAATATGAAGAATATTCTAAGGTTAAGAGAGAACAGGTAAAGAAAAAAATACGCACATGTTCTAATTATCTAATCATTTCAATACGTCAATTTCTTAATCTTAAAACATATACGTGTAAATATAAACCGCGATCGTGTTGAATTTTGATAGCTGGAATATCAAAAACCTTAATGGCCCATATCATCACCCACACCCAGATAAAACCTTATTACATAATGGTCTGTTGTAGAGGATCATTATGCTGTTCGATCTGGAAATCATACATGGGAATTGACAGAATGTTATAATTTTTCATGAGAACAGGTTGCGATGAACTTACCAAAGCACTGGACACGGCGTAATGAGTCAAGAGGACAGTCTATAAATTCCTGACAGAGAAAACAAGGACAAAGTGCACCAGTAAAAGGGTAAAGAGTGCCACAGGTCTTAGCGATAATTGGTGATTAAAACGGCACACTGTGAAAGCGCCGTTGTTCTTCTCAGCGGTGTATCGCTCATACTCACCTATTTACTGCTTCCCAATCAACAGCACAATTATACTGAATATCTCTCTCACGCAGTAATAACCTCATTGCTAACAGTATCGGAAATGCAAATCAACAGCCGCAAACCAAATATCAGATGGTGCTTTAGTATCTAACCACCGAAAAAATATATATTAAAGGAGATAAACAGCATCTGTCGCTAAATAAGATCTCATATGATTGCGCTGCTACTGGGAACACTGGGACATAACGTTCTATTTTGTTCATTCATTTATCTTCAGCAAATCGCTTGATAACTTTGGCCAAAAACATAAGCCTTGTTTGACCATCTGTCGAAACATATTCCTTCCAATAAAGCCAAACATCATGTTATGATTTTATGATAATACTCTAGGTTAAAAAACTATTTTATCCAAAAAACTGTTTTATTTTTCTTTCTATCCTGATTAGGGCCATGGTGTATCTATGTCTCCAAACAGCCCCTCCTCCCTGCTCTCCCTCTGTGTCCGCCTGCAAACCCGGTGTTTACGACTTGTGCTGCCTTGGTACAAAATGCTATTTTTCTAGAGTGAACAGACAATGTTTAAAAGTCAAAAAGAAAGCCTGCAATAGAAATACGATGTGCAAAATAATCTTTGGCATGCCATCATCAGTGGCTCGGTGGTTTAGTGGTTAGCACTGTCCCCTTGCACCGCCAGGGTCCGGGTTCGATTCCCGTCTCTGTGTGCATGGAGTTCCCCCCGTGCTTGGTGGGTTTCCTCCAGGTACTCCGGTTTCCTCCCACAGTCCAAAGATCTGCAGATTAGGCTAATTCACGTTTCCAAATTGCCCATAGTGTGTGAATGAGCGTGTATGTGTGTGTGCCCTGCAATGGATTGTACCCCACCTCATGCCCTAAGTCTCCTGGGATCTCAAGTAATTTATCTGAATGGTGCGAACGTTTTAAATAAGATCCCGTGAACATTCAGTGAGTGGAACGCCTGATCCTTGAAAATCGACAGAGAACTTTCACCAACTTGTGGACGAGACACATCTGTCTGTGGGAACTGTACACACAATCATTCAGCAACACCACTTCCACATTACAGGAACTCGGCTGGGAGTTATTGCCTCGTCCCCCGTACAGTCCTGACACTCGCTCCAAGCCATTTCCACATGTTTGGGTCATTAAAGGAGCTCACAGAAGCGCTGGGATAAGTGCATTAGTGTAGCAGGGGCTTATATCGAGAAATAAAGGTAGTTTTGTATCTCTCATAACGGAGTTCTGTTATTCTTCACAACCAAAAGTCCTGGTTTGACTCGAACGCCCCTCATATGTCCTGTATACATTTAACTCTATTTTAATCAATCTGTTATTGCTTGCTCTTTATGATCAACTGAAGGAACATTCTGAGAGATAAACCTACTTCTATATTACTCGTATAAACATTCAACCACTCTTGAGGTAACAATAAAAATAATAAACAATAAAACAAAATATATGAAATAGCAATAACTTACAATAATATCATACAACAGGAGGAAGGACAGACAAACTGGAAATCTAAGCATATAAAACTTTATCATTTAGAGGTTGAGGCATGAAAAAATAAAGACATACAAATACAGGAATATTAAAAGCCTCAGATAAGCAACGCAACTGAACAAACCAAAATGAACTAAAAAAAAAAATTAAAAATGCATGGAAAAACTATTATTAAGAACACTCACTGCCTATTACAGAACCTGAGTATATTTAGTATATAAATGTCTGATACATCTGTTTAAAAGAAATAAAGAAGCTGGCTCTCAGCAGGAAACACAACTGCCTTCGAAGGAAGAAGGGAAATAACAGCTTTTGCAACTTTTCTGTCAAATCACGCACACACTCACACACACACACACGCGCGCGCGCGCACCAGAATACAACCTAGAAGACATCAACACCTTCATCAACAACACTGACATAGCGACGTGACTGCAAGGATTTCTGAAGATCAAGGAAATACACTGGTGACATTAATACCTGATAATAAATCTCCAGGGCGTATCCACATTTCCTTTCTCGATTCCTCCAGCATGTTTGTTCCCTAAACCGGTCTTAACTAGATTAACAAAGAAAAATGAAAGAAAACTGTCGGTGCAGATAAGAGTCTAGTTCACTCCAGCTCCTGCCTGCTATCACTCATTAATCGTAACACAGAAATGATTAAGGTGCCGACTGCCAGGATGACAAGTCGCCCCATCCGTAACTCATCCTGATCTAAAAGGGCTTCATTAAAAGCACGCAGTCATCCGCCGACAACGTACGGTCTGTTTAACCGAGCGCGTTACTCATCTCTGCAAAAGTTAGATGTCTGAGAACACAACTGGTAACTTTTTCGTGTGTCTATTTAACAAGTCAAGTGTCTGGGGTAAAAAAAAAAAAATCTATCTGCTTAATGTCTAAGATTTGTTTTGTCGAAGCGGATGTGACGCAGGTTGGATGCCCTGCAGACACCATATTGCAGTGATCTGGGAGGTAAGATGCACCTCATGATAATATTTCTGAAAGAAAATGAAACAGAGAGGTGCATTACAACACTCGTAAGAGGTGCGTGACAAAAGATACACACGCTGTGTGTGGGAAGCTGTTGTATCCGTCCCAATCTCCAATCTTAATTCTAAACCCTTAAGAAACTTATGCGTGCTCGGACGTTGTGCAAATGTATTTTAATCGGCATAAATGCTCAGAAGCAAGGTTACAACTGCATTGTTTTGAGACTGTTTTTGCAACCTTGTGTTTCTCAATGTCATTTGATCAGAGTCATTCTAATTTTCAGTAAACAACATTGTCTCGATGGTGAGCGTCATCGTGACCTAATTACGATTATACATACAGCAGTTAGTTCCGACTGAGAAATTGGATTGGACAAAAACATTTCATGAGTGGTGATAATTGAGCATAACAGCACTGAGACTTTTAATTTCATCTAGACGTTCTAATAATCGTTAATTGCACTAACTGTTGGTCCCCAGCATGGGAGAAAGTAGTTTGGTACAGTCTGCAGTTCAGGAAAGAGAAGAGAGCAGCTGCCTGCCAAAACCCACATTCAGAACCAGTCACTGATGCGCTTTCAACAAGAAAACACGTTGAATAACGTTGCCATCTTAAACAACACTTCAAAACACGCCTCTGTGTTGTTCTGTTCACGCCTAACATGAGCTACAATGTTATCTACTGTAGCTTCTAACACAAGACCATCTCCCAATTCCAAATCCCTTTCTATCCCCTGATCAAGGGCACTACTTGGTGTGTGGAACAAGAGACATGTCCACACTACATAGTGCACTAGCTTTCCATTTAGGGACGGTCCCGCTTTACCATGAAAACGATCCTGGCCTCGGATGATTCAGACAGCTGTTCTCTGAGGACTAGTTCAGGACTGGAATTCTCAACACTTCCATACCTGAGCTTTCAATAGCGAACTGGACTCCATATTACAGTAACTTAAATACATGATCTGTTTATATTGAACTTCCTGCTGCCTAACACACAGTATGACTTCATGACAATCCCTGCTATCCGTTATCACCCAAATGAGGATGGGTTCCCTGTTGAGTCTGGTTCCTCTCAAGGTTTCTTCCTATTGCCATCTCAGGGAGTTTTTCCGTGCCACCGTCACCCTCGGCTTCCTTATCAGGGACAATCTGATCATTTTGATCCACACATATTTTCACAGATTTCATACACATTTCCATAATAAAAAAAAGCGGAATATGTGGAAATACAAAGGAAATATCGCACCGTTTTCAGGACTGTTCACCACCTCCATGGTTTATTCTCCTCAACTTTTGGCTACATCGTATGAGTAAGAATTTGAAACTGCTTTCAACTATTAGTCGGTCATCAGCTCAACACTAGCTCCACCGGTGGGGGAAGGATATGTGCTTTATTTGCACAAAATATCTGGTTAAATAAACAAACATATCATAATCTGTTGCTAATAATTGGTCTGTAGAACTGTTGTGTAAAAGCAATATCGCACTCGAGATTGCTGTTGTAGTGAATGTCAGCAGCTGCCTTGTTTCTATGACCGCATCATAACCGCGTTGATACAGTATACAACACGGCAGCACTTCATCTTATGTGATATTGCTCACTGTAACACAACGTCCGTTCCTGATAGGAGTAGCTGTGTGCTTCCCAACATCAGGATTAGAAAACAGATGCTGATAAGGAAACAATATGTTGACAGATGCTACAATATAATATTAGTCCCTTAATTTTAATAACATATTAAATACAATTAAAAACGAAAAAGAGTCGAATGCGTTGTTTGGCTCTAAATTGGGTGTAAAGCGTTGGCATGAAGGAAATGCTGTTCTAGGGAAAAGAATCCGCTTCAGTGCGACATCACACCATGCCATGCTTGATTATTATACTGTAACAGCATCCCCTGTCATGTTTCATTCCTCACATGTCACATTGCATGGAGGTACTATGCAGGGATGTCTACTCTCCTGCTTTTCATTTGGCATTTTAATCAAACCCTTATACCCCCTCCCTTATTTTTTGTCAAAACAGAAACTTTAAATTTATTCATACGACAAGCACGAAGCAGAAGATCTACATCTTCATATCCTGACCAGTTGTTTTTCACCCTATAATATCCTTTGCTTTTTCTAGACCTCTAATTACTTTATTAACTCCAGGCAATTTGCCATCACCGCACAGGTTGAAACCGTCCAAACACACTGCTCACTTCGCATGCTTGGGTATTAACCTGTCTTTTCAACTGTCATGATTGTTTATAATTTTGTTTTTTACTTAATAGATAATGATCTCCCACCAAAGCTCTGTTGTTATGGCTAGAATTAAAATGACAACACATCCAGACACCGGACATATAGAGTCCTGCCTGAATAATCATCATTAACAACGTAAAGGGGTGTTCAAGTCAAGTTTCTCTACATAATCTGCACTAATGCCCTTATCACAGAGTTTCACTAGTGCTCGGATACCATTAAGGTAGAAAGGTTTCTCAGAATGCCGGAGCCATGATCGGACCGCCTGCTTCACGTCTGAAACGCTGGCCTCCCAGGAACTCCTTTAATGATTGAAACATGTGGACATGAAAGATGAAATATGGGGTAATAACTCCCAGTCGAGTTCCCACAGACAGATGCTTCTCTTTAGCAAGTTGCGACTAGCCATCTGTGGATTTTCAAGGATCAGACGTTCCACTTGCTGAATGTAAACAGGAAATACTGCAGCGGGATCTGAGGCACCTCGAGGAGGACCGTCATTCACGGACGTAAGGCATTCTTCAAAATATTTAAAAGTTTTACTTTGGCTAGGAGTCTCATCACTGTACTGTGTTTGAAGTCTTCCAAAAACGTCAATCAGATCTACTCCTTCATTCTTAAGGAATTTCATAAAAAGTTCTGGTTTGACTTGAACACCCCTTATACAAGCTCCTGACCCCAACACTACCACTACAACCAATTCCCTCCCCCCATTCTCCTCTCCATCATACCGAATGTAAAGCCTAACGCGTGTATTCTCTGAGAAACGTTAAGCCTCCCAACCATATTTTTCTTTCAAACTGTTGCATCACGGCGCAGCCCAACACCCCCGCCACACGCTATCTACCCTTTTTCACATATGTTTGCTCACGAACGTAACTCGCCTCATTCTGTGACTACTGAGAAACTCTCACCCCTCCAATAGTAGAAACCAAACTTCAGAACAAACACCTTATGTCTAAATATTTGAGATTTAATCTCTCTCGCTTTTATTTTAAAAGATACTCTATGGCACTGACTCATTAGACTGACGAACCAGATTGCACTTAAATCTTTCGCAGCTGCCCTTGACTCACCTTACCGTCCCCTACCTCGCCTGTATTTTAACCCCGCACCACGGGGTACTCCGAGCCCGTCGGCACACGAGGACCTTCTAAGCCTCTTAACCCAACACCCCCCTGCAATAACCAGGCCGATGTTCCTCGAGAATTGCTCAGGCCACTTAACGCCCCCGGCAGGGACTCTGTGTGGCCCTGCTGTGTAAGCTGAGCACAAGAAGACTTTTACATCACACACACATATACAGTATGCACTTTACTTCACACAGTTCAGGACTCATTGTTTTATAAGCTCTCCTGCCTACTTCATATGTACTGGTTTTTTTTTTTTTTCATGATTGGCTAAATCACATCCGTTTAAAGTTGTTCGAGGACGCACCACAGCAACTGAACTGTGCGTTACAAAGTACTTGGATTACTTTTTTGATGTAACGAGTAATCTAATGCGTTAGGTCCGCCATTTAAGTACTCAGTTATTTAGTTACTTTTTCAAAAATGTAATCCGTCATTTAGACAATTTATGTAACCCGTGAGCCAGACAGCAGTGATTCCCAATCCCTTAGTGTGTGTGTGAAAGTCGTCCTACAAGCCCCGCCCCCGATAACCCGCCCCCTCTGTTATTCCTGCTGTTATACCCCTATCTCACCTCTGCGGTTTGACTATGCAAGGACCGACGCGCGGAAAGATGGAAACCTAATCACAGCACCAAACTCGCGATGAATCATGATGAATCGTACTTCCGGCCACCGCGTGAAACCGCGTAGGTGAGATTGGGGTATTAGTAGTTAACAGATTATGGGCCAAATTTCGCTGGGTAATGATGGTAGAATAATTATAAAGGTCTTGACTAAAACAACATGCATGAGGAATCACAAAGGACTTTCTTATTTTCTGCAGTGGAAAATACTCGGAACTAGTTACTTTTATCAGAAAGTAACGCTGTAATGTAACTGATTACTTTTTAAAGACAGTAATTTTGTAATGTAATTTGTTACTTCAAAAAGTAACGTCCCCCAACACTGCTCATAAAGATATCATATCTGATATTTCTCTTTTGTAAAAAAAAAAAAAAGGCAGTTCTGTAAGTTCTGCAAAGAGCGCTGTTTATGCTATATGAATTATAATAATGATTTATCTCAATCAAGCTTATATGATATAATCAATTGTTTTATTCAATAAATTTTTCTTAGCAACCCTAATTTACGATTGCGAATACTGACCATAATTAATACTTCACCTGCACATTAATAACTTAATGCATTTATCGTCACTAACCGATATAGTTGCAGTGGATCCGGAGCCGCTGCATGAGGGTGTAACTCCTGTAAGAATCACACCCTGAATGGGATGCCAGACCTGGGCTGCACGATTCTTGCCAAGACGTGAATAATTTTTCTCCATGGGAATTGAGATCACGATTCTCTCACACAATTCTCTTTATTTTTAACCAAAAAAATTATTGCACTCATGTTAGAAAAACAAATGTGTTGTTTACTCAGGACTTTAAAAAAAAAAAAAAAAATTTTGTTTTAAATCCTGCAAGTAAATGAGCTGTTGAACATAAATAGAATGTTAACAATAATAAATATATATATATATAAAAAAACTAATAAATAGCACCTGTGCTATCATATTTATCATATGTGTTAGTTTATATTATTATTGTAATTATTATTATTTGTAATGAATTTTATTATTGAGTTTGCAAGGAAATACCTACTTTACTGTGTAGAATTTATTGCTGTCAAAGGTTTTATTGCTCTTAATCTTAAAATACTTCTAGTAGTACTGAATACTTCACTGTAGCTTTCAATCTGTTTTCAGATCTGATCCGTAGCATTTTGGACGGGCAGGCAGTGAGAAAAAGTCTTTGTCAGTTGTGGATGTTCCTTGAGTAATGTTAGTTAACTTTGGTTAGCTACCAGCTAAGCTACGACACATGCTTTAGTTAGCGTGGCACTGGGCGAGTTTCAAAATCTGCCAAGATTAAAAAAAAGGGGGGGGGGAAAGGACACACTTGTAATAATTGTTGCGACTGCGGTCACTGAAATTCCTGCAAACAGTTTTGAACCTGAGGCTCCAAGAACAAAACAAAAGCCCTTTTCTGTTATATTGAACTTCCAGCCTCCTAACACACAGTATGACTGCAGATCAATCCCTGCAACCAGGTGGTATCAAAGTTTGGAGATTAGCTTTCTCGTCGTCTTCCAGTGACGTTCTTCCACTCTTGAAGTACGCAAACAACTCAAAACACCTCCGACGCCTCATTGCAGCATCACCATAGACATGCGGAATCATGTCCAACGTCTCTGTAGCAGATTTCACGCAGAATTTCACGTTCTAACTTGCCGTCCATGATGAAATCACAGGTGTGGTAATGCAGATGGTCAGAAGGCGATGTCTTTTGGCACATTGACTTATGAAGGTCTGTGCTCCCTGTGACTGTGCATGTAAGCCTTGTGCTGCCAACTGTTGGTGTGTTACAAAACTACTCTTGAAATGTTTTGATACCACCTCATATCAGTTATGAGAATGGGTTCCTTGTTGAGTCTGGTTCCTTTCAAGGTTTCTTCCAATTGTCATCGCAGGGTGTTTTTCCCTGCTTGCTCATCAGTGACAACTGATTTATACGTATTTTCTTACACATTTCATACTCATTTCCCTATTTCTCTTCTGATTCTGTAAAGCTGCTTTGCGACAATGACCCTTGTTATGAATAAAAATGAATTTAATTGAAATACTTGACATCGTTAACAAATTTACCATTGATCAGAAAATAATAGCAAGTACTGCAGCACAGGAGCGCATATGAGAATACAGTAGTGTCATGATAATGAGAGAGTTTGCAATAATGGAACGGTCTAACGCTCTCATCAGCGAACGCTATACTAACGCTGTACTATCACGTGCGCTCTTGTACTCCCATACCGGGCAGGCAGACGCCGGAGACGACAGAGAGGATCGAAAGATTAAAGATCGCTGCATGTCTTTCGCCAATGAAGTCTGGATAAAAACTAGCTGAAAAAAATAAGAACATCAGGTGCATTGGCAACCGTTCCCGTCGCCATCTGGAGCCTGGAATGTGTTTGTGAAGTCATCAAGAACAACATAAGACTTTGTTAAAAGCTCGAGTCCGACTGCATCGGTTTCCAGAACGATCTATGACGAGTGCACCCTGTTGTTTATAACAATGAGTATAATTACTGTGCAAAAACTGTACAGCATATAAACTTTTTACAAGGGAAAGAAAGGAAAAGTGGTTGACAATCTAACTCGGGTTAATCACCGATGTTTGCGGAGCTTTCTAAATCGGGGTGATGGAGAAAACAATCTGCATTGTCACTGATTAAAACCGTCCCGCATGCATGTTTTCCTCGGGCGCTCTCTCTCTCTCTCTCACTGAGGCACTTTCAAATGTCTCGCTTAACTGCGTCTCGGGATGCCGACGACGCTTACAGTTGCTTACTTAAAGTTATAAAGTTATCAGAATAGATTTTCTCAATAGTCGCAAATGAAAATTTCATCGTGCCTGAAAATCCAATTACTTCTTGATTCATAAACAAGCATTAACGGATTATGCGGAGATCAAATCGAATCACGCTGCCGTTTGTTTTAGAGTTTCTATTAGTGAGAGCAAAAGGCTGAAGTAAAGCATCTTTCTCCCTACGTCTGTGTACGACCGAGGGCAGAAAACAATACGTTGAGGGATGGTTGAAAAAGTGTACGAGTATCACCTTGCCCGACGTATTCGACCGGCTCGGGCCCGTAGCGCATCCGTGCCTCCTGCTCGTAGGTTTTAAGCGTCTCGCTGGAGCTGTAGCTTTTCTGCCGGTCCACGTGACCACCGTCTGCGTCCATGGAGGACGTGGCGTAGTGGAGCTCTTTCCTGCACCTGCCTCGCGTCAGAGAGCGGTGCCGCTTCTCTTTCATGTCCATCCCAGCAGGAGCCAATCAGCAAGCAGGGGAGATATCGATTATGGCAATCACCTGGGGAAAAAAATGGAGACGGTGAAGAAAAAATTTAGTCTGAGGACGAATTTTATTTTCCAAATAAATTTCAGAGTGACTTAAATGGCAATGTGAGCTCTCTCTCTCTCTCTCTCTCTCTGAATAAATATAGACACAGATCAGCCACCAAAACAGTGCTGCACTGTGTGTTCTGACACCTTTCCATCACATCCAGCATTAACCTTTTCAGCAATTTGAGCTACGGTAGCTCTTTTATTGGATCTGACGACATGGACCCGCCCATCCTCATGACCCTGTCACCAGTTCACCGGTTTTCATTCCTTGGACCACTTTTGATATGTCCTGACCACTGCAAACAGGAACACCCCACCAGAGATGCCGTTTCGGAGTTGCTCTGATTCAGTCACCTAGACATCACATTATGTCACAGTAGCTACAGTTAGACTGTCTGGTTACAACGGCACCAGGGCGTAGGTGGGATATATTAGGCAGCAAGTGAACATTTTGGCCTTGAAGTTGACGTGTTAGAAGCGCGGAAAAGTCTTCAGTGGTCAGGACATACTGCGGATATACATAGTCAAAAGTTTAGACACAAGTTTGGATTCATTTTCTACATTCAAAACTATGAAATAAATATGGAATCAATTGACAAAAACAACAACAACAACAACAGTCAGTTGGTTATTTTAACACTTTTAACACATGAAGGTCTCAGGTTTCTTCTAAATCTTCTAATTCCTGCTAATCATTGACAATTGATTTATATGTATTTTCTCACACGTTTTATACTCTTTTCCCTGGAATTATTCTGGAATAGTTCTTTCAAGAACAGTATTATGTCAAGTGCATTTGCAAAACCCATCAAGCACCATGATGAACCTGGCTCTCATGAAGATCTTCCCAGGAACCGAGACCAAAATTCACCTCTGTTGCAGAGGAGCAGCCTCAGAAATCACTAATTAACAAACAGCACCTCGGATTATGGAGGCTGTACAGATCATAACCAGCATATGAATTAATTCATACATTTGTACATATATAATAAATATCAACTGTTCAAAGGAGATTATTGCATACCTTGGACACATTCAGTATGGTTTTACAATGTGGAAAGCAATAAAAAACAGGAACGACCACGGAATTAGGCTTTGTGTCCGAACATTTTCTCAAGTAGAAATGTAAATGGAGGACTTCTACTTTTACTTGAGTAATATTTTACCGAACTTTAAATACGTACAGGTTCTGTGTGCTTTGTCCACCACGGTTCCTCACTCTTGTTTCCTAACAAACACTTATTCTCTCTATTCTGCTAAACTTTTAAACACAGTGCCATTTGTTACTCATAATCTAAGCTCTTTTATGCTGCCTAGTCTCCATTATTTCCTGGCTACACATCACCAAAAAAATGCTTTTCAGCTCAGACAATAAGCTCCTAATGCTTAAAGATCAAACTCGCTTCATAATCGCCACTGCATTTTACGTTGGCAAGGAAAACTTCGAGTGTAACACTGGGGTAACAATGCTGTTAGCGGCGTCTACATAGACAAAAGAGATGGTGGTGGTGGTGGGGGGGGGGGGTCGATTTGATTATGTTCAGTGATTCTTTTGTGTGTGTAATTCATGTATCACAAACCTGACAATCAATTTTTTTTAAATAAAATGTTAATTGCTATATGTTTGCATTTGAGGTGGTGACACGTTGCAGTGATATTGAATCAGGATGTTTATAAAATCATGATATTAAAAGAATCGGAATACAGAGATATTTGTGATACGATCGTTAAAGATTCCAACTTAATGCTGATCTGATAAGATGTGTGTTTTCATGTTCATGCATGTAGTGGTTCTGCCAGGAATATACAGTCTTGCCGACTCCTCAGTAAGGAAAAGTAGCTATTGGCTGTCCTAAAAGTCACTAAATGATGTCATCGCCATTGACAATTTGCATAAGTGTTAATTTGCTTGCCATTGTAATGGACAATGAAGGATAAAGAAATAACGTTGTGGGATAGCACAGCGGACGAGGTGTGTAAGTAACTGAGAAAGTGCGAGACTGTGAGACAAATGTTGACCATGTGTGACAGTGAATAAACTCTGTAAACCAAGCCTGGGTTTCGGCGGCGACTTTGTGGCGTGGGTCTCGTCTCAGCTCTGACTGCAGCCGGGTCTGCTACGGTGAGACTGACCGTCTGTGAGTGCTTTGGGACAGGGGAAGAGCTCATGGCAGTACCCGTTGCTTGTTGAGGACAGTAACTGCAGAATGATATGTGCTTTCACATCAGAGTCTCCAAAAGTTCTTAAAAAGTCTCTAATAACACAAAAAATAGTCGCTAGATTTGTCGCTAGTCGATTTTGACACAAAAAAAAAAGTCGCTAAGAGGGTTTGGAAAGTCGCCAGATTAAGCGAGAAAGTCGCCAAGTTGGCAACACTGGAAATATAATAGAGAAATAGGGTGAATTACGAGTTTTGTTTTTTTTCTTGCGATAAATCTCACCTTCTGTATTATGATTGGTTTCATGAATCGGGTCTCATCTCTGATTGGTTAGATGCTTTACTACATGTGAAAGGTGGGAGTGTTTTTTTTTTTGTTGTTGTTCTCTTAGGACGTTTACTGATCGGAAACTCATCATCTGATGTTACAAATATGCACAAAAAGAATTTATTTCTCCCAACAAAAAAATTATCAAATATATCAAGTGCTTACAAGGCTAAAAATGTAATATATATATAATAACGGATGGTCAAAGTTTAAACCACCCTCCGATTCTGATCAGATTGGGTCAATGTTCTGATTAAGGGGGTTTACATGGTGCAGTTTTATTTAGATTAAGCTGTAATGTTTCTTTTATTAGTGCAATATTAGCATGTGCACATTCGGCACCTTTTACAGCTAAAGTTTTTTTTTCCATATTATTCTATATTTCTAATTTGTAAAAATTTTCTTATTTCATAATGAAACTTTCAATTTAAAATTATTTTTACAGCTAAAGTTTTTTTTTTCATATTATTCTATATTTCTACTTTTTTTTAAAAATTCTCATTTCATAATGAAACTTTTCTTTTTTGAATTTCTTTTAGGTGATCAGTAGTCATATAAGTATCTCACTTCATATTATACTTTGTATGACCGTGTATGTGACAAACAAAATTTTATTTGATTTGAATCATTTAGCTTTAGCTACTTTATCAACAACGCAGTTATGTTGGAAACGAACTGCCTAATTTTAGTCCAACTGGTGACCATGGTGAAGTGACCAAAAAAAAAAAATAATAATAATTTGGCAAGCTCTTATCAGAAGAGAATGAAATACTCAAAACAACCAAATCAGATTCTTTTCCCATAACATCCAAACTTCAACACTACCAATCCCTGTACAAAAGGTTATTACAAAAAAACAACAAACCAAGGCTAAACATATTCCCAGTTCATCATACGTACTTGATGTTCAGGAAAACACTTCTTAGAGTCTTAACACTGAGCCGACATGTGACGTGACGATGCGTAGAACTGACGCTTTCCTTGCATTACAAAGATAAATGATAGGGATCATTAGACACCACAGAACCCCTAAACAACCTCATGTATATATTTTAGCCCAACTGGTGACCATGGTGGAGTGACCGAAAAAAAGAATCATTTGGCAAGTATATACAAACAGAACCTGATGACTGCAGATCAAGCCCCGGGCTGGGACGCATCAGCGGGGGGGAAGTGAGAGGAGACAGAGACTCGCCATCTTATTATCATCCGCCGAGAGTGAAGTGAGAGAATGCATGGCAAAGAGAGAGAGAGAGAGAGCGAGAGAGAGAGAGAGAGAGAGATGGCCATCCGCCCTCTTCGACACCCTCCTACTCTGCATCTGTGACTTGGTGGTGAGTCATCACCAGGGACTCTCATCAGACCGTTTGTCACTGGCGCGCTACATAGAAACCTTTCCCGGAGAAAAATTCTTATTATCAAGGACGGAGAAGAAAAAAAAACTTGAGCAATCAGACTTGGGTTATTAGACTTGAGTGCACATAAGCCACCAGACTGCAGTGTGGAACTTGACAATGAGTGTCCCTGGCCCTACCTCGGGAAGCATGCCTGTATCAACTGGAGAAAGTTCATATCATTTGAAAACGCATGTTGAGCCGAGTTTCTGCAACTCGCTAGCAATACCTGGCTGTAATAGTCAGTCATTCTATAATCTGGTGTACATTCCATGCCTGACGATGATGAGGAAATTTACTCTGAAAATATTAGGTTATTATTACTGTATGTGCATCCTGTGCTTGAAAATTGCCACTATAAGCCCATATCCACAATTTCGTACAGATCTCTGATTTTTTGAGACAAAATTTGATTTTTGATTTCAAAACGATTATTTTACTTCAACGGAAAAAATAAAAAAATAAAACAATGAATACATTTTTGTAAGCAAAAACAATATAACCAAACCTGAACTGCTTGAAATGCAAACGTACTTTCACTAACAAGTTTCCTTGTTATTTTAGAAGATCAGTAATCAGTACAATAAAATACACTTTCATCATGTACAGTACATAATTTTTTGGGGATTAATAAAGTGCAAATTTTCACCAGTCTTTACAAGTTCTGGTTATTCTAGCAAAATATAAGGGGTTGGAAAAGTGTAAGCTGTAGACCTAAATTACTTTTTATAAAATAAATAGTTGTAAAAATAGAAAAAAAAAATAAATCTTTTTTTAATCACTGAAGAAAAACAATTATGTAAAGCACATTCAACTTACTCACTCTCACTCACTCATCTTCTATACCGCTTTATCCTGTATTCAGGATCGCGGGGACCTGGAGCCTATCCCAGGAGTCTTAGGGCACAGGGCGGGGTACACGCGGGGTACACCCTGAACAGGGTGCCAATCCATCGCAGGACATCTAACTTACATGCTAAATAAAATCAAACAGGTGCCTGTTTTTAGCAAGGAACACCAGCCTGTCCACTGCATGCCCTGTGGCATTGATTTTAATTAATTGAAAATAACGATTAATAGCACAGCTCTATTTTTTACTCATATTGAAAATGTAGCCTAAATTATAGAGTGACTCTTGTGGCTGAGTTAGTTAAATTTTGCTCAAAATCAGACTAGCACGTGATTCAGATCGTTGGCAAGTCAAATTGTAGCTAATGATAAATGAAAACTTTGAGAATGTTCTCCGGTAAAATGGCGTCGCTGCGTATAGCAGTTTCATTCTCTCATTGGAAATACTGTACTGTATGACCAACATGAATTCATCGTTTAAAGACATTTACTTTTTACTATTTTATTCTTGTGTACATTTAAACGTAGTGACTTTCACACGACTGGATACCCCCTCCGATTCTGACTCGTTATTTTTGACCTATTATCTGAGATACGGTTGGAGAAGTTCTGAGAAGGTTGGAGCTTCAGACGACCAGTAAAGCCCTTCCAGTAAACGTGCTCGTCGCTGTAGAGGCTGCCGTGTACACGGAGCTGAAAACGGCTTTGTAATGCTTTAAGTGCTTGCTTAGGACACAGATGTCTCGGTTTATTTAAACACTCAATCAGCACTATTCAGACACTAAAGAGCCAATTATATGATATTTAGTGGTGAATCAATGCACAAGAGCCTCTAAAAAGCAGCACTGTATGCATCATACGTCGAGCGCGTCACGTGTCGGTCGGCCAGTCGATACTCTCTCTCATTGAGGCTTTAAACGCGTTAGATAAGGGCAAGGCCTTTGAGTGGTGTTCACTGATCCCCAATTTGTATTCATGCTGGATAAATGCATGGAGCACGTATGGCACATGCTAATTAGGCAAACCATTCATGGTTCGGAAAAACGTGCTAATTGGATCCACAGCTGTGGTTAGCGACGTGATACAGTAGTATGGCCTTGGTGTAGATTGACCATGAATTATAAGAAGGATGGCAAGAACCTGCTGCGTTGTGCATCTAGTCCAGGAAAAAGGTTTTTTAAATTTTTTTTTATGATAATAATTTTTTTTTGTTTCCAACCTGCTGTCAAAGGTTAATGGTCACAGTGAGCACAGGTTTGAAAAAAATAATTAACTGATCGCGTGGGCGCTGATCTGATAAGACGTGCGTTTACATGATCAATCAGAACATACTTTTTGTGCGCAAATTGGTTCTGCCTGCTGTGAAGCGCTTGATTTTCTGTAAATATAATATAAGGAGAAGAAAAATAACAACAAGAAGAAAAACTTTCAGGCATCTCAACTTTTCAGACTAATTACGCTTTTTGTTTGCAAGAATTGCTGGTTACAAGAATACAACAGAGAGTCTCAACTCTCTGATTGGTTGGATGCTTTACTACATGTGAAATTCGAGTTTTACACTAGTGGTTTTGGTGACCTGGGAAGTGCTGATTTGGTGCCGAAGAGACGACGAGACTAGAAAACTTGGTGCCCGTTTCCTATTTCTAATATATCAATTTATAACTCAAGATACAACTACTTTTAGTTGCGTTATTTGCTTTTAGCCTACATAAATAAGTTTAAATACATTTAAAAGTTACATACTGCAATTGTAATTGCAATACACGTCAGAATTTTCAATCCAATTTTGCATCCCTATTGACCCATACTAAAATCTTGGGATGGGAATCGCCAGGGACCATCTGATACGATACTATCGCGATACCTCGGTGCCCATTTAAAATGTATCACGATTTAAAAAATCTCCCAATGTGATTTTTTTATTATTAGGATTATGGAGGAACTGCGACACTTTAAAAATCTCAAATGCAAACATATATAAATAAAAAATACATTTAGTTTGCCGATCCATGAATTGCGAGACAAAAGAATCATGATACATCACCGAATCGATCTTCTCCTCCCATCTCTACTAAAATCTGTGCTGACTTTTGGTTCCCCGTCGTGCTAAACATCAGGTTCTCATTGTCAGGGATAACCCCTGGAGGGTGCTTAGCTTTTTGTATTTGGACTTTGTCAGGCATTTCATTTCCCAGAGTGCACTTCTGTTACGTGTTATAGTGTAATAGTATTCACTGGGCGCTTGTTTAGTTATAAATAGCCCTAGGATCAGTCTGTTAATCGTCTCGCATCTGTTTTTGTCCTGTCTTCTTCTGTTATGTCTCTTGAATCGGTCTTGTGTCTCACGGTTTGGATTGCTCTCGTTTTTGGTTCTTGTTTTGTTTCCATGGATATTTAAATTAAAGTCAACATCTTACACCTTGCCTGCATCATGCATCCCGACATGAAACTAAATAAGAAGATTAAAATCTAATGTTTCTCAAAGGCTCAATCATGAACCTGTTATAGTTAAGAAACGCATGATATCATGAGGTCTTATTGTAGCGCAATGAAAAAGATGTGCAACACTTGAATTATTAATTACAGTTTCCATAATTCGATATGGATGCCAAAAACCAAACTGTTTCTCTATTGACAATTTGGCTCAGCAAACTTCCTCAGCGCTGTAGTGACTGACAAAATTACTTTCTCAGTTCAAATATCTTTTGGCTCGCAGTGTTATCATATAATTCATACTGTAATTTGGCAAAAGTTTAGACATATTTACCATTTTATTTATTTATTGTCAAGTTGAAAAAAACAAATATGACATAAAAATAGCAGTTCATGATTAAGAAAGAGTACACCAGGGCTTCCTGTTCACTTGTGTCTGCTCACGCTGGCTCATAAGGAATAAAATATTAACTGTACAACAAAAGATTTACCAGCACAAAATTGCAGGACGTATGTTTTGTTTTATTTTAACATCACTGTTAAAGTTAAAGTATTGGCACCCATCTGAACTGCTCGTCGTTTTCTGAACTGTTTCGACTAAACGGTATTTGTACGTCAGAGCATCAGACCAGGATAATGTATTCGAAACACCACAGCTCTAATCAACATTCTCGAGCAAGTGTAAGTACTAATTTACACTTACTAAACACATCACTTGTCATCCATAATTCATGTTATTTTGGTCACATGCAATAGGAAAAAAAAAAAAGAAAAAAAGAAGAAATGCAGCCAATGGGTGCTTGACGGCTGTAAAGTACTCTTAATGTTCCCTTCAAATGCATCATTTTGTTTATGCCATAATGCTGCAGGTTGGCTGTTGCACTTGTAAGACACTTTTCTGAGGCACGACTAATACTGATATTTTTCCCATTTTTGATATAAAATCCATATCAAGGTCTGAGGCCATATTTACTCCATAAGTGGTGATGGTGCGTTCCGGCCACGACAAGGTCGGCGGAACAAATCGCTTCCACTCTAGTCAGTGGTTTTGTTTCCACCAGGTGCCTTGTGGCACGTTTCCTGAGTTTTCCAGAAGCATCAGTCCGTGCCACTCCGCTTAATAATAGTCTCTTTCTGCCGGAAGCCGCTTCTAGTAGGCTTCAATCCTCAGTTCGACTAGCCAGTCAGGGAGCATTTAAAAGAAAAAGAAAAAAAAACTACCAATAGTGCACGCACAATTTTTTAATATTTAGCATAACAATTAAAAAAATATATACACTAGCGGATTTTAACAGTTTGCCTGTTCTCTCTGTAGTTTCCTCAGGGCACTATGGTTTTCCCTTCACGGTCCACGGACGAGTAAAAGAGCTTGTGAGTGTGTATGTATGTGTGTGCCCTCTGATGGATTGGCACCCTGTCAAAGGCGTATCCCAGTCTCCTGAGACAGACTACAGGTCCCCGCAACCCTGTACCGTATAGGGTGAGTGAGTGTACACTGCCGGCTAACAAAAAAAGTTTAAGATTTTGTTGGACCGCCTTTGCTTTGATTATGGCATGTATTCACCGTACAGTAGCACCATTTCGATAAGCATATGCATTGTTCACAAAATGGTAATACCAGAATTATTCAGTATTATGCCGAGTGGTAGAACACATCAGTATTTGCTTGATCATCAAATAATCGGAAGGTGGCCAAGAGCATCAATTGTCCAGAGCCAAGGGAGCAAAACTGGCCATGCTCTCTGTGCATTTCTCCTCTGTCAATCACAGCCACAACAAACCAATCATGGGTGTTGATGTGATCATGCATGTGAAAGAGGACAGACAGTGCTTCCTCCTGAGACATGCTGTTCTCTGACATGGTTTGAAGGGTTGGGTTTTAGCTGGAAGCCGGCAGGTGAGCAATTTAAGGAGAAAACGTGGTTACTGCAGAGATGGCGTATCCATCCCATATTTCTCGCACAGCATGTTCTACCCGTGCTTAGTGGGATTCCTCCGGATACTCGAGTTTCCTCCAATAGTCCAAAGACATGTAATGTTTCTCAAAGGCTCAATCATGAACCTGTTATAGTTAAGAAATGCATGATATAATGAGGTCTCATTGTAGCGCAATGAAAAAGATGTGCAACACTTTTATTATTAATTACAGTTTTCATAATTCGATATGGATGCCAAAAACCAAACTGTTTCTCTATTGACAATTTGGCTCAGCAAACTTCCTCAGCGCTGTAGTGACTGACAAAATTACTTTCTCAGTTCAAATATCTTTTGGCACCGCAGTGTTATCATATAATTCATAATGAAATGTGTCCAACAGTCCAAAGACATGTAGATTTCGCTAACTTTGCATTCCCAAATTTACCGAAGTGTGTCAGCGAGAGTGCTTGTGCCCTGCATAGTGCCCTGCGTAGTGTCCTGAGTCCCCTGGGTTTGGCTGCCGGCCTTCTGTACAGAATAAGCGGTCTAGAGAATGACAATGAGAGAGAGATTTCTCGCACAGGTCATATTTGCAGACAGAGAAATGGTAATGGTGAAAAGCATGGGCACTCAGGCAAAAACGAAGACGAGACTTCTTTGCCCTCAGTATCAATAAGTAATAATCGAGCTGAGCAGTCATCTTCCTGGCAAAGTGGGGAAGGTTGTGTCGTGAGGCTCCATTAAAATTAATCCCCTAAAATCCACCTCGGGCAGAGCGAAGCACGACTCAAAAGTCCACAGCATGAGCCATGCTGTCACTGAGCGGGAGCCGGCTGAAAATAAATGGACTACTAAGTAGAGAACAGAGAAGGAGAACTAGAGAAAAGGGATCCTTCGATTGCAGTGATGTAGCATGTAGAAAGAAGTGTAAAGGATGAGCGAACGGACCCGGCTTTTAACTGGGGAAAAAAAAGAATGCAAGGGGGAAGTCCTTAGAAGATCACAAATGGAGGATAAAAGTGAGTCGCATATTGAAGGCGACTGGCAGTTAAGACTATGAGAAGAACCAGAGGAACAGATCTACTGTATGCTAACAGAGCATACTTTAACACACTACAGCAGTACTTCAGTAAGCCGTGAGTAAGCTGATGGTTCTTCAACACATCTCTTAGAACGTACAAGTGTTACTAGGACATGTTAATTAGCCCTGAACAGGGTAATTTATTTGCCACGTTTCATACCAGATTATTTCACCTTAACGGCAAAGAAAAAGAAATATTTCAAGTGCTGCTAAAGGCCCGGGAAATTAAATCAAGGTGGCATTTAGCTAATTGACTCTGGCAAAGCATGATAGGTGAAGATGTAGGTAGGTTGCTTTCTCAATGATCTAATTGAAACAGTCCTTTAAGCTGAAAATGTCAGAAGTGAACTAACAAATGATCACAGCATTGATCCACAGAAAGCAAGCGTTTTTTTTCTTCTTCTTCTTCTTTTCCTCAGCCATTTGAGTCTTTCTCTCCACAAAAAGATTCTTCATTCCTCCAAGACGTCTATTTCTGATACCACAAATAGGTGGTAAAGTAGAAATGTCAAGTTCTTCTCCTTCTCACGTATGAAGGACGTGAAGGGAATTGTTCTGCCAGATTCTGAAGGTAGGGTGTGATGTGGTGCACTTGGGGTTTCTGTAATTCAGAGTGAAGACTAGCTGGAGTAGAGAACATCTCCGGAGAAACCGCAGCAAAGGTTCACCTTTTCCCCAGTCCTGAGGCTAGAATGTGTTCATTCTCCTGAGCTGAAGGAATAAAAAAAAAAAAAAAAACATAACTGTGACTGCAAGGTCTTTGCTTCTGGCTAGTAAATCCACTAATATCTTCTAGGTTCCCCAATTCTGTTAGGCTACTTTTTTTTTTTTTAGTATAGTCGTGTAGCTTTGACATGAAAACTTCAGAAAACCCAGAATCCAAAGGGAACCGTTTTCTTCTTGGTGACCCTGAACAGTGGAATGATGAAACAACTGTAAACTAGGGTACATAGTACTTAGATTTTATGTTTTATGTAATATGAACACTGTCCATACTGTGCCTGGAAGTCCACTTCAAACGTTGCTCACAATCACAAGTATGGCGTACTCTTGCATTATGGCGTTATATTCCTGCCACAATTCCGTTAAGCGGAAGTAGTGCCACTTGATTGGAGGAGAAACAGCCAATCAGAAGTAGTGTGTGGAAGTCTGTGATTGGCTGGTTTTGTGGCAGTTTTGTAACACTGGACAAAGTT
>JAOVVA010000021.1:10596324-10617531 GCA_028565275.1 Leiocassis micropogon
CACTGCACGCGCATAGAGTGCTTTGTCTGCTCTCAAAATGTCAAACCCCGCGCTCAGAATTGTGGCAGGAATATAACACCATAGGACATGCCTGTTTAGAACGTGACGTCATCACGTCTGTCTTCTTCATCATCTGTGACCTACACAGCCAGAGCTGATAGAGTAGGAAGGCATGCGAGTGGGTCACTCCTTCCTTCTGAAACATCAGTAATATTAGGCATGGCACAAAGGTTGACTTCCTTGTTCTCATCTTCTCTTTGCATTCATTGGCAGCCCGCAAATCAACAGTTTTCCAGAGTGTAAATATGCGTACCCGGGTACGGAACAATAATAACAATGTAAAAGCTGGCCAGGGGTTGAGCAAATGTTCCAATTAATCGTGACTAGGGTGAAAGCTGAATAAGGTACAAATGTACTGTATTTAGGTACTGTAAGATGGATGAAGCAAAGATGGAGTTTGGACTCTAAGTCTTTTTGAGATGTGGTCCATGTGGGGTCATCCACAGCAGCAGCAGCAGATGAGTCACAGAATTTGCAGCTTCTGGTAGGTTCTGGGTTACTGAACAGAAGGTTAATGGTTCAAGCCCCAGATCCACCGAGCTCCCACTCCAGGGGTGCTGTATCATGGCTGATCAAATATATCTGACGAATAAAGATTTAACCTAACCTAAGTTCAGACACTCGAAGCAGAGCGCCAGGATTAAACAGGTAAGTCCAGAACCCAAGACGAGCCACCTCATTAGAAGTGTTGCACTGATAACAGATCAGACACACGCCAGAGTACACATACGGCTTCGGCACTGAGAGAGACGGAACTGATTAATATATGTGTCCTTATCATACAGTGGAGTTAAAGTGTGTACACTGCGATCGGCTCCGGCAGGTCTCGCTATGACAGCACAACTAAAAGGGAGCGACGGAAGGTGAGGGCACTCTTGCGATATTTCTTTCTCTCTTGGCTCATTAAACCTTATTTGTCTTTTAAAGTTCAATTTCTTCAAAACGAGAGAGAAAATGGCACTGAGGCGAAATTGCCAGGACCTGGGCGACGGCTTTGGAAATGATAGAAGGGCATGATGGAGAATTTAATTAGGCGAACACCTCACTGTCTTCTTGATGTAATAAGTGTCTAATGTTAAAGCGTGGAGCTTTTTTATTTTTTTATTTTTACAGTCAGCAACGTGTCAATAAAAGACGCACAACAAGAGCAAAAAAGGTCAAGAGACGTTGAACCAAACAAGAAGCCGTTTTTGGTCTTCGGTTCACGATGCCAGGACGGATGTTGTTCACAACATACGAGGTCAAAGACGCTTTTATCAGTTGTTCACGGACAAAAAGAAAAAAGATTTGTGGTTATCAGCTGTCTGGAAGGGACACAAGGCTAATCCTTGTCAAAAATGCTAATGATTGTACCATCATTATGAAAAAAATACACTTAACACAATAAATATTCAATATACTGTACATGATGCACTTGCTATTCATTTCATTAACTAGTAACTGGTAACTAGTTTGTATATTTTTATTGTCAAATTGTTGTTTCCTTAAGGCTTAAATTAAATAGATCTTTCCAATCGTGCCAGGTTTATCATATTAACTAAACGGCTAAATACATTCAGTCGCTCGTCAGACAGCACAGATAGCAACGCGACATGTGATTGCCAAGTGCACCGTCCACAAAAGCGTTGTGGTGTCTTGCCGTGTCTTGATAAAAATCAGTAATATCCAAACACTGAAGTTTCTCAACATACGCTGTTATCTGTTTGTCTCGTCACGTGTTCGGTTAAATCCGTGAGGGTAAATTTACCCAGACGTTCATCATTATTTGGCCTGGCGGTGTTATCTGTGACGGGCACGATCGACGGACAAAATGTTGAATATTTTGATTCTGGATCACGTGACTGTGAGAACTCCATAAGTAAAGGCTGTGTGAAATATAAATACTAAAGTGTGTTGTATTTATGTAGTGTAACTTTTGTGATTAACTTTTTTAGCGTGGCATTAGGCATGTCTTGGCTTTCAGGTTTGTTACATGGCTTTCCCCCAACCTGTTTTTTTAATTTTTTTTTATTATTGGTTGATATGAAATGCCTAGATTTCCATTTGTATATTCATTATTGAAATATTAACACATTACTCAGAATTGAGAGATGTTATGTTCTGTACTATAAGTCTGGACTATCAGACTAAGTCTAGACTATAATCTGATTAGGTAGCGGCTAATATGTGTTCATGTTCTGTCCTGAAAACTTTTTCATGTCGAAAGTTGGAGTTGTGTAGGTTCAAAAGGAACAATTTTCAGGCAAACAGTGCCATTTCTTTTGCACAAACTTAAAATTTATTTTGAATGTTCCTGACATTTAAATGTATGTTGTTTTAACTTGGAGTTGCTTTGGTTTAAGTATCTGTTAGCGGTCAAACAGTGGCATTTTTTCCCACTAGGCTTGAATGCATTTTGTCTCAGACTGCCTTAGACGTGAATTTACGTTGCTTGTAAGTTACAAGAAAATGTAATAAAATTCATTTGTTTATCACCAATTATTTCAGAGCTTTGACTTTGTGCTTTTGAATAAAAAAAAATTGAGAACCCCTGTATCCATGGCAGACAAAATTATTAATATATATTTTTCTATTTTATTCGTTACATGTACCTTACAGCACTGTGAAATTATTTCTTTGCATATCCCAGTTAGGAAGCTGGGGTCAGAGCAGAGGGTCAGCCAGGTTACAGCGCCCCTGGAGGAGGTAGGGTTAAGGGCCTTGCTCAAGGGCTCAACAGTGGCAACTTGGCAGTGCTGGGGCTCGAACCCCCGACCTTCCAATCAGTAACCCGGTAACCCATAGCCTTAACTGTTTGAGCCACCACTGAAGGTTAATTAAGGTGCATGAAATAGGACACATTAAATATTTGAATCATTGTTTAAACATTTAGCCGTTAGAATTATTATATGTTATTGTGATTCTTTAAGGTAAAATATATGCCAAATGGATCCTTGACATGCAATGCATTTACAGCATACATTCATCCTTAGTACAGTAACTGCCTTTGCCTTGGTCAGGGTCACAGTGGTTTAACTCGGGCTACAGGTTAACAGCAATAAAACAAATAATTAATGGAGGCATGCATAGATTAGATTGAAAAAAAACAATCACAAGATTTTTATCTTGTAAAACTGTATATGATACACACAATGATAATACCGTAGTTTTTTTTTTCCCTGTATGCTGTTCAGATAGAAACGTACGGGAAGAACCTTTGCTTCTTCTCTACCTCTACAGAACGTACAAGTGTGTCTACAACTCCTGAAATAGAACTGCAGAGGTTCACCAATTAATCGTATTTGGTACATTTCTTACGAGATCACTTCTGTGTAGCAGTAAAGGAAAAAAAAAAAGACATTTCAAGTGGTGCTGTGAGGGCTCGGAAACGACATCGAGGCAGCATTTAGCCGATTGATTCTGGCAAAACATACCAGGTGGAGATGTAGGTTATGTTCTCAATGATCTAATTGAAACAGTCCTTTTAGCTGAAAATGTCAGGATTGAACGAACAAATTATCACAGCATTGAGCCCAAGAGAGCTGTTTGTCAGTGGGTTATTTTTTTTTTTTCGTTCTTCTCCTTCTTCATTCTTTGCATGAGAACGTTACATCACTGTGTGGCACAATGTATTCATTATTATTATTATTATTACTATTATTATTATTATTATTAAGCATCATCTCCACAATTATTGCCACTTTTGGAAAAATGTCTTAACTTTTAATTTGTTTTAATCTAAAAGGATAAAGGAACTAGTTATGGTTTATTAGACTCACCAGGGATCACCCGATACGATATTATCACGATGCCTCTGTGCCGATTTGATTTGTATTGCAATTCCTTAAATATCATGATTTAAAAAAATCTTCCACTGCAATATTACATTTTTTCCAGACAGTGTTAGAAATGGCAGCTTAGTGGTTAGCATTGTCGCCGTGCACCTTAAGGGTTTGATTTCCGTCGCAGGTTCAATTCCCGACCTCTGTGTGTGTGGAGTTTGCATGTTCTCCCCATACTTGATGGGTTTTCTCCAAGTACTCCGTTTTCCTCCCACAGTCCAAAGATGCAGAATAGGCTAACTGGCGTTCCCAAATTGCCTGCAGTGTGTGAGTTTGCGTATGTGTGTGTGTGCGCCCTGCGATGGATTGGTGCCCTGTCTCCTGGGATAGGCTCCAGCCACGCCCGCTACCCTGTATTAAAGATAAAAGTGGTGTAGACAAAGAGTGAGTGAGTACGTATTACAATTTTAAACAGTGCAACTGTGCTGCCTGCCAACGTGTGAATATTTTAAAGCACACCACCTGTAGGACTACAGAGGAACTGCAACATTCCACCACCTCGAATGCAAACATATACAAATAAAAAATCAATATATATATATATATAAATATTAAAAACAAAAAAAGATTTTGGAGTTAGTGTGTCGATTCATGAATTGGCGCACATAAAAAAAATCACGATACATCACTGAATCGTTTTTTTATTTTTTATTTGAAACATTAACTGAAGTAAATTTATTCCGAGAAAAAGCAGGGAAATATGAATAATGGAGGGGCGATCGGAGGAAACTGGAATACGAGAAAAGCCGAACGATATGGTAGTGTATGGCAAGAGCCCTTGTGGGTGTTTGCTCAGGTTCGCTTCCTCTCAGCTACGCAAGAGAGCCTGTTTCGAGGAGCGCTGCTAATGAAGACAGAGCTAGTACTGCAAAGTGTCGCTCACACACACCTACAGACACACACACACACACACCTGTCTAAAGGGCTGTTTTATAGGCCACTTCAGCTCTTCCCCCCCCAATGCAGGGATAATGGGCTACCTCTCCAAACACATTATATTCCATTGCCAGAAGGCTGCACGAGTGGCTGCAGAGACCCCCACTCTTTACTCCTAAGTGCCATAAAATTAGAATGCAGACGGCACGGTGCTTCAATTCGAGCTCTTAGAGGATCTCTACCTCTCGTGGAGCCTCATTATTTGCCCTTGGCCCATTGTGGAAATAATGTATTTCTCTCCGTATTTCTTAAAATTACTATGAATAGAGCGTTCCTCCTCCCTCTTCTCTATGCATAAAACTGGATATTGATGAGGTTTTCGACCTGGTTATTTCTCCAATCTCCTCTACAAACATGTGACCAGACCTGCACCTAACCTCACAGACAGCTTCAGTTAGCTCAAGCGGGAGTTTTATGGTCATTCCGCTGTATAATGGGAAGGAACTGTCGCAAGCATGGTGCGATTATATATGGCAATACAGCAACATGACACACAAGACAATCAAGTTCAATCCACGCTCTTCATCTGTCATTGGCTTTGTTTTAGTTTTGTTTTTTGTGTTAAGCCCTTACTTTCACCTTTTTACCGCCTGTTTTTTCAGTAGGTCCGGATATTTATTCATCCTGATCGAAATCATTCCCGTTAGAGATTACAATTAAAACATTTACACATTTGACTCTGATCCGATAAGATGTACAGTATATTTAAGTGAGTAAGAATTTAGGGTCATCCATGATTGGTTACTGTTGATGCTTCACTAAATGTGAACTGGCGAGCCAATGGATTAAGGTCTGAGGTAAAGACTGGTGAAAGGGAGCTGTTCTCACAGAGTATACCAAAACTTCCTTCGGGGAAATCCTGTTCACGTCACCTCATGTTCACCCCATGTGGGGCAAACATGCACAGAAAGAATATATTTATCCATCCATCCATCCATCCATCCATCCATCCATCTTCAAGCTCTTATCCAAAAGCGGTTAAGCCTATCCAGGAGCCTATCCCAGGACACTTAGGGCATGAGGTGGGGTACACCCTGGACAGAGTGCCAATCCATCGCGTAGTGCCAATCCATCGCAGGGCACTCATCTCACTCACACACTATGGGTACTTTGGGAACACCAGTTAGCCTAATCTGCATGTCTTTGGACTGTGGGAGGAAACCGGAGTACCTGGAAGAAACCCATCAAGCACGGGGAGAACACGCAGTCTCTGAGGCGGGAATCGAACTTGACCGGATATCGAACCCGGGCTTTTTGGATTCAGTGTGGCGATACATGAATTGCCAAACCAAAGAATCGCCATACATCACTAAATCGATTTTCCACCATCTCTAATGGCTGATACTTTCCTACTGCACGGATTATTAAAGGTTCACTCCAGCCTCTCATTTCTAATCAGACGGATTGGGTCTGATTTAATCAATTGATCTGGTACATGGTGCATTTTTATTCCGATTAGGCTGTTATAATGGAATATTAAAGTCTGTTTAATGTCTAGAGTCCATATGCACCACCTAATGGTGTCTTGCTGTGAGGTCTTATTCCTCTATTCCTCTTTTCAATTCCTGTGTCTTGTTTCTCATGGGGTTTTTTTCGCGTTTATATTCTGTTCTGGCTTTCGTCTTTAAATCCCTGTTTATTTTATCGTTCGTGATCACATGCCTGTAATTACACTGCTGCCAGCTTTTTGACACCAAGATTGCGATTCCTTAATAATAAAGAACCTAGAGTAGTTTTCACAGACGTACACAGTGATTTGATCAGGTGAGGTGTTGGAGGGTCCCGGGTTCATTTTCGGTACATTGCCTGCTCCCGACACAGACATATGGAGATTACAGATAATGACCAATAATCTGTCTAAATGAAACATGGGGGTTACTGAGAACCAAATGTTTGGCTATAAAATTAAATCAAACCATTTTCTACCCCTGCAATTAACATTTTAACGATGTTCAAACTCCAAAACTGAGGGAACAGAATGCACAATTTAGTGCTCAATTATGGTACACCTGCTCAGTTTTTCATGTTTTTTTTGGACCAACCTAAAATTAGGTGAAACAATCCGGCCATGAGATTTGATCCCTTTTTTTTGGTTGTTGTTATTGGATTCCATTCAGGACTGCATGAGCGACTCGGTCACATAAAAAAGACATTTGTTTTGGGTTTCAGTTCACGTACCAGTGTAACATAATGGCAGTAACGAATGAGGCCCGAGTCTACAGAAAAGCCTGCAATCTGGGAAATCATTCCTATTCGTTCATTGTTTCATCTGCAGTAAATGCTTTTGTCCCGGTCAGGGTTAAGGTGCACCCAGAGAAGATGCATCTGGAAACTTCATGTACGAAGGTGGGAATACACTCTGGATGGCACGCTAGTCCGTCACAGTGAACCATGTACAGCTACTTTTATAACAAGGAGCAATTTGACATACTGTAGTTAGTCCACCTACTGACATGTTCTTGTGAAGTGGGAGGAAAATAGGGAACTGCTTTGGAAGAAACCCGGTCTGGCACGAGAAGTAACCCAATCTCAAGCATAAACTGGGGACCCTGAAGCTGTGAGGTTGCAAAGCTATGCTGCTAAAAATAATTCTTAATTGTTAATAAATCATGTGTGACATCATCCTTTTACTGTTGTAGCAAAGTTTTATTCATTAAACGCTGGGAAAACTGTGGCTGAAAAAAAACTAAACTTGCATTCTTTATGCCAGCAGGAGCTAAGTTAATTGGTTTTGGACAGCTAATTGTGCAGACAGTGTTCCAACCATTGAGCAACAGGGCTATTTAAGTTCTTTCAGAATTCCTTAATGGCCCTAATGTCCTCAATCAGCTAAATTACGAGCGCAGCTCGGAAGAATAGGAAACCAGTGCAGATAGAATACCCTGTCCTGGTTAAAGTACACGATTTTATTAGAAATGCCTGCACGTGATCCAATCGGCCAATCACGTGGCAGAGCCTCCGGAGGCGATTCTAGAGTCTGTTCAGGCCCTGGGCAAAAAATTTGCAGGGGGCCTGTCCAACCAGCATTCATCACCATTATATTATAAATAATAAATAAGTTTGCCAGGCCTCAAGGGCCCCCCCCCTACCGGCCTGGGGCCCCAAGCAGTTACCTGGTTTACCTGTTGACAAGCCGTGCTTCTCAGCAGCACGGAGTATAAAATTATACAGATACAAGTCAAGCGCCTCACTTAATGTTCACAGCAAACTTCAGAATTTTGATCTCAGTGACCATGTCATTACTGGTGGTATCATTCCAGAATTTCTTGATCTTGAATCGTGACACACAACTTTCTCTAGTGCATAAGATTAAAATCAATCAATTTTGTATTATGAATTCTACTGATGGTAGGGTTAGGGTTAGGGTTCAGGCCGGTGGTGGTGGTTTCTCACCACACAACCATCATTTGAATTCCACAGCCTATCAAGTAGTATCAAGTATATACCAGTAGTGAATCATCATGCCTGTCGGGCTTGGCCCTTCAGCGAGCTCTTTTCGAAGAACCTAAAAGCTAAGCAACTAAACCGCTATTGTCATTTGACTATAAAATGTTTAGCTAATATTATATTTTCTTTTTTTTACTATTAATTAAAAAAAAAAAAAAACATTTAGAGGACACCCAAAACATATTTGACAAAACAAACAATTAAAAATGCACACGATGAAACCCAAGGGCACTCGTTTTTTTCTCAAATTGGATATAATGAACTCATCAGTGTTGTTTACTTTTTTTTACATTCTTTCCTCCTGATAAAAAGAGCAAATTATGGCACAATAGTAAAAAGGTTGATCCTTGGTTTTAATAAATCTGAAACAAGATCCACAGATTTCCCTCCATCAGCACTCTTCAGCTGGCAAGCAAAGAAGACGTGCGTCGCATGTAAAGCATAGCTAACCAACTACAAAACTCAACTGTTATATTGTAATACGATGCAGAGAGACCTAACACGTATCAACTAACACATCTATTGAGTAAAAGAACACGCCCACTAACTGTACACTAAAATCTGATTGGCTATAAAGTTGATCAATCTTAATTCATGCCATCATTCAATTAAACTGAAGGAGCCATTAATCTAAATTCAGAAGCCCTGGCGCTCAATAACCACTAGAGCTGTGCTATTAAATTGATTATGCAATTTAATCAATCTTTCGTTGGCTGATTCAATTAAATTGTCAACTTCGATTCACAATCTATTCCCGGTTTTTAAATAAGTCAGGTAAACTTTAACTAAGCCAACATTAAATGCTCTAGAAATTGACAAATACAAGTTCTTACAAATACAGGACGGCTTTTGCAGAACTGCTTGCATCTTTCTGAAAATACTCACATTCTGTAAGAGTATTACTTCTTCTTTTGAGTTTTATGAGGGGTTGGTGCAATACTGCCACCTAATGGACTGGAGAGTGGAGCAGAAGATTGGAAGAACAAAACAAAGACTGCTTTGTACAAGATGACATTTAAACAATCAACAAGACTGAGTTACACGACAATATACCAAAAAATGCCAAAAAAAATCTATGAATGCTGACTGAATACTTCAATTCCCCTTAAAGCAAATCGTACCGAATGAGGGGCATTCCATGATTCACAGATTTAAAACTACATACAGTAGGATCAGACTGGTTGAGCGAGTTGTGCAGGCTTAGGAATAGGAATGTAAGTAAAAAGTAAATAAAACGCGACAAGAAAATTGTTAAAATATTACACGTTTTTTTAATATTTTGCAATATATAACGCCAACACTGAAGGCCTAAGAGGTCATCACCTCTGTTGTCCATTTTGGCCACCATTTAGCCATTATTATGGCAAACATGCACCATGTTACAAAGCACAAAGCACCTCAAACTGGTTCCTGAACTCTCATGACCTCCCCAGTCACCAGAACTAAGTCTAACATTGCTCATTTGGCAAGTTGCAAGAATTGACATGAACGTGCAGCTGACAAGATCTGCAGCAATTAGGCGACTTGTTCATATCAACATAGCATGAACCATAATCACGAAGAAAATCTTCCAGCACTGCGTGCAGCCCAGGCTACAAAGAATTGATGCTGTTCTAAGAGTTAAAAGGTTTTGAACTGGTGTTAGTGTGGTGTGCTGGCTAAGGAGTATTCGCTAAACTCTATATCAGCACCAGGTCCACACGGCTCTAGTGACCTTTCTGCTGAGCCAGGGCCTGCTTTCAAATCTCAGAAAAATGTTAATTATCAGATAGCGATTAGTGCCAATTTGTCACCGCGCGCCATTGTGAGATGGAAAGAAACCCCTCTTGTGGTTTGTGTCAGATTTGAGGCTGAGAGAACAAGCCAAGGTCAGAGACGAAAGAGCTAATTAAAGAATTCTCTGGTTAACATTTACGCTGACAGAAAGAGCTGAAAGGGAACGAAGAACAAAACAGTCCGACTTTGTAAAGAACATGCTCGTAAAAAAAAAAAAAACAATTGCATGTCTTGACTTGGACATGGTCTGGAGATAATGAAAACTGACTTCGTGACTAAAAGAATACGCAGGTATTCGTCGATAACACCTTCACAGAAAATGAAAAAAAAAAAAAAAGAACTGAATCTGTATGATCCGTATCTTAGCGTGAGGAAATTATTCACTTCGGCTGCTTTGTGTTCTGCGGTATTTAACCTTCGGTTAACACCCTTGATCTCAAGTCAGCGGCGTGATGCAACCGTAACAAATGTCAAAAGAAAAAAACAAAGCCCGACAGCCCCACATGGAATAGCACAGTTAATGCAATATAAATCAGGTCGGCCAACATCGTCTCACCTGAGCTTTTCTGATTCCATGCAAGGAAACAGCTCCTGAGTTTGTACAGTATACCTGCATCAGCTTCAAAACTTATAATTGTCAATAAGCTACTGTGAATATTTACAGATTTCACCTTTCGCTTATTTTTTTTCAATTCCATACACAAATTCAAGAATTCTGTTTAATACTTGAGACTCCATTTTATTATAATAACCTAAATGAAAGCTAAAATCTAAAACAAATCCAAAAATAACAATAAAACTAGCTTTTAAATAAAAAAATAAAAAAAAGGTTGGCTAAAAATTAAGAAATGATTTAGGTTCTTATGTGCCAGAGCTGCGTGATTTAATCGATTATGCAGTTTGATTAATGATTGTATCGATGGGCCAGTTATTGATTCAGAATCGATTCACACTTATTGTATTGAGGCTTTATTTGACAAATTATTTACAACCTTTAAAAAAAATAAGGAATTCCATCAGCTTTTTAAAAATATACAATCCACTTGCATTTTTTGTGAATACTTAAGTTTTTCAAGAGTACAGTTTTTTTTTCTTCTTCTGAAGTTATTATGGCAGTCGATGTAATACCACCACCTACTGGACTGGAGTAAACGGTGCTTTGGTTCCGAGTTACACAGCATTTTATACTTCAAAACCTGCAAGAAATACAGGAGGTGGGCTACTTTTTCATGGCCCACCCTGTACAATGTTCTCAGACAAATCAGACAATAAACATTAGAAATAACTTGGCATATAGAAATAATTAGAAAATTTTAATTCCCCATAATTTAATCGAATCGACATTCTACCTGGGATCCACAGCTCTACTACTCGGGAGGTCGGTTTTTCACAGTTTTTTTTTTTTTCAGTGTTTCCCACAAATTGACTAGATTTGGGCCGCTCATGAAATGGGAACAAATGGTTTACTGTACCATGCTGCAACGTGCCTAATAATACAATTTAAAAATCGGTTGCTTTAGTAACAACCTCAGCAGCGACCTCATTTCCCCTCTCGTCAGTTTCAACCACTCGGCATTTAGCATCACCAGTACTGTATAATAATCATAGGCCTGATCATCTGTCATCATCCAAGTACTGTATATTTGGTACCTGTTTTATTGGTCACTGTGTGGCTTAACAAACAAAACCCATCCCTCTTAAACAGCTCAGGTACAGAGACTGGACTGAAAATAAGAGCCAAAAAAGTCCTTCAAGAAGCCTGGAGAACTATTCATGACTACATTTAAAAAATATAAGAAAGTCTAGCTCTTTGGAAGCAAAACAAACATGAACAAATGAGGGGGCTCAAGACTTTTGCATAGTACTGTATATTAACTGCTGACCAAGTACTGTATATTTGGCCAGCCATTATTTATATATATATATATGTGTGTGTTTTAGAAAGAACAACGTAATTAGGGATTCATTTTCCTTTGTGCTCCTGTTTGTTCTGCTATGTCAAGAAAGGTGACAACTGCATGTGCTCCGAGAAACAGAGAAAACAACAAAGAGCGAGAGAGAGGACACGGTGTATATTACATGCATGGTTTTCTCCTTTAATTGGGTTATATGAATTAATGCTTAAACGCAGTTTTCGAAATGTTCTAATCAGGATTTGACACATCCATATATTTTATTTCCTTAATTAAAATATGCATAAAAGTTTGAACCAATACAAAGAAAATCTTGTTAATGTGATAAACACATCCTATAGCCTTCACTGCATGCTTAGAAAAAAAGAAAAATAAATCCTGTATTAGTTGTTTTTTTTTTCACTTTCACACTGAGCTCTCTGTGAACTTGACCTTACATGGAGTTTAGTCGGCCTCACGAAATGTAACACGCAGCTGTGTTCTGAGTTACGACTGGCACTGGCACTGGCATGTAAATACAAACACAGGAGTACTGTATAAGCATGATTAAATCTTTTCTAGATCTGGTTTGTCCTTATAAAAAATAAACTCTAATAAACTTTAAGTATCATCTTTGCTGATCACAGCAACAACCTGGAACTTAAGAGTTGTAGGAAGGACAGAGTAGCTCTTCTGATTATTACATTTCTATTAAAAGTTATTAAACTCACCTACGCTCACAGTTGCAACTGATTTTTGCCCTGGAATCCGAGGAGACACCCGAGAAGCCGCTAAATATCAAGCTTCAGCTGAAGCGAGCAGCAGGGAGTCCGCTCCTCTCTGAGCACTTTACCCGGATTGCTTTTTAATGCCGCACCGACACAAGGGACATGAAGGGGGCCTTGACCACGCGATACAGCCATGTAGACGTCTCACACTCACACAGACTGAGCATTACAAATTAACTCTAATGTTATCTCGAGTTTAGTGATGGAGGTTAACTTAAATATGATCGCAAGCATAATATCCTTATTTGAGCAAAAAATGGAAAGGAAATTAATTTTCCCCCACACGTTCATGTCTCTTGCTGCCTACTCTGTGTATGATCCTAAATATTAAGTTCTTTCATTAATACACCGTGTGTTTCTTATGAAAACCCTCCGTGCTTTTTATATCCTAATTATTCATCCATAAATGCGACACCAAAAAGTTGCAGAATAACTGTGCTAGTATTTTTCAGATACTGTAAATACCAAAAAAAAAATGGGCCATCAAATCTGGTTAATCATTACGCCCTTCACGCGCTTTTAGACTTCTGACTCATTTCGAGGTAAAAATTCAGTGCGCGTGGTTCGCCAAACATTTTTATAAAGCACGTTTTTTAATTACACTAGTATTCCCAATCGTGCACGCCTCCAGACTCTCTTCTAATAACATCGATCCACTTTAACTCACTCATCTGCCCTCGTACGATTCACAAAACACAGTGGCACACAGGGTAAGAGCTTCAACATGTTACCTCCTTTAGAACAGTTTCCTCTCAGCTGCTCGGAGAAGTAGTAGACCGTACAAACATAATTAACACACATCTGCTCCCGTTTGCGCAGAGATAAATTAATATCATCGAAAAGGCGGTTAAAAACAAAGGCTACCTTTAAAAAAAAAAAAAACAGGTTTATTTTTATTTATATACCTCAAAACATTTTTAAACCAATCCTGGCCATTTCCATACTCACTCATTACAATATTAGGGTTATTACGATTACGATATTATCACGATCCCTCGGTGCTGATTCGATTTGGAATGCGATTCAGCATCAGTATCATGATTTTATAAATATTCGGATTTAATATTATTCCACCCCCTGATTTTATGACAATTCTAAACAAACTTATTATATTATTTGCTCCTACCACACAGGATGCTGTGCTGCTGCCTGAAAAAGATCAAGAAGGAACTGCAACATTTTACTACTTCAAACGCAAACATATCAATCAATTCTTAAAAATATATTTTGGATTCAGCTTGGCGATATATGACTTGCCATGCGAAAGAATCGCGATTTGTAACTGAATCGAATTTTCCCCCTCATCTCTATAAAGTATTTCTCCATATTTTCTACGACACAAGCTAAAAAAAAAAACTTGCAACATGTGACATGTTTTATTATTTAAATTCTTTTATAAATAAACTTTTAATAAAATCGACTGGGATCGAACTGACATGCACAGACGGGGTTCATTTCCTCGTCTGAAAACACACAGCTAAAAATAGCAGACTGACGAAAATACACTAAAGTAAAAAATGTAAAAAGAACTAAAATATCAAAACCTACTTCATCTAACATTCATTTAGTTTTCTACTCAGATAGACAGTCTTTTATCAGACAAATCATTTCCTCCTCTGTACCTCTATTACGGGTTTTGTGCAGGGAAAACTAGCCTACCAATAGCCTCAGGCTTTAGCCTCCGGTGGTAGTCCACCCCGTTAGTTATATCGTGCCACTAGGCACTTTTCCTTTGATAATGCACACTAGTGTTGTAGTACTCAAGATTGGTCATTTTTAACAGGTCTTGTCTCTGTCTTGGACGAGGTGAACTTTTGATTTTATATCAAGACCACAGTTGAGGGGATATCACTGATATGATTGTCTGATTTATTAATTAACACCAAGACAAACCTGATGCTTGCACGAAAGATTATGCTGTGTTAGGTAGAAGTTATAGAAATGTTGAATAAGGATGGTTAAGTTCATTTCTGCTCTTTAGTCTAATGAAAGGTAAATTCACACACAATACTGACCTCTGAAATGTCCTTTGATTATTTAATCAGGACATTTCTAATGGTACATTTGAATAAGAGGGTTGAAGAGGAATATCCATTTGTTTTCAGTCAGCATTTTAATGGATGATTCCAATTCGAATGCCTATGGTTTGCATGTTCCACATTTGAAACCCCTTAAAGTTATGGTCTTTTCTCAGCCTCGGTACACTCTGGTTTCAGTTTAGGTGGTCTTGACTACAACATTGAGGCACACCATGAGTAAATGAAGCTGGCAACATACTTTCTTTCAGGGTTTCAAGGCCGAACTTGAAGCAGCAGAGGAAACGTAACGCAACAGATGATTTCGTCAATGAAAACGGTATTGTGTCATCCTACTACTTTTTTGAAAATATATCTATGTACCTTAAAAGGTACACACACCACCCAGGCCTAATTTGACTGCTCCTGCAGACACTCTTGACCAATTTCACTGACTACTGCAAACACTCTTCATCAATTACACCCACTACCTCAGACACTCTTCACCAATCCTGTTTACTCCCGCAGCCTCTCAAACAATCTCATCGGTTCCCGCAGATGATCCTGTCCAATCTCACCCACCACCTCAGACACTCTTGACCAATCTCACCCCTCCTGTAAACACTATCGATCAATCTTACCCACAATAGCGGAGATTCTTGACTTCACCTTCTACCTCCGACACGCTTGACCAATCCCGCCAACTCCCCCAGACACTCAAATGATTCCATCCGCTCCTGCAGACACTCTTGACCAATCTCACCCACTACCACAGACATTTTTGGCCAATTCTGCTATTACCAGACACTTTTACTAAAATCCTGTCTACTTCCACGAAAACTACTGATCGATCTCACGCACTACTGCAGACAATCTTGACCAACGTCACCCACGACCTCAGACACTCTTGACCAATCACATCCACTCCCACAGACACTCAAACAATCCCACCCACTCCCACAGACTCTCTTGACCCATTTATTATGTGCAGGTTACAGGCTCTGTTCTGATTTGTTTGGCCGTGTGTTATCCTGATTTTTCCCAGCCTGCTATCCAGCCATACCACGAGCTAAAATGGAGTCGCTGTGGATATGAAGCCACAAAAAAAAGAAAGTATGTTATTCAGCAACAAATGTTTTCTCATCATTCAAACTTAATTTTTTTTCGCAATTGCATTCTGGAGACAACAATGCCATCTTCTCTATTTTGTACACTTTTCCACACTTCCGAACAACCTTTCCATTCCAATCATCACCACGGAGCATTATTTTCCTCATCCCATTCTCCAACTGTGTACGAAATGCAGCGACGAATGCTAAACGTCTACATGTAGGACTGAAAAAATAAGAAACTCTGGCAGGGGATGTTGGCTTTTATATTCCATGTTCATCACTTCAGCAGGCTTGGTAAGACAGAACCTGGCGAGTTGATCAATGAAATTTAAAGGCTGTAATAAAATAGTGCACATATCCACTCTTCACATGACCTCACTTCAGCCCACCTCTCTCTCTCTCTCTCTCTCTCGCTCTCTCTCGCTCTCTTACTCTCTCCCATTCTCACTCTTCTCTGTCCTAATGGAGTCTCTCAGAGTTGGAGAGGGATGGCAGGACTCCTGACTGACAATAATCAGATTTGGCTGTCCAGCAAAAGTGCTCAGAGATAAAAGTGCCGTAGATTCTCCACACAATGACCCATTACTGAGAGAGAAAGAGAGAGAGAGAGAGAGAGATGTGAGAGAAGGGTGCATTTGAACACTCTTGTCATTATCACTGCAACTGTCTATCTTGATGCAATGGTCAAATGGCCACAAAAGGGGACGATAACTGTTCTGTTTAGCAACTGAATCACTCTGCACCATCAGCCAGACCCGTGTCGCTGAGATAAAGCTCTTGTAGAAATACATTATCGTTGTAGGCTTTTACGAAAACGAGAAACTCCTGATTAAACATCACAAAAGATCGAGCTGAAAATACAGAGTCGAATACAAATTATCAATTGGCTCACATGCACCAAGTCCAAGCCTCACCTAGAGACAGTCGACTATTGTGGTTTGGTTCCATCTGATCTCATCTACAGAACTTTAATGACTTGACTTTTGTTTTGTACCCTAGAGTCCTGGCAATCTGATTTGTGCAAACCGAGCAACAATAAGACCTTCATGGTGAGTGATGTTGTGTGTGTGGTTCTTTTCTCTCCTCACACTTGATTTTTGGTGGATATTGTTGACTCTGTGGGAGGCTTTTAGTCAGCTGTGTGGAAGACCAGGGTTAGATTCCCAGCCAAAGCCTGAACCCAACCAGTAGATGCAAAGACTTCTCGATGACGATCACAAACCCAGATAAAAATGGGAGGGTTACATCTGGAAGGGCATCCTGATTTGTGGAACCTTAATGGAAGCAGCCTTTAATGGACCTTAAATGGACCTTAATGGAAGCAGCCGAAAGCTCAACAACAACTAAATTACGCATAGTTTAAACTTTTCCTGACAGACTTTTCCTTCCAAATGTTGGCAAAGTAAACCTACCAACGGTTACCGAGTGCTGACACTGAAGACTCCTTCCATAAATATTAAACAAACATTCCCTACGATAATGACTCACCATATCTCCTTTTTATCCTTTACAAGTCCTAGACACACCAAGGCAGTGGTTTGCTTATACCGGGTGACAAGGAGGAGAACTACATCTGCACTATGTAGACTCTGTGTTCCACAAGTCTTACTGCTGGGTCCTCTTCTGTTCTTTTTCTTGTCACTTTCTAAATGAGATCATATTCTGACATCGGTTATTAAACCGCTGCTATGCAGATGACCCGTAATTCATCCTTGGTTTATGCACAGATCTCATCATGGATATTAGCTGAACCTGAGCTACTGTCCCCAGAGACATGTCCCCGTGTCAAGATCTTATGATCTCTTTGGACAACTCTCGGATCTTACCATCTGTCACTGCACACAACCCTGGGGAAACCGTGGAGAACCACCTGTCCTTTTTTGCCTCACATCGCTAAACTGATTAACTCATGCCAGCTCTTTTGCAACATTAGGAAAATTTGGTCATTTTTAATTCCCAGAGGTGGCCAGGGTATTTGTTCAGTCCCTTATCATTTTCAGACTGGATTACTCAGACTCTCTTTAGGCAGGTCGCCCTGGGCACATTGTTATTAAATGTATATCTTGTGTTGTTTAAAATATCCCAAGTGGGTTTTTTTTAGATTGATAGTACTTTTAGTCCCTGACCTTAGCAAACTAACATGGTGGATATGTTTTTTAAAAAAACTTCAGAGCATTCCTGTACATCCCTCTGAATTACTTTAATAACATTGACCTAGCAACCAACGTAGCGTATTTTGGGGCAAATAGGTAGAACATTATATATAAGGAACCCGACTTAGAACTGGATATAAATAGATATAAGACTTAAAACCTGATTTGTCAGTGCTGGAAAGGAAAAGCTAAAATGAGACCAATCAAATTCTGATTTTCCATTTTCATGCAACAGCCGAGATATTTCCTAATTCAAAACCTCGTCTCATAAGCTTTTACCTCTGCAGCTCTGTCTATGTCTAGCTTTCACACTCTTTTCTCATTAATATTTTGTAGGACAGTGGTATTGTGCCACAGGAGGTACAGAAGCACGGTTCCCCCGGCATCGATCAAATACGTTCAGGATAAATAATTCAAAATGCTCGTGCTCCCCAGACAGATGTGAACAAGGCTTCTTAACTCCGACGTACTAACAATGTTCAAAGCTCACCTGCACCTGTTTTTCTTTTTTTCCCCCTTGCCCTTTTTGAACCCTTAATGTCAAGAAGAACTGTCAGTAAACCCACAGATAAAAATGCAAACACGCTCCTGAAACGAGAAGCAGAACAGAAGCCTATTCAGCACAAGGGTGATTCCTTCAGCAGAGATTTGTTTTGGTAAGCACATCACACGCTAGCCGCTTCAGCCAGCATATTCCTAGCTTTAATCAGAAAGGAGAAAGGCTGGCCTGAGTACGCTAATGAAACGGGGGAGCAGCTGCGCTCGGACACACGCGTGGCTCAGACACGTGCGGGGAGTAAGGACGTGCAAGGAAGTTACCAGGACAGGAATATTAATCATACGACAGAAGTACCCCAACCCCCCACACACACACACCCACCCCGATACCTAATGACTTAACCCTCAGGTGAACGCGTTCACATTACTCATTAACACAGCACATCTATTCTACATTATGTCATTAACTTTGTAATTTCTTCTCTTGCCATCGACTCCTCCGGTTTCTGGAATAAGATCGAGATTTTTATTAGCAATTCAACAGCCTTCAAATGGTGGTAAATAGACCTGAAAGATAATGCGATAAGAAATGGTGTTTTAATATTTATTTTACCCTGAGGGAAGGATTTTATGAATAATAATAGCCAATTCGACACGTTCTGGTGTTTATTGCTTAAGCGCAAGTATGTGATTAAAAACCCTGCCAGTTTCGATATTTAAATAAAGAACACGTTTGGGAAAAAAAAAAAAAAAGGACACACAAAATCATCTCGAAAATGTAACAGTTATGTATATTTTATATCTTCTTGCTTCTGATGTCAGTGAGTGATATGTGCTGTTTAATACACACTGCCTGAAAAAAAAAAAAAGCAGTCACATTATTTGCCTGCATCGAACAAAGAAAACAACTGAGGAGGTAAATTACTGGAATTGTATTAAGAAGTGCAGGATGCTTTATTAAAACGCCGCTAAAGAAGAAATGTAGTCAAACAGAGATAACTTAAAGGCTTGGTTAGGTTGCATTGTGAGGGAGAAAAAAAGGACAATAGAAACCATAGTTATGTATAATAGTGACTTTAAGATCATTTCCATACACACAATGTGATAAGAACCCACAGGAATGGGACTAAACAGATGTGTTTCCACTTGTTATTAAGACTCTTTTCAAAAAAGGCTTCAGTTTGCTAGGAAGCATAAGGATTGTATTTTGGAGCAATAACAAAGGTCATGTGGTCTGATGAGTCCAGACTGACCCTTTCCCAGCGCGATAGACGTGTCAGGGTAAGAAGGGGAGCACATGAAGCGTTGCTCCCATAATGCATAGCACAAACTGTACAAGCCTCTGTAGAAGGCAGTGTTATGATCTGGGGTTGCTTCAGTTGGTCAGGTTTAGGCTCAGCAACGTTATACGGCAAAAATATAAAATCAGCTGACGACCTGAATGTACCGGATGACCAGGTTATCACATCTATGGAGTTCTTCTATCCTGACCGCAGGGATTGAATTGTGTCTTTTTTTAAGCGTAAAATTATATCAGATCAGAAGGAATATGACACACATTAAAGTTGCTTATTTCCAATAACGACATGGATCAAAGTGCATTATTTCTAATACATGATATTAATTTGCCAATAATTACCTTTTTTTTTTAAACTTATAACAAAGGTGGGCAAAATTTGGAATCCGATGTTCAACAAGTACATGCAAGTGTTGCTCGGGTGTCCACATACTTTTGGCGATGATCGACCAGAATCTGAACGTAAAACACAAGATCATCACATCTTATCCAGATATACAGTATGAATGGGTACAGTCTGTCTTTGAAGGCATTTAAAACAGATGCTCAGAAAGCTGCACTTTTGAAAATTGGACGACGTCTAATTTTGAAAACAGACGTCTAGATTTTTTTAAAAGAGATTTTAGCATCTGGTACGATACTACCAAGTACAAGATGAATATCTAGCTATCTCACAATTAAAAAGTATAATTTGCAAATATGATTTTTCCATTTCCAGTATCAATAATCTGTATCACAACATTCCTGTTATGAGGACGGCGGCAAAAGGAATTAGAGCCTGAGGAAAAAGTCATGTAGCAGTCGTGATCTTGATGGTAAGATTGGACAGGCGGTTAGCACATCTGGCCTTGTTTTTTTTTTTTCACCCTGGAAACCCACAACGTATTACAGTGTTTGACTTGAAATGAAATAATGACTGCTGAGAGAGATGCCGTTGAAGTCGGGACGTGTCATGACATCATATCTGAAATGTTCTCAGGTAGAGCTATGCTTCTGGCTCGTGGCCAGTTTGTCTGTTCCAGGTTCACACCTCCCGTTTCCTGATTGGCTGGTTTCCAACTTCCTTTGAAACACAAAACACAGGCAGTAAACCACTGCTTCTGATTTGTATTATTTGTTTGTGTTTGCACTGCTTGAACAGCGAGGTGTTTGTGAGTCTGGCTCTGTCGTTAAAGTGCATTTGCTTACTTCTTTACTCGAGTTTGCCTAACGCTTTTGATTTGGATGCGTGTCAGAGTCTCAAGTGAGCTTGTAGATTCCTAGGGAACAGCAATATGTGGAAAAAGCTAAACATATTATATATATATATATATATAATATGTTTATAATGTCACAATTGTATTAACATTTTATTGACTAAAAATGCGTTAGAAAACGTTCATCTCAAAGACGAGTTCGTTCAGAATCAGTTA
>JAOVVA010000021.1:10618839-10635052 GCA_028565275.1 Leiocassis micropogon
TGCAAGGCGACAGTGCTAACCACTACACCACTATAGCGCCCCAGTCTCAGTATATGTTTAAGTTACATTTAATTGTAAAAAGATGGGTGGGGACTGAAAGGGTAATGTTTTGTCATCGATGCCAACCGGTGAACCATGACGTCAGGTAAAACTTAGGACTCGTGTTTAAATGTCAGGAGTGATGAGAAGGGCAGGGTGACAATAGTTTTGAAACTTTTATTGCACTGACCAAATTGCAGGGATAACATTGAAAAGTTTAACATTTTAACATTATTTTTACAGACATGGTCAAGTGATAGGAATTATTTATGTAGTAAATCTGCTTTGAATGTAAAAATGAAACAGTAAGAGTTAGAAAAGTTATTTCATGTTGGAGCTAAAAAAATAAAAGTAATACATACAGTAATGTGTAATGTAGTTTTCCATCCATTCATCACTTGTACCACTTGTGTATAATATATCAGAGGGGTCCTGAGCACAAAGCAGGGTACAAACAGGGTACACCTGGATGAGGTACCAACCCATCACAGGGCACAAACACACACACACTCAAATCACACACTACGGGTAATTTGGAAACAGCAATCAACCTAGACGCCACGTCTTTGAACTGTGGGAGGAAACCCACAAAGCATGGAGAGAACATGCAAACTCCACACACACACGGCCCGGAGATGGGATTTGAATCTCCAGCCCTGGAGGTGTGATGTAACAGAGCTGACCACTACACCACCGTGCCACCTGATGTAACTTTCTTTGTGTTAAAATGAATTTGTTTTAAAAAAAAAAAAAAAGCATTATTCCGGAACTGGTTCTGAAGTCGAGGTATCTGTATTATTTTTTATTATAAATTTTGCATTTGTTACTAATTTGGAAAACGTTTTTTTGTTGTTCAAATTACTTTGTTCAAATGTTTTAATTCTTCAAACGTCCTGAATGTGAGGATGTGATGGGACGAAATTTTTAGAAACAAAAATTCAAAACAATGATCCATAACTAAAAACAGTTCTGAGCACATTTCTAGAACCGGGGCTTATTATTAGATTAAACCACTTCTGCAACCCTAAACTGATCTCAGAACTGCTTCTGTTAGACCATCTTCGACTATTCTAAAATACGTCAGTTCAGATGAGTTCTGCGTCACACCGAGGAAGTACGGACCCACTAGCGAGTCGTATGCGCTAACCTCAAGAGCTACAATCAACAGTAAGTAAGACTGCCCGAGTCTTTGATGGAACGAATTGAAGAAGCCACAGTTCGGGTTACCACAGTATTTTCAGAACAGCCTCGGTATTAACACATAAAAATTAATCTACTGACAGTCTTGTTTTGTTTTTTTTGACTGACTAGTCACGGTGGTGAAAAACGAGCGTATTTGCACTGGAGCGCGTTATGACTGTGAGAGGACGTCACAATATTCAATCATGTGCAGTGAATTAAATTGCACTGCGTGTGCTATTTACTGTACGTACTTCTAATTTCACTTTAATTAACTTTTTAATTAGACCTAAAACCAGAAAATGACAAAAGTATTGTTCATGGCTAACTTCGCGTAAGAATCGGAGCCATTACTTCAGCAAACGGTCTGCGCCGACGTTTGACTGATCAGGTTAATTAAAGAAGTTTGATGACAGATTAACCAGATTAACAATTTCCACATCAACCGCAGCACGTACTGTGGCATGGTGTTATTCTGCCTGTTTGCCCGTCTACGCGCCAAGCGTGCGCGTGAGCAACAGGTGGCACTTTCATCGGCGAGCGTGCCGGCTGATTTGCCGAGCGTGCGTATGCAGTGAAGGCTTATTATCCCTCTCTGAGAGTGGGCTTGTCTTTGCCTTGCTCATTAAAACAGGCCTGTGAGTAATCTACTTAAAGCTGTCAGGCATCGGCGCCGGCTTTCTGTGAAGAGCTAAAGCAAGGCGAGGACAAATAAAAGCAACAGATTGCAGCAGATTGCACATTTTTTTGTTTCTGCTCGGAAAACTGGACCTTTTAAGGGGAGAAAAAAAAAAACCCCAGAAATGTGCAGCCATGAAATGCACACCGATGTATGGCGTGACGGTTTGAAACCTGCCACTAGAGCAAATAATCGCTTTCTGTTTGTTGCTTATTAGGCGCCACCTATCTAGTTGCTTATTAAACTGGCAGCTTGATGTATAGTGGAAAGAAAAGGAAAAAAATAAAAAACACAAAAACAACAATATCCACTCGGATGCTGGTTTATTATCTGCCATGTAGGTGTAGCTAATAAACCAGCGATGCAGTGTACATACTAAATATTGATGAGCTGCCTTGTTGATTTCTGCGCTTCACTCCCGTTGCTTTTTTTAAAAAAAATTTAAGAAGAAGAAATAAAACCTGAAAATCATATCACACACCGTGTCGTCCGGCGAGCAATATATCGCCTGCTCAGGCAGCGGTTTTTTTTTTTTTTACTCATGGGGAATATGAAGCTAGCGTGCACGAGTGATAATGCGCATATTAAACATTAGGGATTGAAGCGAAGAGGGACGGGTTTTTATCCCCAGCGCGGGCTCAATTTACCGCACGATCTGGGATTAATGTCATTCTCTGTCTATGAATCAGCATTTCTATCAGGCCCCAGACCTCCTCGGCATCTTAATGGACAGCACCAAGAGCAACGAGAGCGCCGAGAGGAACGAGTCCGCTGCAGTAATTAGAACTGTTTCCCCCACAGGTCACACAGAGAGAGAGGGACATTTGTGAGACTGGGAGTGTATTAAGTAAATACTGTTTCGGGAGTACTTAAGTACTCAGCGCTCCTGGCAGTGGAGCCGATGGAGCCTGAAGGATCCGAACCGATAAGCAATCAGGTCACCAGTGCAACGCTTGGATCCTGACAGAAGTGTTTAAACATAAAATTTTGTATATTTAAATTACAAACACATCACATAAATGTACACATTTATTACTCACTCACTCATCATCTATACCGCTTTATCCTGTATTCAGGGTCACGGGGACCTGGAGCCTATCCCATGAGGCTTAGGGCACGAGGCAGGGTACACCCTGGACAGGGTGCCAATCCATCGCAGGGCACACACATACACACACTCACACACCCATTTACACACTACGGGCAATTTGGGAACGCCAGTTAGCCTAACCTGCATATCTTTGGACTGTGGGAGGAAACCGGAGTACCCGGAGGAAACCCACCAAGCACGGGGAGAACATGCAAACTCCATGCACACGGAGACGGGAATCGAGCCTGGCCGGGAATCGAACCCAGACCCTGGAGGTGCAAGGCGACAGTGCTAACTGTACACATTTATACATCACATAAATGTACATGGCAAGGCTGCTATAGCCAAACCTTTGGTCACTCGTGCCAATGCCAAACGTCGGTTTCAATGGTGCCGAAAATCTTGGGCTGTGGACAAAGAAATGTACCACCCAGACTGTTGCACGCCCAGAGTGAAGCATGCCGGTGGATCAGTGATGGTTTGGGCTGCAATATCATTGCCAAGGACTACCAAACCATTCTGGAGAACCATGTGGTTCAAACATTGTATCCTGAAGGCGGTGCCGTGTATCAGGATGATAATGCACCAATACACACAGCAAGACTGGTGACAGAGTGGTTTGATGAACATGAAAGTGAAGTTGAACATCTCCCATGACCTGCACAGTCACCAGATCTAAATATTATTGAGCCACTTCGGGGTATTTTGGAGGAGCAAGTCAGGAAACGTTATCCTCCACCAGCATCACGTGGTGACCTGGCCACTATTCTGCAAGAAGAATGGCTAAAATCCCTCTGGCCACTGTGGAGGACTTGTATCTGTCATTCACAAGACGAATTGATGCTGTGTTGGCCGCAAAAGGAGGTCCTACACCATACTAATGAGTTATTGTTGTCTAAAACCAGGTGTTTCAGGTTCATTGCCCAACCCCTGCATTTTTGTTAATATTAGCTTTGAACTTGGTGGCTTAGTGGTTTGCACTGTTGCCTTGCACCTTCCGGGTTCCGGGTTCGATTACCGCTTTCATGTGCATGAAGTTGTATGTTCTCCCCATCTTTGGTGGGTTTCCTCCAGGTACTCCGGGTTTCTTCCACAGTTCAAAGACATTCAGATTAGACTAATTAGCATTCCTATATTGCCTGTAGTGTGTGAGCGTGTGTGCCCTGCGATGTATTGGCACCCTGTCCAGGGTGTACCCCGCCTCGTGCCCTACGTCTCCTGGGATAGGCTCCAGGCCCCCAGAGACCATCTATACAGGATAAATCGATATATACAGAAAGTGAAAGTGATTGAGCTTTGAACTTAAAAGTAAAATTCCTTTTAGAAACATTTTACCTGCCTCCTAAGCGCAATAACGCGAACACACTCTGGGCATACCCACTCTACACAATCTCACACACTAGCCAATCACGGACGTAGGTGAACACATGCATGCGGAAGTGGCGGATAGCGCTTTCCTCTGAGTGTGTTACGCCGTCTCCAGATGTGCGAGTGGAAGTTTGAAAAGAGGCAGTCTAATGCCGTGATGTGTCTCAAGGGGAGCCTGTAATAGTCTTAGTGAGACCTGACTACATCTTAATTAGAAGAATAAAATCGGGGGAAGGTAAACCTACAACTTTAAAACAGTGTAAAATTGATTAATTCCTTAGAAATAAAAATACAAACCGTTTGCATCATCCGTAAAGCGATTGCATTCTTCGAGATGACCCTTTCATCTTCTTTTGAGTTTATGGGCGGTCAGTGCACTACCACCACCTACTGGAATGGAGTAGAATAGCGTTTCAGTGATTATTACGTACTTTAAAATCTGTAATAAGTATAGCTGATTAAAACCAATCAGATACAAACATTAGTGCTATTGAATTCAATCAAATTATACAATTGCAAAAAGTTGAATCAAGGCAACAGTCTAACTATGACTTGCGGCTCTAGATGTGACGGTCACAGATTGGCTTCTACTTTTATTTTCTACTTTTTCTCTATGCTTCGCTTTTAAGCTCATTTAACTAAAGTGTGTATTTTTACCATTTGGATTTTTTTTTGTTTGTATTTAGAGTGCTGATATATACAGTATATTTTTTTAAATCTTAAAATCATCACTCGGCGGAGGTACAGCAGACCTGCAAGTCATTAAAAAAGTTGTAGGTCTGTTCAAAACATTTGTAGCTCATGCAGGCAAGCTACAAATCCCTTCAAGTCACCTCAAGACACACCCTGGCAAGCCACAATAATACTGATCTTGATTCATAGCAAATATCGTGAAAGTGGGAACTGTTTGTAATTGAATTACAAAGTGAGATTTATAGTTTATATTATTGGAAACAAGCTTTTCAAAAAATCTATGATACGAGGTGAAGAGTGGTGGCGGAGATTTAAGATAAAGCGGTGAGACGTGAGTGGAGAAAAACAGTGGAAAAAAGTCAAATAAACTCTTTTCTGTTTATTACTTAAATCGTTTATAGCCTAATACTGTAAACCACATTTGTGTAAATGTGAAACTGTTCATCTGACACTTAACTGCTCAAAGACCAAGTGATTTAGACAGAATTCAGCCTGCAATAATTTGAAAAAAAAAAAAAAAACCCTGCAAATCTTTTTAACACATCACCAAGACGCCGCATGGCTCCACCACAGTGCAGGTGGAATCAATCCTCAATTGATCCTTTTAACGGTGAATTACTGAAATAATTACATTTCTCAACATCATATTTCATATCCAGTGGAAGAGAAAAAGAATCTGAGGGAGAAATTTCCCTCGCTCAGTCCCATACCGTTTCTGTGAGTAACGGCCCAGGAGAGGCAGTCGGGGAGATCCTGCTGGAGCGATCAGATTCCTCTCTAGTAATGAAAGAGTCAACCACGTTAATGTCTCTGAAATTACACCCAGAAAATGCCTATTGAAATGTAGCACTTGACCACAATAAGCACGAGTTTCTTTCTCCATTAGCTCAGCTGTATCCTGCATCAAGCGAATATTACACACTCCTGATTTCATTCGAGTTCAGCCGTCGTACGATTACGCCGGGCCCGCCGTGACTGACTGCAATCAATAGTGATTTGGAATGTTCGGCCAGGATCGCTGCCATGACCTATTGTCAGATTAATCACTTGCAAATTATGATCTTTAAATAAATATATGGAAAACGACTGCCAGAAGGAAGAGATGCTTTGCCTTTGATACACAAACATAGCTTCGTAACACAGCTGTCTCTTTAGTAGATTTCACTGAACCCCTTTATAATTTTTATTAGTTTTATCTACAGCTTATTAGTGTCAAATTGTGTTTTGACAGTAGGTTTAAGAGCCACAGCGGTAATATATTATCATCATTAAAGTTGTCACAATACACTTTTCTGAGATATCGGAATATCTTAACAAGCCGAGGTGGTGATTGAAACACCTGATCCTTGGAAAACGACAGATAACTTGTCGCTAACTTGCGGAGGAGACGCATCTGTCTGTGCGAACTGTACATACAATCGTTCACCAACACCACTTGCACATTACAGGAACTCGGCTGGGAGTTATCGCCACATCCGCCATACAGTCCTGCCCTGGCTTCAAGCTATTTCCACATGTTTGGGGCATTATAGGAGTTCCTGGGAGGCCAGACTCGAAGTAGGCAGTCTGATCATGGATCCGGGGTACTGAGAAAACTTTCTACTCTGGTGGTATCCAAGCACTAGTGAAACGATGGGGTAAATGCACAAGTGTAGCACGGGATTATACAGAGAAATAAAGGGAGTTTTTACTCTTGTTACTGTGTCCTTTTATTCTGCACACTCAAAAGTCCTGGTTTGACTTGAACACCCCTGGTAAAGTGGTGTTTTGACTTAAGTTAAGCTCCTTAATTAATCTTTTCAAGAGCCCCAGTGTACAGAGCAGCCATACAAGAATAAAAATGACTTCTCATGTCAAAACATGGACGCATGAGTTTAAAAAGACGGGATTGTCATTACATCAGAGTGCGAGACCTCAAGACTTCATGCATCACTCATGAGCGGATCGGTCGGAGTGGGCACCAGAAATGAGCGAGCAAATTTCATAATTTCATAATAGCTCATGATCAATCATGGCCGTCTGTGAGCTCACGCAAGCGGAAGAAGCGGATAGCGGCACCCTCCGACTGTGGTACTGTGGTGCGAGATTAAGTTATAAAAGATGCAGATGTTTTTTTCGAAAGAAACACGTTAGAGGGCCTCCGAGTGGCGCAGTGGTAAAGTGCTCGCCCTGTTATCTGGAGATTGCGAGATCGATTCCCGAGTGATGCTGTAGCCTCTCGCAGCTGGAGGTATAGAGAGAGCTGATTGGCCAAGGGATGAGGGGTAACTTGTGCTCCCACATTAAGGGGCGTCTGTGAGCCCACGCAAGCGAAAGGTGCGGATAGCGCTGTCCTCCGAGTGTGTTATGCCGCCCCCAAAGGTGCGTGATCGAGCAGTTCGAAAAGATACGGTCAGGTGGCTCGGAGGAAACATGTGATAATCTTCGGCCCTCCCAACTGATGGGGAGGAATTGGATATGACCAAGTTAGGGAAAAAATCGGGGGAAAATCCAAAAATAAAGAAATAAAGAAACACACGTTAGAGATTTCACCCTCATTGGTCGGTGGTTGCCTTGATGGGAGAGTGCCCTAGTGATGGGTGGTAATTGGGGAGAGAATCAGAAAAACTCAAAAAGAATTATTTGTGCAATAAAAGTTCTAATAAGTAACCTAGAGAATGTCCTGTAATCTTGTGAAATTTTGAATAATATAAATATAAAAGTTATTTAACAGTCCATGTTTTATTCAGCCTTAAAAATAACAATAAAAAAAAAAAAAAGAAAAAGAAGAAAAAACTGCTTATTAGACGTCCTGCTGGTGTGTGTTGATGGAGGAGACTTCAGACATGAAACTGTGCATTTGGTGTTTTCGGAGACTTGTACATGTAGAACCAAAGTTACTTTTAAAGCACGTAAATTTTACGGAATATAGGAACAACAAAAATGTAAAACTCACAAAATATGCATATGCATATATGTCATGTTTGTATAGCTGATTAAAATTACATAATTCATCATATTGCTTAGGTTGTGCCAAAAACAAACAAACAAACAAAAAAAAAACAATACAGTATGTCACTCTATAATATTGACCCCATATATTTAATTGTTTATTAAAACATAGTAATGCAAAAACAAACAAACAACAACAACTCTAAAATTGTTACATACTGTACATATAAAGGAATTTTTAATTAAAGTTACAAAAATTTTTTTGTATTGTATTGTTGGTATTAGACAGGAAAACTGCAATGTGTTTATTGATAGAAAACCACGTACTCTTAGTCGGTATCTAATAATTTGTCCGCCCCTAATTCATTGTTTCTTTTTTGTTTTTAAATGACCTGATTGTGATTCTCCATAATAATCACCACTATATACAGGCTATATTTTGTATTCTACACATGAAGGAAATCTACTACTAACAAACACGAACCAGTATCCATTATTAGCGGTAATGTGCTTAAGCAGCACAGGGAATACTGATCCCATTACGGCATAACCCAGAGGAACGCTCTTAAACGGGACATTAGCTGTGTGACACGGGTTCGATTCACTCGTGCTGAAATTCCGCTGTGTAATCACTACTATTCGACTGAGCCCTGTAGCTGCCCCGTGGACAGACATGAACGTGGGTGCACAGAGAAGTCAAGCAAAGTGGGCTTATTATTTAATTATTATTCTTTCACCTCATTCATCAGATCTCTAGCAACCCCAGTCAGAGACCTAGATATCTCCAAAAAAAAAAAAAAAAACGTCCTTCCATGCTGTTGTACTCGTGTTCAATCTTACTAATAGTCGTAAAAATGCTGGGAGCGAGAGTCAGGCATGTGCACTTGAATAAGAAATAAAGCTCAGTCCTATATTATAAGAAATAGGCTGGAGAAGAAGAAGCGAATGACTGATTGCTTGAAGAGTTGCAGCAGCTCGAACAATTAATTAACTTACAAAGTAAACCTAGGGCGTGTTTCATTTTTTTTCCCATATTATCATAACTCATTCAGATAAACCTGAACATGTGTGCTGAGTTCTTATCACTGATACACGTGCAGCGCTCTGCATGCACATCATGTTGCATTATTCAGGAAGGATGGGAACCACCAAGGACCAACCGATATCATATCATCGCGATACCTACGTACCGATGCGAATCTGTTAGTATCATGATTTTATAAATATCCCGAATTTGATATTAAATAGTTTTTTTCTTTCATTCAGATTTTGCTGTAATTCTTAACAAAATTTGCAAATAATTACCAGAGAGGACGCTGTGCTACGTGAATAGTTTTGAGTGTGCCACCTGTAGGATTATAAAAAAAAAAAACAGCACTATTTTACCACTTGAAATGCAAATATATATATCAATTTTGGTGATGCATGAATTGCCACACAAACGAAACGTCATATGTCTATTATTCAGTACAGATTGGAATCACCAGGGACCGACCGATGCGACACCTAGGTGCAGATTTGCACCTATGAGTATCACGATTTTATTTTACAATTCCAAACAAACTTGGCAAATAGTTTGCTGCTACAGCATAAAATACTGTGCCGCCTGCCAATGTGTGAACAGTTCACAGTGAACTGGTTAGAGCGCCTAGGATTATAAACGAATGGATTATAAAGGAATGGCAAACATTTTAACATCAAATACAATCCTGTAAATTAAAAATAAATAACGGCGATACAAATGGCAACAAATAAATTAATGAATAAAAGAATCATGATATGTAACTGAATCAATTTTCAATTAAATACATTCAATGAAATACAATCTCTAACATTTATTACATTTAGCGGTAAACACATATGAAATAAATCAACCTGTGGCTTGCAGTTACTGGAAAATAATCAAAAACTACCTGGGCGATGCACCCGAACACTTAAGGTGATTCATCTCTAATATCGGCTCATCCGATATTAGCACAAGTGTTTTATTGCTCTTATACATCAGCAATTTGTCAAAGCTTATTTATTTGCTTGTATACCATTTATAGTTATGTTTGGCTTGGTTGTGAAATATGACAAACAAAGTTTCTGTTATCATTAACAGTATCATTTAAATACCAATAAATAATTAAAAGCACATAGGAGAAATCTGAGTGTCCTATTATGGTGTCCCTTGTTGTCCTACATGTTATTGTGTCTTAAAATAAAATGCTAGAAATTGGGGGGGGGGGGGGGGTTAATTCAGTTATCTTTTGTGATTTTTTTTTGTGGCATTTCATGGATCGCCAAACTGACTCCAAAATACATTTTTAACTCATATACAGTATATGTTTGTTTGTTTTTTTAGGTGGCAATACGTTGCTGGTTCCTCGTTAATCCTATGTCGTACCAGCGCCATAAGCAATAAGCTACATTTAATTAGGCATGATCAGTTGATTTATGAAGCCGTTATATATTTATATAAGCCGTTATATTTTTTTACAATTGTAACAAAACTGAAAAAAAAAGAAAATCGAATAAGAATATTTATAAATACTTACAGAATCGAAATAGAAATCAAATCAGCACCTAGGGATCATGATAATATCATATCGAGCGGTCCCTGGTGAGTCCTGTCCCTATGAAATACAATATTATTTTACAGCGCGGGAAAAAAAAAAAATCCTCGTCTGATTATAATGCTAATTTGCTAATACAAGAAAACGGCTTGATTTAAGGCTCGAGACTTTCCTAATTTGCATATTCATAAAGTCTGGATTGCAATCCTAGGTACTTCTGTGCTTTTATCCCTTATCTGCTGACGCTTATTACGTAACCTCGAAGCAATTTAATATGCGAAGCAATTAAAAGTACAAAGCAACCACTGCTAAATTGAAACGCGTGTGTTATTTAAGAAGAAAAGACAGAATGAAAAGATGAAATCATGTTTGTGTAACAGTTGAGGAACCCAGGGCGTTGTTGGTTTATATCATTTGTTGTGCATAATAAAAGAAATCTGGGCTGCCTTTTTTTTTATTTATTTTTTTTAGTTATGACCCTGAAGCGTTCAGGGAGAAAAAAAAATAGTTGCAGCCATGAATTTTCTCATCCCTTCTGTTTTATAGCTATTCAATATTTTAGTGGCAGAACCGTGCCAAGAAACCTCAGCATCACCCCAAAACACCAGCTGGCCATCTGACCCCCCAGTGGAAAAACTGGGGTTTTAATTAAAACTTGTCTCTTTACTATATTTAATGCAGATAATCACTGTTTGTTTGTTTTTTTCAAATTCCATATTAAATAGAGAATATCCTGTGAAGCAAGAGTTGCAATTTCCGGGCAAAAATGTTGTGCAAATGGAAAAGAAAAAAAAAAAAAGTGATGAGTCAGGTTCTTGACTAAATCTTCCCTTTTTCCTGTTTGCCCAATTTTTTTTCCCCCCGCTTCCTTTACTCTCTCTGTGAAAAATAAGTCCTGAGCGTCCAGATGAGCACTCCTGCGCCAGCAAATGCACTTTTACTTACTGGTGATTCAACGCTACCCATCCATTTCCCCAAACAGCCGAGCACCTTGAGTGTGTCCATCTGGGCTCGCATATGGAAGCGTGTTAGTCTGTCTCTCTCGCTCTCTCCATCTTTTTTTTTTCTTCTTCTTTTTGATGCCAGCCACTTTACTTTCGATAGCCCGGCAGTTGACGGAGTGCTCATCCGCTAACGGAATCCATAGAAAATGCGACAGAGGTGCGCTTGAACGGGTGTGTGCACAAACGCAGAGGGAAGAAAAAAAAAAAATACATAAACAAGTAACAGGTTTAAATAGACATGAGCATACATGAGTACACTCTGTTCACAGACTATGAAGCAAGGCACTGGCTTGGTAAATTGCTTTGGAAATGAGCTGCGCTTCATAGGCTGAGCTTTGTCGAGCCTTCAGCACTTTCCTCAAGCCGCTGATGACTAGACAGCCACAAGAAGCTGTTAACATCCTGTGGAACTCTGCAGGGCATTAAGAGAAGGAGAAAAAAAAGAAAAGAAAAAGTCCCTACTTTTTTCATTTACAGGTTGAGGTTAAAGTGAACCGGAACAATCCAGAACAACATTGCAGCACCCTTAGTAATTTAAAAAGGGTAGAAATTTGAGTTGGGTTTTTTTCTTTTTCTTTTTTTGCTTCTACCAACAGGACGTGTGTAATGTTTTGCTACTATTTTGACGTTGTGGGGACTTGGCTGGTCCACACTAGAAAAACTTTGCAATTGTTATTGTAGTTTTTCTAACTGTCTGCGCATACATGCCCCTGAGATCCTCGTTAGCACCATATTTCAACAAGTGGTCGAATGTTTACAGGGATTACATGGAATGTGGCTGTTGGTCTTTTGGCTGCTCCAATTAAGGGGTCGATACAGCAGACCATCCGATCCACACAAAACTTGGCACGGGTTTTACACCAGATGCCGTTTCTGACGCAACCCTAGTGTTTTATCTGGCCTTGGGACCGGCACTGCATCCAGCAGCTGGGGTTTGGGCATCGGGTAGGAAACAATCTTTGGCATTCTGCATTTTAGTGAAGAGGAATCTACCACTACCACCGATGCCATACAGAATTTTTATGGAATATACAGTATGAATGGATTATATTTAGATATATTTGGAATTTATCTTAATAGGTGAAGATCACTGAACTTTTTCTTCAATGGCTGCCTTTTTGTTTGAAATATATTTTCTTGGTTTGTAAGACCCAGACACTGGAGGAACCCTTTTTAGTTTCCTTCAGTTTTAAGTTCTTTAAAACAGCAGGTAAAAACAGTTTAAAAACAATGGATGGTAAATTGGTGGCATGGTGACTCAATGGTTAGCACTGTCAACCACCACCAGGGTTAGGGGTTTGAATAGTCCATGAAGCTATGGAATAGTCCAGTCTGTGCCTGTGGAGTCTACAAGTTCTCCTGTTGCTCAGTGGGTTTCCTGCACGCACTCTGGTTTCCTCCCACAGTTCAAAGCCATTCGTTATCAGCTGACAGGCATTACAGAATTGCCCGCAGTGTATGACTGGATCTGTGCTTGTACCCTACAGTAGGTCCCATTGGATAGGCACCAGTTTAAGATATATAGATGATGGATGGACAGATGTATAATTGGTTAAATCTATTAAGTAGGACTACACATCCGCAGTCCATCCAAATAATCAGGAGTTCTGTACTGCTCTGTTCATCCAGAATGCTTTCTATGGCATTACACAGTGATTCAGACTTTCCAGCCAAAGCAAGGCGTGGTTAAAGGGCGTGGCTCTAAGGAAAACCCTGAAAGGAGATACTGTATTTGCCTTCATTTTGAATTTCAAAACAAGCTCCAGCAAACGTCGGCCAACTTACTTGACTACCTGTAATCAATCAACAGCAGTTTGTTTAAAAGTTTCAATGAGGAATAACAGACTTTAAGGGTGCACTGTATACAAACAAAATGCACAACGATGCTAAAACGTCTACTTTAATTAACAAATAATTAACTGCCGACTCTGCATTCATTTAGAAACTGAAAGTAAAATCATAATATAGCATTCATGCCATGTCGCCATGAAAAACCCGTAAGATCTTGCTGAGGATGGACCTGTACATGGGCAGTTTCATCAGTTTCACACAGTGACATAAGAATTATTTAAGTATTTTAAAAATCTGTCTAACTAATGGCATGAACCAGTGAGAAACAGGTCCAGATGATGACAGATGATCACTCCAGTGATTAGTATACTGGTGATGCTGAATGCTGAGCGGTTGAAACAGATGAGAGGGGAAATGAGGTTGCTGATGAGGGTTAGGGTTAGATTGGGTTAGGGTTAGGGGTAGTAAATCAGTTTTTAAATTGCTTTATTTCTTTAATTTAATCTATATGAATTTAATTTAATTTAACTTAATATAAAAAAAAGTTGTGCTCAAGGTTTTGCACAGTACTGTCACTCTCAACCAACTAAAGTAAAATTTCCAAAATAGTTACTGACCATGTGACAACTAAATTGGCCTTAATTTTTGCTCATAAACCTGCTCTTAATATTATGTCAATATATTTCAATGTTATTATACTTTATTTTGTATATTTAACCAAAGGTGGAAAAAACATGGAAAAAAATAAAATTGATAAAAGACTCTTGCTATGAAATATTCAACCTTTCAATTATTCATCTTAAAAAGGAGAAAATCAATGTCCTTTCCTGTAGTCATTTTGAACCTGTAGGCTACAAGAGCTTGATAATTGATTGTGCACTTTTATTAATTTAGACTTCATTCCTTAAAGGCAAAGCTCCTCGCCTGTAAGGATGAGGCCTTCTAATAAATCTGAAATTTAATGAGGCTTCTGAGGAGGTGCGAAACTACCAATCGGGCAAACAGCGCACTCATATACCTCAAGAACATGAGTAGCTGCTTTAACTAGCTATGCTTAGAAAAGCTAAACTTCGGAAAGTGATCTGCTGTGTAGATGAGATCTACATCATCAGGTGGGAAAACACCCTGAATGAAACGCCAGTCCTGTGAATTTCAAGGGCGTCCCCTGAACATCAATACTCCAAAAGTCCATGAAAATGTCAAATCTCAAAGAGCAGAATTTAATATACAACATCATAGAAGTCCCTTAAACAGAGCCGTATTTCACTAGCAAGTTTATTTTGAAATTTTGCACTTTACAAAAGGAGTTTGAGTTGAAACATATAATTCGTCATTTGAACTATTTGTAATTTTATCATTTTGTTTTAATTGTCTTGATGGCTCTGTGTTTTCAATGCTTTACGATATTATCATATAATCTATAATATATATTTTCGTGTATTTCTGAATCTACCTTCTTTAAGACATCTAGCATAATCACAGGGCATTAAAATTACAAACATTTTTAACAAGCATTATAACAGTCAGCCTTTCTGCTGATCTTTAGCTAACAACACTCAAATTTACCGTAACGACACGAGTTTTATAAATTTTGACCAAAAAAAAAAAAGGCAATGTTGAAAAAGTTAAGTAAACTAATAAAAAATTTCAGTGTGTGTGTGAATTAATGTGGATTTGCACCGTGCATTTGTTTAAGGTACTTTACTGTTGAACTCTGCAAATGGTGCAATTGGGTCCATGCTCGTTCAATCATTACTGTATAATTTTCCGTTAATTGCCTATTAGGGTTATTCTAAAAACGGCAAATGAGCTCCCAGCTACTGGCTGTCAAGCAGCAAGTGTTTAACTGAAATAATAATGTATGCCTGATTCATTATACATTTTGTTCTTTAAAGAAACTCTCTGATTTATTAATTAACCTTGACTACTAACAATATTCACTCGATACACCTCTGCCTTTGCATAAAGTCACTCCATACACCTCTGACTTTACATACAACCCGGAGTCATGCCACATGCAGAGGTTCTCTGATGACACTGGCCTTGTGGGATGTTTAAGCGACGGATAGGAGGGCGAGTACAGAAGCCTGGTTAAGGACTTTGTGGCCTGGTGCAGTCTAAACCAGTTACACCTGAACGTCACCAAGGACCAGGAAGATGGTGATTGACTTTCGTTGGTTCGGGTCTCCGCTGCTACCTGTCTCCATTGAGGATCTGAATGTCGAGATGGTGAAATCATACAAATACCCAGCTGACTATCTGTACAAGAAAGGTCAGGGCAGGCTGTTGGATGCCACGCGGTTGGACAAGTTGTTCAGGGGCTGATTGGTTTGGAGCTGGACTCTCTCGAGAAAGGACATAAGAAAAGAACATTAAACAAAGTGTTGTCTGTCATGGCCAACCCTGACCACCCAGTGCACAGAGAAGTTTCCACACAGAAGACAAAGTTCAGTGAATGACTTCCAACACAAAAATTGCTCAACTGACAGATTCAGGAAATCATTTGTCCTCAGAGTTATTCGGCTTTTCAACACCTCTCTGCAGGGTCATGGTTGTGTGGACTGGGAGATCAAGGCTTAAGGTCTCTTCTACCCGTATAACTCGCTCATCTTTTACGCATAGATCCTGTCAGGTGTCACTTTCATGCTTTGCACAATAAAATTTAAGAATAAAATCTACCTATCTATTCAATAAAAACTGCTTTTTGTGTTTGTTTGTTTTTAGCAAAGGTTTAATATGGATCTATGAAAGTCTAATTCCCATCCCACAGTACTCACTCACTCACTCTCACTCATCTTCTATATCGCTTTATCCTGTATTCAGGGTCGCGGGGACCTGAAGCCTATCCCAGGAGGCTTAGGGCACGAGGCAGGGTACACCC
>JAOVVA010000021.1:10635152-10656067 GCA_028565275.1 Leiocassis micropogon
AGGAAACCGGAGTACCCGGAGGAAACCCACCAAGCACGGGGAGAACATGCAAACTCCATGCACACAGAGACAGGAATGGGAATCGAGCCCGGACCCTGGAGGACATCCCACAGTATAACTACAAAAACATCTTGCAACAAATAAGTATGACGCTGTTTTTAGCGCCGTACCCTGATCCTCTGCTTTGTATGCAGCGGCTGCGTTAAGGCCGTTGCCTAAAGTCTATATCAGTTAATCCTTTAATGTGCAGAGCTTTGGGAAAAGCTGTCCGTATCTGTGATGTGAGGACGACGCGCTTACCATACTATCACATTCTTGTTCCTCTGCAGAAGTCTGTGCACATGTCGCCTGTGCGCGTGGTAATTTGCTGTAAGCTGTCGTGTTAATAGGGTGGTAATGGGAGCTTCCCAGGTGAGCCTGTGATGACAGCTTGCATATGGTTCGTGCTGATGACACGCGGCGCAGCGGAGAGGAAAAGCTCACTGGCTCAAAAGTTGCACGGGGTTATGGCCACGAATATTTAATACCACACAGCCTGAGCAGTAACATGACTTTCCGGAGATATTTAAAGCAACTTTCGAAGATTATAAACGTTAAGCTACTGGTATATAAAAGTTACGCTGACATTTCCAAGGTGTAATAGTTGTTAAAATAATTACTTACTTGTACAAATATGTAGAATATGATATTAAAAAAAAAAGGTTTAAACCAGCACCCGTGTCTTACTGTCTTCTGGTCCCGGGTGCTTGCTTATGTTTAGGGTTTCCTGTCAGTCATTTCATAATCATTACCCAAACCTCCTTCACTCCACCTCCGTCTCTTCCCTCTTATCTCTTCTTTCCACGGGCACCTGCAACACCATGGAAGACGTCGCACATCGCAGACAGAACTTTACATGAGTCGAGAAGCCTAACACGCAGCATGATAGTGTCACTCAAACTAGCAAAAACGTGTGACACAAAGCAGCACGCGTGAAAAGCAGCACATCGTCGAAGCGCGCACGTTAAACAGGAAAGCACTAGATATTGTCATGAATTATACATACTGCTCAACAATTTCATTTTTGAGGAGGTAAATTTTTTTGACAGTTTTTACCTTAAATGAATGAACGATGACAAATCTATGCGATTTAATTAAAAAGCCAACTTAAATTTCGTTCGATCAGAATACTCGGAATACTTTTATTACTTTATAATAAAGTTTAAAAATAATTGGTATCTTCAATTCCTGTTTTAAGTTTCAGATCGTCATATTAGCCCCGCCACCACCACCACCACCACCCAGAATTCCCCTAGTTATTTTCACCCAGCAATTGTGTGTCAGAGAAAAGCGTATGGCATAAGTGCTATCCGCCTTCTTCTGCATGTACTGTATGAGCTCACGTTTGCCCATGGCTGGCTAGTGTCACTGTGATTAATAGGGGATAGAAAACGGAGAGAACGCCATCCCTCACACCCAGACAGCGAGCCAGATTTTCTTTTCCCGTGTACCACTTGGTCTACAGATTATTAAATAGAAGAATAAGCAAAAACATTTATTTGAAATATATTTTTCATTTAATTAAAATACGGACCAGTTAAATAAATGTTAGTTATAATAATAATAATAATAATAATAATAAATGACAGCATACTGTGTTGGATTTTTGCGCAGAGAAGGAAGCTGCAGTTTGATAGGAACTCATCCCACCCCCTCCCATCTTTCCCAGCAAAAAGATCGAGCCTAGAATCGATCCGAAGTGAAGACTTTAGTAGCTGTATGAGCCAAGCGAGAACGTGCCCTTGGTCTTGCCGCACTCCTATATAATACATGTCACGTGTAACGGTAAATGTAAGCTGCATAAGGTTCTATGCTTAGATCCCACTTTATGAATAAAATCACCAATCGGTGATGAGTATTTCTTTTTAATGTCCTTAGGTATATGTATCTAAAAGCTACAGGAGTGACACTAATCTCTCGGTCCAATAAGCAGCACTTTGTATCCGCCGGACTTTCTGACACTGTGCGCTGAAACGTTTTACTTTGCGAGAAATAAAAAAAAAAAAACACCGCCGGTGCATCCACCGGTGAGATAACACACTAAATGTACCATCAATAAATAACGGAATAAAGAAATAAATACATCTGCGAGAGCATCACTGTGTCCGGGCTCAGCAAAGCGTTTCAGACTTTCCTCACAGTGCAAAGGACAACTGGCAGAGGACTACGGTTTCCCGAAAGAGGCATCTGGCATGATGGATGACTAAATGCAGATGATGGATGACCAGGTCAGTCAGGCCGAGTAGAGCCATTAGTAAAGCTTTTACTGAGATGTCCGGCCACCAAGATCGACTTTCCTCTGACTTCAAGTGCAGAGTGTAAATGAGCAGGCTGTTTTCACAAGTCCACGTGCTCCACTTATCCATGTGGCTCAGTTTGCACAGCGTAACATGTTGCGGTAGATGATGATGTGTGAGAATGCAAAGAATAGGAATGTATTTTTATATCTAATGCTATTTACGATGGCAGCACAGTGGTGTAGTGGTTAGAGGCCTATGTGGCCTCATACCATCAAGGTCAAGGGTTCGATTCCCACCTCATGTCTGTGCGTTGAGTTTTCACGTTCTCCCCTGTGCTTGGTGGGTTTCCTGGTTCCTCACACAGGCCATAGACATGCAGCGACCCTGTACAGGATATGCGATATAAAAGATAAATGTATGTAATCATGGCATTTGTGACGCCCTGATCCAGAGCGACTTCTGTTTATCTCATTATGAGCAGTTAAGTGGTGTTGAGGTTTGAACCTGGAACCTTCCGATCAGCAGGCAGTCCATCACCTTAATCACTGAGGAAATGTATTTAAGTTGTGTTTAACGTTGTGTTTAACATCCTACAGGAAGTCTACGCATCTCCTGTACTTATTCGACCATAAAAGTAGCAATGTTGCGGGTGGATGTGAGCCTCTTATCTTAATCTCTGCAAACCTACAGGAAAGGTGAGCACTGGTTCGATTCTCCTCCAAACACACACACACACACACACACACACACAAACAGCCAAGTTATAGTAGGGGAATCATGTAATCGTGTACAAAATTCACATGATAGCTGTATTCCATAAATTCTGCAAAATATTTAAAAATTAAGGATTGATGTGCCATTCCTTAACACACACACACACACACTTTGACACACACAGTTAGCAGGATCTGAGTGAGTGCATTCTGTCAGTGAAAACTGGAGGCAATACGAGTCAAAAAATCAAGCACTGATTTGACTGCAACACACACACACACATCTCAGCATCTAAGTTAGTGTGTGTATACAGTACTTGCATTTATATGCATTGCACAAAAAAATCCTGCTAAAAGATGAGCAGTGAGATGGCCTCGCACACACACACACACACACAGAGTTTACATTGTCTTATTGGTGTGTGCTATAGAATTTAGAAATCACTTTGGATATTTAAACAATAAATCTGCCACACAAAATGGTAACGAGTTTCAAACACACACACACACACACACACACACAACCTCAGCACACGAGTTGGTGAATCCATCATCAATCTCAGTGCTTTTTCTAGGATTTTTTTATGCAATGTACATAAATGCAAGTACACACGCACACACACTAACCTGGATGCTGAGATGTGTGTGTGTGTGTGTGTTTGTGTGTACTTACATTTCTATTTGCATTGCACAAAAAATTCTGGTAAAAGTCGATGACTGTGATGACCTTATGTGCGCGCACACACACACACACACACTGTTTACTTTGTCTTAGTTGCATATTCTATAACAATAAATCTGGTACCAAAAATGATGTTTCAAAGTCGTGTATTAATGAAATTGCCCTACACACACACACACACACCTCAGCATCCAAGTTAGTGTGTGTGTGTGTGTGTGTGTGTGTGTGTGTGCTTGCATTTATATGCTTGCATTAAAAATTGCATCCTGGCAAAAGTCGATGACCTTACGCAAACACACACACACACACACACGGTGCAGAGTCCGAGTTTGCGTGTGTGTGTGTGTGTGTGTGTGTGTGTATGAGAATCTCTAAATGTCGAAAACAACATCGGGTAAACGAGTTTCAAAGTCGAGTGCTGATGCGATTCTCCACAAACACACACACACACACACACAAGCGCGCGCACTGCAGCGTCGGGGTTAGTGTGTTGCCCATCAGTGTGTGTGTGTGTGTGTGTGTGTGTTACCATGTCCGATGCAGCGATGCTTTCTACTACAAACACAAGATCCTGAACAAGGTCTTCACTCCCTCTCCTTTACACACACACACACACACACACACACCATCCTACCTGTTCCAGATGTCGTGTCTCAGGCGCGCGCTGTCATCTCTCTCCCACCTCGCGCAACTTTGAGTCCGCGCGCGAGCCGAGCCGCAGTGCTCGTGCTATTCCTTACAACACACGCGCACAACCCCCCCCTACCCCTCGCTTTTATTCTCGCCGCGTGAGGATGGCTCGCGCACCTCGGATAGAAACGCGTCGGTTATTCATCACACAGATTCTTAAATAAAAATCATCAGTGTCGTATTCCGGCTTTCAGATCACCTCCACGGTGTGTGTGTGTGTGTGTGTGTGTGGTCGTGTAGTAAAGGTAAAAACAACAGGAAGTACACACGTCGAGTGTGTCTCGTGCTGTTAAGTGCGCGCATGCAAGCGAGAGCTGTGTCGGTAATTACTACCCAGCGCACGCGCGCTTTCGGCGCGAGACACTAAACAGGCAACACGAGCCCAACTCTTACACACACACACAAAACTTACACTGAAACTTTCTTATGTTTAAAGCAAACTAATGTTAATACAGAAAAATGAACATACAGTATCGTACTGTTGCTATATGTTTACGGTGTTTATGTATTTATTTATTTATGATTAATGGAATATGCTGTGTTTGTATGAGGTTTATTCACAGTACTTCATTTATTATGGGTATCAAAAAGTTTCGAGATCGGCTTAAAACCTGGCAGTAGAATTCGCTATTGATGGTCTGGCCCCTGGGAACGCATTCTTGATGCACAATGACAATGAGCAAGCACTCGGTCGAGCTGTGGGCCTGTCTCGCCTTTTTCGGTCGTAGAGATGACAGGCTCTTCCACTGTTGCTTCGTCTCAGGGTCGTACCCGTACACCCAAGTTTCATCACCGGTAATGATCCTCGACATGAAGAACGGGTCATCCTCGGCACGTTGACCGAGATCTCGACAGACTTTCAAATCTTTGTTCAAGATTTTGTTAAAATCACAGGTGAAGTTTGCCTGGACTGTTCCGTATGACAAATTGACAATGGCAGCAAAGTTGCGGATTGTTCTCCGACGATAATCGTGCACAAGTTGTCACACGGTCTCATCATTTTCGGAAATTGAGCTTGTCGAAGGCCTCAGAGATCTCTCATTGTCCTCCGGTGATGTTCTTCCACTCGTCCCGCTCAGAACACCTCAAACACCTCATTGCAGCAACTCGCAGAATCGAGTCAAACATCACTGTGGCAGATTTGCCAAGTTTCACGTCTACTCTTTGTTCTACCTTGTTTTCCATGATGAAATAGCATGGTCAGAATAGCACCAGTTGCACAGCTCCAGATGAACACAGGATGATGTCTTTTGGCACACTGACTTATGAAGCTCACAGTGACTGTGCATGCAAACCTTGTGCTGCCATCTGTTGGCGTGTTACAAAACTAGTCTCACATTTTTTGATAACACCTAGCACACAGCCTAGTACACACCCTCTAAAAAAATTCCCAGTATTGACTAAGCACCCAGAGTATTTAGATATGACCAAATATTCACAAATGTACACTGAAAGCATTAAAACAACACTCTGGGTGTTGATTTAACATTGAGGATTTTTCCTTCTTACTATGTATCTTTTGGTACGGGTAGTACATCTTTTGTACTGCTTCTTCATAGCTTTTACCTGGAAAGGTGGACATGCTGGAATCTAAGGAATTTAAGCAATCACTCTAAAAGTTAAAGAGTGGTGCTTAAGATCCAGTTACATTCCTTAAATAATTTTAAAATCTACACTATTTACATACACTAGTTGCCAAATGTTTTACACCCTATCCCAGGTGACTTCGGGCACAAGCAGAGTACACCCTAGACAGGGTGCCCATCCTAGCCTAATCTGCATGTTTTTGCCCTGTGGAAGGAAACCAGAATACCTGGAGGAAACCCATCAAGCACGGGGAGAACATGCAAATTCCATGCACACAGACCTAAGGCAGGAGTCGAACCCGGACCCTGGAGGTGCGAGGCGACAGTGCTAACCACTAAGCCACCATGCCGCCCCAAATGTTTTAGTGTGAAACACTCAATTTCTTGACCTCTGTTGTTCCACTGAGCTCCAGCTGATAAGCTAACTGAGGTACATGGAAGTAGAAATGTGTCTGTTTTCATTGCTGAAAATCAACACCAGTGCACCGTGTCAGGATAGCTCAAAAAAAAAGTGAGCCGAAAAAAGCCTGAAATTTCACATCGAACTTCTCATTTAAACATGGTTTGTTTGAACGTGATTACAGGAATATTTCAAAACAGCACAACAAAGTCTTTTATGATATTTGGAACAGTGTTCATTTTAGTAATTTGTTAAATAATTAAGCAAAATAAAAGAGGATGTTGTGAGGTTCTTGTACGCTATTTCTTACCCCATTTGGAAATGAAGCACCAAATGGCTGCACCAAAGGTATTAAATATGCACATTTAATTAGGGTTAATACTAAGAATATTACACATACTACATATACTACTACTACTTCCACAACTGTTATGAGAATTACTATTATACTTGTGGTGCTGTTGCTGCTGCCACTACCACTACTACTATTTTACTGTTCTCACTATTACATAGCTCAGAGAGCTCGTTTGTAAGTCCAATTTGTTCGTAAGTCCAAAACGTACTAACTAATATACTAACACAATTGGCTATACACATGCTAATGCTGATCCTGCATCCACACACTGAGAAGTTTCTTCATCTCTTCTATCACTTTTCCACGCTTCTTTAATATTATTGTCGACATCAACAACACAGTAGACTTCACATGGTCCATTATCTTGTCCTTGTTCTTTAGAGTCGTGCAGATGGTTGAACGATTCATGTTAAAATAACCAATATCTGCCATCTTTTTACTTCGCTCTATTCTCTCAATTCTTTTCACTTTTGTCTCCATCATTATTGCTTGGCATTTCTTAGCAGTACCAGCTTCATCGCCGCTGCTTTTACGCTTGCTTCCAGACATCTGACATGTCAGACATGTGATCTAACTTCTGTGATTGAACGTTCGTATATTCGATTGTTCTCATGTAGAGGACTTACTGTATTACTACTACTACTATTGCACAGCACTTTTCCCACTGATGAGTTAACAGTCAGAGTGGTTATATAGACCTCATATGAACTCAGAAATCAGCTCTGGGTTTTTAAATGTGTACTACTACTTGTTATGCATTACTTCTACTGCTACCACTACAAACACTCCTCCATCCTGAACAAAGTTTTTACATCCCTCTCTCACCGTAAAACTGATGCCTGCTGAATTTACTGTGTACTACTACTTGTATTGTATTAAAACTACTATTACTACTACTATCCTACTACTGCAACTACTGTATAATGTACCACTACTTATACTGCTACTACTACCTGGGGTAAAAGTACTGTAGTTTTAAATTCTTGCCAGTACTTCAACCACAACCTTCGTCACTTCACAACATGCACTTTTATTCAACTTCATCCTTGCAAAAAAAATAATAAAAAATCTGCTTTCTGTGTTGTTGGAATGAAACTGAATATCATGAACCATCACAACTTATTCTGCTACACATTTTACTTGGGAGATTTTGCAACAAACATCTGCCCGCCAAAACCCCACAGCACTGGATATCAGTCAGCTGCAGCGCGTTGGCGGAAGCTCGCTCCCGCGTTAACTAGCAGTAACGAAAGTTTGAAACCCAACACGGGTGGTTCAGAGGCAAGTCCGAATGACTTGCCTCTGGACGTAATTCGGAATTACTAATGAGGTAAAGTGTAGTTTAGGATGACATAATGTTATTAGGTGTGTTTTCTTGCTGGAAGTGCTTCCGTTACTGGTTTTGATTGTGTGTTTTGGCAGGCAGGTGCTCTCCTCGCTTTCTAGTACTGTGTACCGCCTTCGAGGCTTTTAACTGCTAGGACAATTAGTACTACTACAAGTTCTACAACTATTATTTTGACTTTTAATACTATTCCTACAACTACTACGATGACTAAAATAATAATAATAATAATAATAATAATAATATGATGGTAATGTCAATATTAATGTGGCTAACAATACTACACATATAGTAATACTCCTACTACTTATACTGTCACTTCTAATATTTGTGCTACTAATATTATTACTATATAATAATAATAATAATAATAATAATAATAATAATAATTTTCACAAAACCAAGGTTGACCAGGGAACAAATAACCAGGGACAACAGAGACTAACATTACACACATAAAAAATGAAAACTAAAAATAAAGTTTAACGCCTGGAGAAGGTTTTGAAAAAACAAGAACGAAAAAGGTTTTCAGCTCAGCCTACAGCAGGAAATGCCAAAGATTTTAGGTGCTAAGACATTAAATTTTATGCCCACTATAAACTTAGAGTCCACTAGGAATACAGTACCAGAGGAAGTGTTCATTCAGGGGTATAGAGATCGAGGAGGTCTAAAAGGTAAGCTGGAGCAAAGCTAGGTGAACACTTTCTAAGTTGTAAACAGAGGTGTGTGTTAAATTTGGACTGGAACTGGTGCCGGAAATAAATAAATAAAAAAAACAGGAAACCCATAAAGGTTATTGGTACCCTATAGAGAACAGAGTGGTTTCCTAGAAGTTTTTTAACTGGGATACTGCTGAAAAAAAGGGAATTACATTAATTAAGATTTAGAGTTATTAAATCAAGGACCTAATGTTTATGGCATTTTTATTATTGCTGCAGGTTTGAGAAAATGTGTCATATAAATATTATTCACTCTCTCACTCATCATCTATACCGCTTTGTCCTTTGCAGAGGGGCTGGAGCCTATCCCAGGAGACTTAGGGAGTTTACGGTAAAACACGGACGGGGTCGCCCATCGCAGGGCGCGCACATCACACACAATTGGGAACACCAATTAGCCTGATCTGCATGTCTTTGGACTGTGGGAGGAAACCGGTGTACCCGGGGGAAACCCAGCATGCACAGAGAGAACATGCAAACTCCATGCACACAAACCCGAGGCGTGAATCGAACACGGACCCTGGGGGTGCAAAGGCGACAGTGCTAACCACTATGTCACCTTTCCGCTCACATTAATACACTCACTCACCGTCTATACGGCTTTATCCTATATTCAGGGTCGCGGAGGGCCAGAAGACTTAGGTCACAAGGTGGGGTGCATCCTGGAAAGGGTACCAATCCATCGCAGGGCTCACACAGTCACTCGCACATTCATTCACACTCTATTTTGGGAGTTCCAATTTGGGAACGCCAGTTAGTAAACCCAGCATGCACAGCGAGAACATGCAAACTCCACGCACAGACGGGAATCGAACCCGGACCCTGTGCAAGGCGACAGTGCTAATCACTACACCACCGTGCCACCTACATTAATACATAATTGAAAGAATTGAGAATGCTTTATCTATTATAACTAATGCAGTTTGTATACAAGCCAGCTTTAAGTTGTTAAACTTGCTATAATTGGTGAAACTGTTTGATAATTTGCCTATAAGTATTTCAAACCTTCAAGCTTATCTACTGTAAGTTTCCAAAAAGCACTAAAGCTGCACATTGTTTTGTTAAAAAGTGTGGCACTCGGTTCTCACGCTCAGTTCTCACTACTAAGCAGGTCCTAAGTTTTGAAAGGCATAAACTGTTGCTCTGAATCAAAGTTTCCTTTACTTTGCGTACGTACACAAATGAGCAAAGAGCACGAGTAGGGAAGTAAAAACCTACTACGTGATTGCATTAGGACGAAAATCCGCTGAGTGAACCTCCTCTTATAGACTGCCATGCTCTATTTGGTGGAAAAATTCTACTCAATATACCTGTGTCATGCAGACACATTTCTCTGCAGCCCTGTTGGGGGAAGAAAAAAAAAAAGTGTTCGCCTCTCTTGATAATGACAGATTGCATTCATTTTGTTTTGCCAGCAAAAGAGCCCCCTCCAGAGAAACACAGATAATAGAAATAGGGTCCAGAGATTGGAGAGGCGACACATGAGAACAAATACGCCGCTGACCTAATAGAATTACTGCTGATGAGAAATAATACTGCTGCTGAGAAATATTGATTCTGATTGTATATAAAATAGAGCTGTGAGCACTGACGATGCCATGTTTGCCCTTCGAGATCATTCGAATAATTTCATAATAATTTAATAACCTTCCTATGGTACGCGTTCTGTTCCGACTCGGATAACGAGACTTTGTTAGACTCAGATGGCGCGCTGGTATTACCATGAGAGCGAATAGATATTTATGAGCGTGAAGCTCTTTGACCTGGAACTTGCCTTCATTCCAGAGGAATATAAAGCTCAGCAGGTGATATAACAGTATGTTGAGAATGCATTAAAGGCGTCTCTGTCCAAATGTACTGCAGCCAGAGCAGCTTCATGTAATGGGTGAGAGACTCTGACTTTATGAGGTTTTCGACTCCTGTGGAGAATCTGCAGATGTGTTGTAACAGTTTTTATATATCGTATAGAGAGGAATGGAGTCACCTTAATGCATTTCGCTAAGTCTTTTGGAGCCATCAGCTTCCTGAGTGCTTCAGTCATGTGATATTTCTAGACTTCTCACTTTGCATGACCTTGTCTACAGTTGAAAACTAAAACGACTTTGCTTAGTTCACTCACTCTCACACCGTCTATACCGCTTTGTCCTGTATACACGGCCGTGGAGGGCCTGGAGTCCATCCCAGGAGACATGAGGCACATGAAGTACACCCCGGACAGCATGCCAATCCATCACAGGACACACACTCACACGATCATTCACACACTACTGCCAATCTGGAAACACCAATTACTGTAGCCTAATCTACATGTCTTTGGACTGTGCCACTTTGATTCACAATGGTGTTAAAAAGCATGATTGGCAAAATATTTTATCAAATATTTGGTGTGATTTTTTTTTTTTTTTTTCTCAAAAAGCTATAAATACATCTCTCACTGTTTTGTTACAATGGATAAATTGGCCTGCAGTTGTGTTTGCGGTCATTTACTGTAAGTATGAGATTTACCAAATGTTACCTAATGGACGCTTGGGTACAAAATTGTACATAGCAATTTCAGTTTGAAGAACTGAATCATATTGCATTCACTTTCTAAAACGCCACATTAAGATAAAATAAAATAAAAGTTGAAATGCTATTTTAGTTTTTTTTTTATTTTTATAATGATACACTGCATTAAGAGTTCAGCAGTAAAAAGAGACCCACTCCTTCTATCTACTCTTGCTAGTTCCACGACTACATTAACTGACTGTTAATCCCAAAGTAAATTCAAGCATCCTGTACCGAAGGAGCAGTGACACAATAGGCTTATAATGAAGACTGCACCATGTAGAATACACAGACAATGATCTGTGCCAATAATGGCAACAACACTAAGCTACAGAAATAACATCCCATAAGACATTTTACTAAAATATTAAAAGAAATTTTAATATACCATAGTATTACCGTCATACTTCATACATTATCAAGGTCGCACCATAGGACTTTATAGAGTACGAGGGTAGATAACATGGTGCTTCAGTGGGTACCATTTTGTACTGTACCATAGTGTGTACCACATGACTTTGCTAAATTCCATTGGGTACCACAGTAGCTACCAAAATTTAACAGGTATCTACAGTAATATGGTATGTTTGTGCATACAGGTACTCCTGGTGCGGTACTGTACAGCCTGAACCATATCACAGTATGTAATTACATCATACACTATGGTATTTAATTAATGTTACACCCATACTGTACAATGGTAGCATACTATATAAATATTATCATTATGGTACATAAAAATGGAAAACATATTTTTAACAGTATCCTGGTATGTGTTCCATAGTACCATAACATAATAGTGTACAGGGTAGAATCGTATACCATATTCTAGCACATGTATTGTTGTATCAAAGTATGTACTGTACCATGGAAGCGCCATATACTGTAGGGTGGTGCATGTACAATATCCACAAATAAGCTATGGTACTGTCAAAAATAGTTTGGTACTATACAACCATGGCACAGGTATCATCATGGTACTGTACATATACATTGGGTAAAATTTCCAATAGGAATGGAATAAATATAATACATAAGGACTTAAATCTAAGACTTAAAACTATCAAGGGGACTAAACAGTATACACTAGATGTGTTACCATTGAAAACTTTGTAATAAATCGAAATATTATTGCTGCTACAGTCTATGTGGTCCAAAGAGGCTTCTTTACTAGCAAGAAGCATGGATGTCTCTGGCACTACATTTAAGTATTTGGCAGACACTCTTATCCAGAGCAATTTACATTTTTATTTCATTATACAAAACATCTGAGTAGTTGAGGGATAAGGGCTTTGTTTAAGGACTCAACAGTGGCAACTTGGTTGTGTTGGGGTTTGAACCTGGGACCTTCTGGACTGTAGTCCAATGCCTTAATTACCTTAATTACCCCTGCCCCAATAACACGCCAGACCCTCACCAACTAACATGAGATACTTACTGTATCTAGCTACAAACCTAGCCAGCTGCTGACACATGCGCTACAGTTACAGTACCTAGTCGGTTAATGTTACGTTTCTTCATATTCTGTTAAAAATAGAGGCTGTATTTGGTTCAGCATTGCTCACTTGGTTATTTAACACATGCACAAAATGCATTTAGAATATTTTTGGATTACTTGCATCAATTACATAAGTGTAAAAATTTATCTGTAATGTAGTTACTCAAGTAGTTTTTCTCCAGACTCTTAGTGGGGTAACTCGAGCACTACTTTTACTCAAGTGAATTATAATTTCGTACTCTTTCCACCACTGCACCTCCGCCACAGCGAGGCCCCTGAAGTGATAACATTTGTAATAGTGCAGCAATACATTATATTAACTGTAATAACATTTTGTGTACAGACGCTCAAACGATTAGCCCAAGTCTAATATGGCAAAAAACACGGCAGGAATACGGTGTTTGTGGAGTGTGTTATTTAACAAGGTATCCCATGAGGAACAGTTTTTCGCACAACAAAACGCGCCTGTTCCATGAACTAGTCTCACCTTGTAGTCGATAGTGTACACGTTTCCTAGCTGCCAATTAAAACTGTTAGGATACGGAACGGATTTGTTTTCCTTACGACCTGCGCAGATTTGTGAAAGTGTCAACTTACAATTACCAGCCAGAAACTGGAAATACTGGAAAAGATGAGCAGAATGCATTTTAACCGAGAGAGAGAGAGAGAGAGAGAGAGTGTGTTGGTATGAAGTCTTTAGTTATTGAGAAAATGTCTGTCTCTCTCTCTTTCTCTCTCTCTCTTTCTTTCTTGTTGTTTTTTTTATTTCAGCAACTCCCGTCTTGTCTATAAGCACATCAGAGCCTCCATGACTGATTCTCAGGAGAACAGATTATCCTTTGATGCCCGGTGACCCACAAGCAGTGCAATGCAGATAAGAGAACATGGCAGAGAAGCAGTGGCGCAGCGGAGGGCGAGGACGAGCATTATACGCATCAAATTGATATTTTCCCCCAGCCGGAGGTGTAGCACCCTTCAAAGAGTTGTTTTCCGATGATATTTTCACCTTTATCTCCATCACGCTGCTGCATCGCCAGTTTTTCGTGGGGCATCCGAGAGTAAATGGGTCGATCGGACAGGTTCCTTGGACAAAAGCGAAAAGTGCTTATTAAAAATGTCTCCTCCTGTCTGTGAGTGTGCTAGATAAGAGCAACACTGAAAGCATTAATTCTGTGCCACTGGGTTTGTGACATTGGGTTATCTCCTCTTCATTAACGTCAGCCCCAGAGTTCCAGAGCACTACTTTCAGCTATGAAACTGAAATTAGGACTCAGTTCACAGGACAAAGATTGTCAGCAATATGGAAGGTCAAACTGTTGCTATTGGCACCTCGAAAGAATATTGAATTAACGTTTTGGCATATGAGGTTTAATATTCAACACCAACTGCCATGATGCCATGACCTTGACATGTAATTTAATGATATTCAGCTCTAGTATTGGCTCAGAATCAATTTTGTCCTTAACACATACAAAGAATAACGCTCAGTTTGAATTGCTGAACTGCATTATCCTTTTCTATTTATTAACCTCAATTTTAGAAACATTTCCTGTCATTTGCTTCTCTTCAGGAGACATTTTTTAATGACATGGTTCAAATGCATTCATTATTATTTAAGTGGGAATACAAATAATGCGATACAGTTATACAATTACTGTAATTGTCAGCATTTGCACCATTGTAGTATTCTCATATTGTTATTCTATATTATATGTTTTGTTTTCTTTACGGTAATTTCTATAAATGTGCAACTTTAAGGTGCTCATAAAATAAAATTTGTTTTAAGATCTTAAACCATATCCCTTAGTGTTATAGACACCAATATGACACTGTATCTACAGTAATATGAACTACAGGGTTGGTGAATATTAACAAGGTAATATTTAATAGCTATAGAACTTCACTGTATCACTGGAGCATCACCCCATGGTGCACCACCCCATTTTCGCCATTACTGTACGTGTGTGTTCAGACTAGCATTTTCCAGGACATTGGCTTGGAATGATGTGGACCTCATGAATGGCCTCCAAGAAGTCCAGATTTCACTCCATGTGATGTTTTTCCTGTGGGGCTACGCAAAGGAAAGGGGTGTACAGGACAAACCCTCACTCGTCCTTGGACTTGGAGGCACAGATTCAGAAGGTTCTCAACAATATCCCAAAATGACTTCCTTATGCCTTTTGAGGAAATTTGTTTTTCCTATGTATTAAAGTGCATGTATAATTTGTTTCAATAAATTTGTATTAGAAACAATGCATAGTTCCTTTTAACCCTCCCTGTACAATAAAATCTTTTTGGTTTCTCATACTCAAATATAATTTTATAATCACCCAATTTAGAACCAAATACTGTGTGTATCCGGACATAGGGAATGACCGGAATTTGATAAGCTTACAGAAAGTCCATGGTGCAAGTCAAATAATCACTCTGTACCACCATACTGAGCAGAAAAGCATTACAGAACACACAACCTACAGTAAAAGTGAATGGGCTTCAGCAACACACAGGGGACATAAGGTCCCTTAACCCCTTAACTGCTCAGATGTAGAATGAGATAAAATGTAAGTCACTAAGTAAGAAGCAAAAACTTCTGGGAGCAGGGAACACTAAAATTATATATCACTAAAAAATATATATTAGATGAAATACTAACCAAAACACACCAAATTCAGGCCAGTTCATTTTGTACCTATTTTTGATCGTACCATGGTACTTATGGTGTGGATATAGTACATGTACCAAACTATGGTACAAGGTTCTCCCATGGTACATACTTTGGTACAACAGTACATGTACTATAGAATGGATATCCCCCCCCCTCCCCCATTCTATTATGACCTCTCACTCTCTCGCTCTGTATTTCTACCTGATTAAATGTTGGCTCTTGCCTGTCACCAGGTAGTCGTACTTCTATTGTGCCTTAAATGGAGTGTGATGACATTTAATATCTCTGAGCCAGCGTATTTATATAGGTAGGTGTTCTGCCAATTCCAACCCAGGATTCCTTATAATGCTGACTGTAAATTACTTTTCCTGGATTGTCAGTGCAACAGGAATAATGTTTAAATATTTTTTTTATAGGCAACCTGTTACGTAAAGGCTTAAAAACAAAGGTGAAGGTGCTGGAAAAGTAGATATCATTTTCTTATATTTTTGGGTAATTTGGGGGGAATTTTTTTTTGTTGTTGTTGTTGTATAAATGAATTTAACTTTCTTAGTCTTGATTCTTTACTTGATTTTACCTGTAAAAGAGATCTCAGCTCGAACCACATGCAATTCATTCCAACTGATAAGATATCATGACTGCCTGTGCTGGTCTTAATAAATGATGATAATAGTTCTGTCAATCTTTAAAATTAACCTTTGTAGAAACAGTCATGAAAAGAGCACAATTTTAGGAAGAAATATTAGAATCCTTAAATAAGCTATTATTAATATAATTGCAAAATACCAGCTGTATCCACCATGCTCCATGGAGTTTAGAAACGAACATTAATTTACATCAGGAAAAACTGATGTTAATCCATCCTGTATTCATTACTCCATGTGATATTACTATAAGGGCAGCTTGGAAAATATAACGTAGTTACAGTGGATTTTTAAATGTCCATTAGGCACGTGCGGAAATGTGCATATGGAGGAAGTACACGTTTGAACGTGAGTTGTAATTGATTGATGATGACAAAGTTTATAAATCCTTTTATCCTTTTGCATGGCAAAAAAAAAATTCTCACTCACTCATTCATTCTCTATACTGCTTATCCTGTTCAGAGCTGCAGGATCGAAATCTTTGGGGAGATGGGGCATGAGGTGAGGTACTGTACTGTATATCCAGGACTGGGTTCCAATCCATTGCAGGGTACAAGCAGGCACATACTCACACATTATGGTCAATTTGGAAATGCCAATTAGCCTGGTCTGCAAGTCGTTGGACTGTGGGAGGAAAATAAAGTACACGGTGAAAACCCACCAAAAAATGGGGAGCAACTCCAAATATACAGGCCAGAGGCGCTAATCGAAGCCTTATACCTGGAGGTAAGAGTCCACAGTGCTAACCATTATGCCCCCGCCATGTCAAAATACTCATAATCTCATTCAGGTTTCGTGTGTCTCTGCCTCCTGCTTTTGTTGCTACTAATTGTTGCACCACTGATCGCTTGTGTCTATACGTCTTTCCTGTCTTGTTCCCATGGTTCTTCTTCACAATTCTTTTCGTGTTTATTTTGTGTGGACTTCAATTTGCGACTGCTTCATTTCAAATTCAGCGGCAGAAAGTAAGAGCTCAATATACTGTACTTGCAGTAGAACAGGTTCTGTGCATGTGGTTCCAGAATAAGCTGATCCTGGGGAACGAGACATTGTTCTACCAGCACAAGGACCACCTAGACCAACACAGGTGAGCTCCCGCAAAAGGAATTTAGACCTCACCAGTAGTGCCCAATCCATCCCTTGACTTTGGAAAGGAAGCCATTCCCGCTCACTGCATCACCATGGGCGCCGTGCCGTCTTCTGACCCACCTCGGATACTGCTGTGTCTCCCCTGGGGCTTCAGATATTATTTTGACTTCCCATTCTGTGGAGGGTGTTGCTCTGTCTCTCTGCCCCACCTTAGATGTCACTGTGTCACCCGGCACCACCCTGGATGTCGCTCTGCCTCCCCGCTCAGCTAAGGATGTCACTCCGGCTAAAAATAGGATAATGTCTTTAACTGCCATACTAATTACCTATGTGAAAAAAGATTTTTTGTCTCAGTGCTGCCACTGTTTGCTATTATTTAAGTCTGAGGCACAAGATGCATTTTATAACAGGTGTATCAAGTGTACATATGTTCGTTTAGGTGTAATGTAGTCGCATTCGCATGTGTGGATTTGTGCGCATGTGCCAGCTACTGTATAAATATACAGTACCCCTTAGTAATACTGTACACCCTCCGCTATACTGTAATGTGTACAGTACCAATCACACTATAAGAAAGAGAGTTGAAATCGAGTTACGTTTACAGTTGCTGGTGCTGTCCACTATCTGATCAGTGTTACACTTTTATCCATACGAGTACTTTTAATTGTCTTTATAAATCAGCAAACGCGTTCGGGCTTTATAAGCCACCGACTGTGAGGCACACGATAAAGATGTATTTAAAAACCAGAGGTATAAATTACACACTGGGAGGTTTATTATGGCAGGAATTCACTTAGGCTGAACTTACAGTTCTCTTTAGCCAATTTAATTAAATCTCATTGCATTTTGGGACGCCTTTATGCTCCATTATCGTTTGCTTTGTTAAACGTTATATTATAACATGATATCGAATGGATGTGATGCATTTAAATGTCTGGCGTCTAATAAAATCAAAATCACTAAATAAGATTCCAGGATTCCGAAGAAACATTCATATATATCTATCTAAAATAATTTCAGCATAATTTCTTGGAGCCCGTGTGCTGCAGTGCTCCGAGTCGGAGAGGTCTATTTGGTAAACAGGAGCTGCTCTATTGGTCTGACTCAGACGTTTACTCGTCTCATGCTCTGTTTGTTAGAAAACCCACTGAGCCCAATGCAGACAACAGAGTGCTGCAGTGTGTTCTATCGGTTTATTACAACAGCCCGGTGTGTTTCTGCAAAGGTCAGATGATATCTTTGTATACCCCATGGTTAGGAAAAACACTTTCTACACTCCCAAACAGGCTGCGATGCTCTCGACTGTTTTCTGGTTTATTGTTTTATTGCAAGCTTCATGCAAAGATGCAGCTTATGACATTTCAAGTGTTGCATCAATCCGTTTGCCTGGAGACCGGAGTAAGGCGAGAGGCTCATTAATTTTACACACCGCTAAATCTGTTTAGAAAGCGATACACTTGCAGGCCCTGCGAGTAATCAGCTCAGAGCTATTGTTAAATAATCGATGTCATGAATGCTGACTCGATAGTATTGATTCGGTTTTGGCTTCTGTAACATTCCTCCAAACCTGCTACGGAAGCACGGTGGGTATACACAAGTCCTCCCGCGATTTTTAGCCATCGAGTCCCCTATTTATAGCGTGCTGAGCTCCTCGGTATACCGCTGACGGCAGCTTCGACGCTGGAAATTTTCTACATTATGCTTCACAGGCCGTTAGCTACAAAAACTGATTAGGAGGCCAAGAACATCCTAGAGCTCCACTCAGGGAAAACTGTTAAGCTGAATGGCTGTGTAAGATCAGCACCATACAGTAGAGCTTGTCTGAATGACACAATATTGCATGATGCAATTAGAATTCCGCTTTTAAAATGTATTATTAATTAATTTAAAAAGCTCAGCCTCTAACATTCAGCTTCACCATGAATACCTTACGTGTCAGGGGGAATGTTCGGGAATCATGCCAGACAAGTAAGTAAGCGTGGAACTGGTTGGTGAGCTGATAAGTGTCATCCAGTTGTATGTCAGACTGAGGTAATTGATGCGGCTATGCGAGGTGGATTCCTCACTCGGCAGCCTGCTCACGGTGCGTACCCACGCTGGGCTGACTGCCCCAAGGAAAAAGGAGGGATATTCAGAGTCAAGCTCCAGCTTTAATCCTTTCAACAGCAGACGTGGAACTGGCTGGCCTATATTAGGTCAGTGAGTAAGTGTATGTATAGGTGTGTTTATGTCTGTATCGAACTATTTTAACCTTGTTGGGACATTCATCCGTTCTCCTTGAGGTACAAATAAGGTATGTTGAGGTACATTCTTTCCATGGTTAGGGGTTCGAATCTCGTGTCAGGTCTGTGTGTGTGAAGTTGTGTGCATGTTCGCTCCGTGCTTGGAGGGTTTCTTCCAGATACTGGTGGCTTAGTGGTTATTACAGTTGTTTCACACATTCAGTGTTGCAGGTTGAAACCTTCCTCTGGTACCAAGTTTCTTCCCCAGCGGCCGATTTGTTTGTGATTCCAAATTGCATGTAGTGTAGAATTTTGTATGCCATGTGTCCTGCAATGGGTTGGCACCCAACCAGGGATTACCCTGTCTTGTGCTCTGAGCTTCCCGGGATAGACTGTAGGGTTATGGGGGCCTGGAACCTATCCCAGCCTATGTATTAGGATAAATTAATAGTTCCCTTTGCAAGTTCTAAACTATTTTCTTGGCTATATTTAAAAAGCAATAAATGTGAGTTATTCCATCCACCCATTTCCCAAAAACGGCCTTGCTGATATGTAAAAATGGCAATTGTGGTGTTGCAACCTTGTTTAATCCTTTGTATAAAACTCAATTAATGGCATGGTGGTGTAGTGGTTAGCACTGTCGCCTTGCACCTTCAGGGTCAAGGGTTTGATTTCCGCTTCAGGGTATTTGTGCATAGAGTTTTCCATGTTCTCCCTGTGCTTGGTGGGCTTCCTCCTATGGTCCATAGTTATGAGGATTAGTTGAACTAGTTCCCAAGTTACCCGTAGTGTGTGAATGCCTGTATAAATGTTGACTAGAAGTCCTGTTACGATCGTAAAAATGGGACTTTGGTAGTCACTGTTGGACTAGCTTCCTAGATGGATGGAGATGGATAAGAATCGATATAATAAAATCTAATTATAAAAGAAAAAAATAGATTCTAAGTGTCTTCAGAAAATCGTTCTTAATGTAAAACCTTTTGATATCTATCTTAATAATAGGGACAACTTAAAGGTATAAAAATAAGTTTATGATGTCATTGTTCGACTGGTAACGATATTTGTAAGCTCACATGGGCTACTTCCTTTAGAAAGAACACATGATACCACTGCTAATACCTTGCAAGCTAACTGTGCCTGCCTTCCATATTCATGCAGTACAGCTGTAGTTCGTTCAGCTGGCTAATCACCTTAGCTAACAAAACTGATAATGTCTGTTTCACTCTCCTTAATTACGCTAACTAAACTTGCTAGCTAGCGGTTAGAATCTAGCTAGTGTTTCAAACATGTTTCAGAGACAAATGGTTTGTTTTGGATACTGATGATAGTTATAGTGTTAGATTTAGATGTGGATTAGCATAAACTGACTACATTAATAATTATGTCAGTGGAAAGTCTCACAAGGATAACAAGATAAAATTCAGAGCCAGTGGTTTGAAGGAGAGCCTCATGTTGAGCAGCTTAAAGTAAATACAATATAT
>JAOVVA010000021.1:10656636-10667807 GCA_028565275.1 Leiocassis micropogon
AGACAAATGAGATAAATGTTTCAATTATACAACCCAGGATTTTGGCTTAGCACAGATAAGCATTGCTGCATGAGTATGCATTTTAATAGAGGCACCGTTCTTTTTTTGTTTTATTTTTGTATGGATTCAATATTATTTGAAAAATCCGTTTGCAGCTTTACAATGTGATAGAAGGAATCTATCACGAAATCTTAAAATGTCTCGTAAAAGTCTCTTTCTCGGTTCTCATCTCCTTTACGAGACGAAGGTGCTTCAAGATCACAAGAACACGCCCCAAATGAAAGCCCCCGTGCTTCCCCTTAGTCTCTGCTCTGACCCAGTTCTCAGACTGATGCAACGACATATGAACATATTGCGCATCTAGATCATCATTAGATTGGACTTGCACTTCAATGATCTTGTTGCTTTGCTTTCACAGTCAGACACACACGCACATCACTCCCTCATACACACATTTTCCAAGTGTGAAGACTAATCATGTCGCCGTCTAAGGCAGACGTACAACAAGAAGCTATTGTTAAATTGCAAAAGACTGTTGCTTTATTTTTTATTTTTTTTATTTTTATAATAAGCGGGTATGTCCATGGTTAGATTTTTTTTTTAGAGTCAATGTACACACAAAGCAAACTAATAATCTTTGACTCGGACAGAATAAGCCCGAACTCATTGACCTTACTGTATCTTTTAATCTGCATGAATCTCGGCCAGGACCAAATAATAATAGAGTATAATAATAATAATAATTAGAGTCGAGTTGAGTGAGCGAGGAGTAAATCTTGTCCTTGATAGAAAGCATTCAATGACTCAAAGAACAAGGTTTTATGTAATTCATATCTTATTAGATAAACATACAGAGCAAGCATAAAGTCTTTCCCTAACTTCAAACATATGTACATTTACAGACACCTTTATCCAGAACAACTTATATTTTATTGCTTGACACATATGAGCAGTTAAGGGCCCAACAGTGGCAACATGGTGGTTTGGGGTTTAAACCTGGGACCTTCTAATCAGGAGTTCAACACCTTAACCACTGAGCTACCCCAACTGATCTATATAATGGTGGTACCGTACGTTAGTGGTTAGCACTGTTGCCTCAAACCTTTAGGATTGGGGTTCGAATCAATGCACCAGTCTGTTTCATGTGCAGCCAAATGCTTGCTGGGTTTCCTCCAACAGTACTCCAGGTTTCCTACCAACAGTCCAAAAGCCTGTACAATAAGTTGACTGGCATTTCCAAATTGCTTGTAGTATGCGAGTGTGTGTTTGTGGCCTAGGATGGACTGGCACCATATTCAAGTTGTGCCCTGTATTGTGCACCAAGTTCCCTGGGATAGTCTCCATCCACCCATGTCTGTGCATAGGACAGACTTAATTGACAACAGATGGATGATCTACAGTATGTAATGCCACAACATTCATGTTTCTATTTAGCACAGTTTTCAAACTCCTTAAATCATGATACATTTGCTGACTTATGTATGAAAATGATGCATCATTTTAAAATTGTGTATCATAAAACACAGCATGGTAGTAACCCATATGGAGTCATTCAATCCGACTGAACTGATTGTGAATTACACACAGAACTGGCAATTTTACTTTTTCTTACAACTTCATGATTTTTAAATTGAACAAAATCCAAATGCGTCCCTTATGTTTGTCTGAATTTGTGTGTATATACGCGAGATTAGTTTCCGGATGTAAGCTAAGAACCCATTTAAAAATCTTTTTTAAACCTCTTAAGTGCCTTTTTTTTTTTTTTTTTTTTTAATCAGCAGACATCAGCAATGACTTTTTCATCAGACATCAGCAATGATCCTGAACCCGATATGGCTTTTCATGTGCCCTGCTCATGAAGTTTCTTTCTTTTTCTTACTTTCTTTTTTTCTGTTGTTCCAAATGAGCTTTTTCATGTGTGACCCTTCCCTTCAGGACTATTTCTTAACTCTTCACACCCCTAGCTTTATTTTGTCAGCTTTCTTAATAGAAGTTTTCTTTTTTTCCCCCAAATATGTTAAATAGTTTTTAATTTGTGCTATTGTTTTTGAGCATGCATTAGCTACCTTTCCCTAAAAAGAGTTGCACAGCTAAAAACATGCTTGCCAACCTTGCTGAGCTGTTTGTCTGTTAAGCTGGACAACTAGATCATAATTGACTAAGCTATAGAAAGAACGCTTATAAGACACTATACAGTAATTATGTCATTGCAGACACGAGGGCAGTCAGTGGATCTCACAGTTTTTATAGTTTGCATTGACAAACTGACCCTGCATTTATTGCAAAATGAGATAAACGCCATTGTCAGACGTTATGGCAAGTTATTTTCCTGAGACACACAAAGCTGTCTAGTATCTGTGAAGTGTCTTAAGTCGTCTAGGTGAAGTTGTCTGGAAGGTGAGTCGTGTTGACTGGACTTCTTTTAAAGAAAGTGTATTTAAAACGCGTCACTACTCTTCCAAGTAGGTTCTTCAGTCTGAAGGGATCAGTAATGGAACACTTTAAATTTCATTTTTATTTATATAACACTTTTAACAGTGGACAATAGCGCAAATCAGCTTAACAAAAGTAAATAATTATGGATATAAATTATAAGTAAGAAAATATAAGTAGAAGTAAAAGGGTATTACTTATAATTACATATTTAAGATAACAATTTTCTTCCACCATGGCGAGCAAGTGGCCTAGTGGTTACAGTATGACTGTCGCCTTAGACCTCCAGGGTCTGGGTTTGATTCCTGCCTCTGTGTGCATTGCAGAACAGTTTGCCTGTTCTCTCTGTGATTGGTGGGTTTCCTCCTGCAGTCCAAAGACATGCAGGTTAGGCTAATTGGAATACACAAATTGTGTGTCTCTGTGTTGAATTGACACCCTGTCCAGGGTGTACCCCATCTTGTTTCCTGGGGTTGGCTCCAGGCCCCCCTGCGACCCAGTGTACAGGATTAAGCGGTATAGATAGAAGGACATTTATAATCTGGTCCTGTCTTTGCACTTTCCCCGGCAATCATGGTCTATTATAATAAGGTGCTGTCAACAACTCCCAAAGTGGTAAAGGATGAGTACTGCACTGCAATGTGTTGGTTATTTCAATTAAGTAAATTATTGATTGATTGATTTGTATTTTTTAAATAATACAACATATTGTTGATACTAAAATTGCAAATTTACATCAGCAAAAAACACAGGCTATTTATCAATTTTAACAAAACATGAGAGGTGGGATATATAGCGTTTTGTAAAATCCCACTTTTTGACATAATATTTTAGCATTTGTGCTTTTTTCCACTTTTTTCCCCATTATTTTGTAATTTTTTTTTAAATATTTTTGGAAAATATTCAAAATATTAGCCCAAAACTGTCAGAAAAGATTTATCTCATTTTGCAATGAATCCCATTATATATACAGTAGTGTTGAGGTGTGGATGAGTCATCTTCGTGTCTGTACATAACATTGTATTATGTATTCTGTTGCCATACTTGTTAACAACTCAATTTCTTTGACTTATGTCTGTTTAACACTATAGTTTAAAGGTAGCTCTTTCACACAAAAGAAAGTATAACAATAACAATGCAAATACGAGTAGCATTAAAAACACTCACAACCCTAAAACAATTAGTGACAAGCCAAATGTCATTGTTATTCCTGTCCCGGAACACCGTGATCTATGAGCAAACCCTCTTAAAGGAATGCGAGAGTGTAATTGAAATTCTATTTAGGTGGTCTCTAGCCTGAAATGCCTGGCGAGTATCAGTATTCATGAGCAAACCCAAACAGTAAGCCTCAGAAGGATAGAGGTTCGGGATGGCTTAAGGGCTTCAGATTGAAAAAGGCAAGAGAAGAGAATAAGTAAAGTGTGGCAGATGCAGTGCTTGCTAAAAGCGAGATTGCAATACAAACAGTGGCGCGGATGTTGTCGTTTACAGTGATGGATGGGCTGATCACGGGTATTGTCATAATCTGACAATCAAATTCATGCAGTATGATCATGGATTTATACTCAGTGTGATTTATGGCAGAGATATTGATTTAACACGAGGCTTTTCCAAGATTTAAATCCTAATACTGTGTACAGTGAGATCCAAAAATCTGACAGCACTAGAGAAGCTGCTTCTTTATTTGTTATAAATTATTAAAAAAAAAAAAAACTTTCTTTATTCAACCATTTCCATTACAAATCAAAACACTGATAGGAATTTGGGTGAACAGTAGAATCTTTGAAATATTTAAATGAGTTTCTTAGTATTCTGTACATTCTCTGTTTTCGTTTTTATGACATCACAAACTCGAGCCAGCATGGACTCCACAAAACTTACGATCCATTTTAGATCAAATATATTGGGCTTTTGTTTAAACACGTGCTTTTAAAGGAGAGATGAAAGAAATCAGACCATTTACAGAAGTGGTTAATGTAGCCAGTATCTTACATGTATTTACAAAATCTTACATTTAAATAGAGAACTAGAAATATTACAAGATCATATATACACACACACACACACACACACACACACACACACACAGCTTTATCCTGTATACAAGGTCGTGGAGAGGTTCAGGGCACGAGGCAGGGAACACCCTGAACAGGGTGCCAATCCTTCACAGGGTACACACACATACACACACTACAGGCAATTTGGAAACACCAATTAGCCCAATGTGAGTACCTGGTGCAAACTCCATGCACACAGGGGCAGGAATCGAACCCGGGCGGGAATCGAACCCAGAGGTGCGAGGCGACAGTGCTAACCACTAAGCCACTGTGCTGCAAGATCTAAATTCATTCAGTTATTCCAAAGCATATTACTTAGTTACTGCTTTCCTCCATGTAATGATTATAGAGTTATGGGAGTACAGGGATTCCAGCGTTCCGTTCTACTGAATATAGTCATTAATTTATGAATATATACACTCATTCACACTTCGAGCCAATTTAAATTATGCCCTGTTCACACCCTGTTCACAGCATCTTGAGTGATCCATATACAAATGGACAGTCGAAACGTGTATCTGTTCACACCTGCCATTATGAATGGATCCCCTGTGACTACTAGCTATGGGATTTCATACATCATTTACACTGAAGGTGGGGTGTCGTGCATGTTCATCGCCGCAGCCTTCCACTGCATTTGTTTCACACTGAAAGGTCATGTGAATCCTACTTAGCATACAACACTTGACTTAGGTGGTCTGCTAACAAAATGTATAAATTGAATGTGAGATGAGATTATGGGAGATATTTTCCGCCTAGGGCCAATTGGTCCTTCGTTGCTGTCCGGGATGTGTCAAGACACATTCGTGGTTGCTCTACAAATGTGATGTGGCCATGTATTTCCCAGACACCCCAGAATGGGGTTTGAGTGATCGGATCACTTTGGGACACATTTGACCCCAGTTGTAGTGCTAACCACTTATGGCCAGAAGGAATGTTAATGCCAGGTGTGATCAAGGCCTCAGCCACTGGCTGTTATACCGCCATGTTAATACTGGCATGTTTTTAGAAGGTGGGAGAAAAACAGAGAACCCAAAGGATACCTAGACCGACACAGGTAGAACATGAGAAACACCACACAGACAGTAACATGAGCTCAGGATCGAACCGAGGCCCCGAGAGGTTGCAGTTGTGAGACTGCAGTTCTACCCCATTGTGCCACCCTGACTAAAGAAAGATTTAATTTACAAACAAATCCATCACGGGGCACATAATATCATTTCTACTGAGAATTTCAGAATGACCATTAAGGGTTCTCCAAACTTTGGGTTATGTGTTGGGCTTATCTTTCTAAATAGATTATATCATTAGTACTTTCTGAAATCATAGTCAGCTTTCATTTTCCTTGAGCAATTTACTGAAGAAATTGTAATGGTTTTCACTGGTCCTTCTGGAGAAAGTCTGACGAGTTCTTCATTAAAAAGGTTTAGGAAGAACCCTTAGGGAACCCTTGCTTAAAATTTCTTGTTAATAGGCGAAACATCATAGCAGGTTTAAGGCTTTTATCACAAAAAGCCCTGACCCATTTTAGCCAAATGCTCAGGAAACAGGGTCAACCTACAGGAGATCGCTGAGTTTTTTTTTCAGGCATCATAAATCCTTAAATGTTCTATGCTAATTTTACAACAGAGTGGTTCCAAATAGAAGCCTTATTTTGTCTTTGTAAACCATTTAGGAAATAAATAAAACTACTGTAGAATCCCTAAGGTGATCTTAGAGTTATTTTTGGAGGAAGATTTAAATGTTTTATTAAAATATCTAGCACCCTTAATGTTTTTTTTCAATGATCCATCTGAATCTAGAACCCCAAAGAGCCTAGAACCCCTTAAGACCCCTTTTCACTGTTCCTATTGGGTTCACCAGAAAAAGAAGTGAAAAAAAGTTTTTTTTTCCCTACAGTAATTAGGACTTCTTGGAGAACCCTTACAAGTTCATTGGTGCATCCTAAGGTAAAACTTTATTAGTAAGAATTCCAAGTACATTTTATCGCCAACAGTTTCTGGACACCTGACCGTAACATTTACGCATGGTTTTTGAACATGCCATTTCAAGTAATTTCCTCCCTTCGCCATTATAATAGTGTTCACTCTTCATCGAAGGATTTCCACTAGATGAAGCGTGGCTTTAAGGATCTGTGTTCATTCAGATACAAGAGAATTATTGAGGTCACACCCAGATGTTGAGTGGTGAGGATGCCTGGGGTGCGGTTCAGTCTTCCAGTTCATCTTCATCCCAAAGTTTTCAGTGGCACTGAGGTAAGGGATCTGTGAAGGACTCCATTTCTGCACAAAGCTGACTTTCTGCACATGGCATTGTCCTGATTTGGACCTCTTAGTTTTAGTGAAGAGCAATTGTAATACCAAGGCATACGAAGACTTTTTTTCCGTGCAGTTGTGTACATTGTGGCCACAGATTGATGAAAACCAATCAGCCATAACATTAAAAAGATTAACACACATAGGTTTTGGGTTCCTCTTGTACAACCATGTTAAGGCTCCACAGGGGCTCTGGGGATCTGGGACCAGGATGTTAGCTGTGGATCCTTTGGGTGCTGTGGGTTGTGGGCTGGGAACTCACAGTGGATCGGACTTTTTTGTCTGGCGCATCCCGTAGATGCTTGAATGGATTGTAAACTGTTGAGGTTGGATTCACAGCCTTGGACTCTTTGACTGCTGGGCCCTGTGCATGGCGGAGCTCTGGTTGACTGGATGTTCTGATACCTTTCTATTGTGTCTAGCATTTACTTTTTTCATCAATTTGTGCCGCATAGGCCTTTCTGTGGGATTGGACCAGACGGGCTGGCCCTTGGTCCCCGCAGGCATGAGTGAGCCTTGGGTGTCCATGCTCCTGTCACCAGTTTCCTGATATATAGTCGGTGATCAGATTTGTTCAGTTCGCATGTCAGTGGTCATAATGCTATGGCTAATAGGGTTGTGATGGTCAGGGGTCCACAAACTTTTGGCCACATAGTCTATGTTGATATTTCAGATGTAAATAATGATATTATAACTAAGAGCGTCTGCAGTGTATCCAGTCATCCATTAATAAAGAGCAGCTGCTTGTGTGTGTGTGTGTGTGTCTGTGTATGCGCGTGCACACTACAGTATGCACTCCTCGGAGATTACTTTGTGTCAGCAGTCACTACGTGCTACCTACAAAAGAAATTTGCTAAGAGATGATGGATTTCTCGTGTCTGTCCAGGCTGCATAATTTAGCAATATCTCTCTGCTGATGCCCAGCACAGGGGGAGACATAAGCACTGGGATGATCACTGCAGATAATGAGCTCTGATTTTCATTATTCTAATGCATAAAAATCTGACCACTTCAGTAAATTCCGTTCTGTAATATATGCATTAAGGATTACACAGTCCTCTCTCGTCGAGGATCTATGAATATGCAATTGAGTTGAAAAATCACTTTGCTTACGGAGAAAAATTACCCAGCTGTGTTGAAACACACACACACACACACACTTGAAACAGAGATGACAGTAATACGGCAAGTTTTATTGGCCGAATTGAGTGTCATCCACATATCCCAGATTATATATTATTTAGCTTTCCAAACTGTATAAGGATAAGAATTTATATTTTAGTATTTCTTCCCCCCTACATTGCACCGCACTTGCCTCAGGACAGCTGATAATCCAAGTCTACAGGGATTACCAGGAGAAGCCTCTACATCCAGTTACATCACTGCTGCTAAAAGCTTTACACATGCGTGAGATCAGTTGTGCTGAGGTTATTATCAGTTCTCAGTTGTTTAGAAAAAAAAAAGAGGGCTAACTTAACACCAGATGAAAGCAGGGCTCGGTAGTGCAGCTGCTGTGTGCATTTGAGATTGTTAACTCCCATATGTGGTAATTTAGTGCAATAACAGTATATTATACCATGCATTAAAATCATACATCTTCCACAACACGGCTTTAGTGCTACACTAACTCTAAAAATGATGACCCTGATGATTTGGAGATGAGTAAATTTGACATGAAAACATATTCATAGTAGGGTTACGTACTCGCAATGAGGAGTTAATAACTGAAATCGTGCACATAGATATTCAGATGAACTGTAGGATATAACTACAGACATTTGAGTTTGGTTTGCAGAAGAACTTAGACGTGTCTAAATTACGTGTGATTCTGCCGTGTGAAAAGCCTAGAGGCATTCAAGTCAAACCGAGACTTCTCTTGTGAATGAAGGTGTAAAACAGATTTTTAATAAATCTAATACATTCAATAAATAAAGGTCATTTTTACTCTAATAACTACATTCCGTTATTCTGCATCATCAAAAGTCCCGGCTTGACTTGAACATCTGTCGTGACTGAATCCCTCTACATTTTGAAGGCTTGTTTGTCCGGTTATACATTAATGAAATTAACATGCTTAAGTAAAATTTTACTCTAATCACGAAACCTCCTTTCCAAGATTGCCGCGTCTTTGTAAACACACAGAGTTACACAGAGTCATCACACTAATGATGAACTCCTGTTAACACATTTGGTGTTATGCTTGTAATTGCACTTGAACGTGTTCCTTTAGATCGTTGTCAAGCTTCCTGATCCAGCCACGAGAATGATTTCAATTTGTTCTTCTTTTATAAAATGGCATTTTTAAAGGCTATGTAGAATTGGGATTAGGATTGGGATGTGAAGAGTTTAGAGACCATGTCTTCGTCCTTGGCCCCGTGTGCGGCAGGTGTTGGTGCATGGGGTGTTCTGGTGCCTTTCCATCAATTGTGGCAAGCCATGACTTTTTGTGGGTGCATTGCCTTTTCTGTGCGATTGGGCAGGATATATCTACACGTTGATGTTAGTGTTCATTTCCTCTATGTATGGAGACATACGCGACATAATCTATATAGTTTCCTATTTATAAATAAAAAAAAAAAAATCACTATTGTACCTTTTAGAGAAGATGAATTAATTTTATTAATAAACTTCTGAACCACATTGATATTTAAAATGTCAAAACTGGGGGATAAAACATTAGCTTTATTTTTTTTATTAAACTGCTCGAAATGGCAAACTAAAAAGTTGACATTACAGTCGACAGCCTTGCGCACACATAACGATTTTGCTCCGAGTTTTTTGGCCTATTATCAGCTGAGTAGAGTTTAATTTCAGCCTTTGCATTCTGATAGTCTAGCCATGGCTTAGTTAAATTTAGAAAGACCCATGCGAACTGTTACCATAATTCAAAGCTAGAATTCATTGAATTACTTTTTGGTTTCAATTTCATTTTTCCAAAATTCAACAGGCTGGTGTAGTGGTTAGCACTGTCGCCTTGCACCTCCAGGGTCTAGGGTTCGATTTCCTCGGGTCAGTGTGCATGGACTTTGCATGTTCTCCCAGTGCTTGGTGGGTTTTCAAAGACATGCAGATTAGGCTAATCGGCGTTCCCAAATTGCCTGTAGTTTGTGATTAATTGCCATCCCGTTCATTGTGTACCCCGGCTCATGCCCTTAGCCTCCTGGGATAGGCTCCTGTGACCCTATATAAAAGATAAAGCGATTATAGATGAATATTCAGTGTATCCCAAGTTTAGAAGTAAAACATTAAGGGCAACACATCCATCAAAGCGAATCATCCCTACATTAATGGATATCTTCCTCACTCAAGTCTTTATTTATCACATCATTGGCATGCCAATGTTCATCTCAAATACTCGTTTTGATGAGTGACTCTGTTCTGACCTCAGCATTAAATTACTGTAGTGCCGAGGTGCTCGTGAGGCCGCGGTTTCCGCAACGCAGTAATTTCCTTTTAAATACGAACACTGCCATGAGTTTTAACAACGCCATCAAATCCAGTAACTTTCTGGTAATATAATAAAGATCACAAATATTGTCCAAAGCCAAACTATTACACTGGAAAAAGAAAACGGTCTACACTAAAGCCTTGGACGAGACAATAATAAATCTGACGGGAAAAAAAGGAAAATGCAGGCAATAAGAAAGTCTTGGTGGTTTATTATTGCTGATCTTGTTTTTGTGGTTTTTATCATATCTACTATATTTTCCTAGACATTCCGTCTCACAAAGAATGTACGACGAATAATAAACACCGTACCATTTCTTGTACCATTTTGTACTTTGCGCTATTATGGATATTTTACCTAGAACGTTGCACACAGTATACGGTTAAAATGCCTAAAAAAAATTCCATCTGTTAATGCCCTGTTAAATCAATTTAAAGGTGCACTACAAACAAACGTGAAAAAGACGTACCCAAGAGGGTTCCACTCCCGCAACAGCAAAAGAGACAATTTAGTGCTTTTATTTAAAGTATAAGCAAACCGATGTAGTGCTTTAAATCCCTGCATTTTCTCTGTTCATGTAAGCTCCTATAATCTGGGAGAGTAATTAGCACGTTCAGGCAGGAGTGTGATTCTCCGCAGCACGAACAGTTGCTTTGAGTGGTTCATCTCGCACAGCATTTTGGGTGTTGTGACTCGGGTTGGACAGGAGCACTTACCATGTGTCAGAGTTCATACACACACACAATCCATCTGCTCTGAGAGGTAACAGGCAACGGCTTGTATTCAGTCATCAGAGAGAGCAATCGTGAATTTACGGCTTATATCTCAGGATCAGATCAGGGTGCAGACCTGCCGTTTCCTGATGATTCTCTTTCCAGGTTTATGCAAGATAAGGCTAGATAAACCTGTTGATTTCTT
>JAOVVA010000021.1:10670945-10686522 GCA_028565275.1 Leiocassis micropogon
CAGCAGAGGTAAGTTTTGGTCTTGCTTTCCTGGGAAGGTCTTCATGAGAGACAGTTTCATCATGGTGCTTGATGGGTGCACTCGACAATGCTGTTCTTGCACGAACTGTTCCAGAACAGCTGACCTTCATGTCTTAAAAGACCAACTGACTGCTGTTGGTGTAACTTAATTATCGAATGCCATGCTGTAGAAAATCTATATAAATAAAAGAAAGGTTTTGTCTGTACATTGTTCAGAACCCACCCTTTTAATGATATCTTTTACGTTTCATACATTGGAGGATCGGAAACCAGTGTCCGAATACTTTGTCTGTCTGTCTGTCTGTCTATATATATATATATATATATATTATATTTTATATACGGTATATATAAAATTCGAAACCATTCCTCTGTTATCTTTGGGAAAAAGAAGAAATACATATGAATACAACAACTTATGTTTAGATGAAGTGTTAGAATATTTCGAGTTTGAGATTTAAATAGTAAAGAACTGGTATTTAGGATTAGCAGCCAGTTATTTGCAGTACATGCACATTAACAGTGAGCCAATACAGTATGTTATCTCTCTGACCACAAGTAAATAAGTTTTACTGCTTATCATGTGTTTTCTCATCACAACTCCAAACCTGAGACAAAATGTCAGTCACGATCGTGACTGTTTTAAGAGTTTATATTGTTTTACTCACTCCAGCCCAACCAGGAATATAATGATGGACCACACGTGGATCATGGGCTCAATCTGTCATCTTGTTCTGATTAAAGACAAGAATGATGTGTTCCACGCTGTCATTTTTCACATTGTCTCATTTACAGCAGCCACATGCTCCAGTGGGACATCTGGAAAAAGAACTAACGGTAAGATAAAGTAAAGAAATCTCACTGCCTCTTGTAAAGCTTTATGAAGGCACCACAGTACTAAGGCTCTGGCATTCTGATTTTTTATGAAATCAAAACACAGCCATAATGCTGTCTGTGACGTTACTGAATCAGGATCTTGGTTTTGTCAGTTTCCCATTGTCCATTTCAGTATGGGAATACAGAGGTTCTGATGATATGGTTTCAGACTGTAGTATAGTACATTAAACACTACTCTAGCTTGCTTCTCAACCGTCATTAACTTAATGTATCCCACATACGTATGTAGAAATATGTAGCTTCATTAAAGATTACTGTGCAAAAGTCTTGAGACCCCCCCTTATTACTTCATATTAAATTCAATTATGTAGATAGAATTAAAGAAATTGGAACAAATGTTTTACTTCAACAGGCTGCAAAGTGCCTATAGATACAGATTTTAAAAAATTAGTTGTTTACGTATATAACAACCTCATCAGCAACCTCGTTTCCCCTCTCGTCTGTTCCAACCACTCAGCATTCAGCATCACCGGTATACTACTCACCGGCCTGACCATCTGTCATCATCTGCACCTGTTTCTCACTGGTTCATGTCAGTTAAATGTTTTTTTTTTTTTTTTAAATAGTCAAAAGATTCATACAGTAGGTCACTGTGTGGCTTAAAAAACAAAAACTTTCCTCTGAATCTGCTCAGGTACAGGGACTAGACGGAAAAATGAGAGGTAAAAACTTGCCAAAAATGGGAGCCAAGAAAAGTCATTCAGGCAGCATGGAGAACTATTCCTTGAGACTACATTAAAAATACAAGAAAGTTCGTCTCTTTGGAAGCAAATAATTAAGAAATGAGGGGTGGCTCAAGACGTTTGCACAGTACTATATATTTCTGAGGTTATGCATGAACATATACAGTACAGTATATGAAACATTTATATGCTAAGGGCTAATGGTAAATAATATAAACCTAATAAAATAACTGGGTTGAGTGAGGTTCCCACTTTCATAATTTTACTACAGGTTAAAAATTTGGGCTTTCCATGGCTCAGAAACTATGTGCTATCATTACAGCGAAGGAGCACTAAAGGCATAGCTAAGAAGAAACACCCTGGCACTACAGTATGTACATAAAAGCACAGAAAAGACAATGCTTTAGTAAATGTATGGCGATTATTTAAACATAGCTCTATGGTGTGCTGTGAGGGTCTAAGGATCCCAACGGAGAGGCCTGTGGTAATGAACAAAGTGCTGTAGATGGTATTATACAGTAAATACATTTAATATATACAGTCCAAAGTTTGGACACACCTTCTAAATTAATAGTCTGACTTTTGTTCCTTGCTGAAGGCGCCCAAAATATGCAATAATCTCCTTCTGAACAGTTGATATTGAGGTGTGTCTGCTACTTATGTGCTTTAAAAGCCTGTATAACGGCCCTAATCTGAGGTGCTGTTCATGGGTGATTTTTGAGGCTGGCAACTCTGCAGCAGAGGTACGTTTTAGTCTTGTTTTCCTGGCATGATCTTCACGAGAGCCAGTGTTATCATGGTACTTGACAATATTGTTCTTCCAAGAACTGTTTCAGAACAGCTGGCCATACGCGTTATTTAATATTATTAAAAATCTCCACAATCACAAAACAAAACTCACTGACTTAGAAGGTGTGTCCAGACTTTTGACTTTGTACTGTATGTATCACTTGTGAATGATACTTTTGGATGGTTCTGGTTTTACGAATGAAAGAAATGTTCAAGTTCACTTCCCAGTGATATAATCGTAATGATTAAAACGCCTTATCGTCATGTGACATGGTGCCATTACTGTGCTTACGACTGAATAGAGAAGCCATGAATGACCACGAATGGGTTTAAAGAAACATGCAGTGGACATACACCAGACCTGGCAGTCACAAAAAACGTGCTGTGCTAAGCTCTGCTGTCTTACCATGCGACGAAGGGGATCTTCAAAAAGGATTCGAGAACTGGGTTCAACGATGGCGCAAATGCATGGCTTGTGATCGAGGCTATGTTAAGTAGAAAGCTGTGCCCACTTTTGCATTACTTTCTGGACAGCCCTTGTATGTTTGGCTGGTGGGTGGGAATTAGCAAATGACCAAATTGAGGGGGGCGTGGCCTACTACAACAATTGCGCTGTCTAGCAGACAGCAATTAAACTTGATGTTACCAGTAATTCGAAATACCCCTGAAGCCTGAACACCATCTCCGTCTGAGTGCTGAGCATTGCATATAAGTGCGAACGTTTTCCCTCTCCAGAAGTCAGAGCCGACAACAAGAAAGTCTGATTACATTAGAGATGATGATGACATTTGTCAATATCTGGACAAGCATGCTCTTTAAATTAATCAAAGCAATCCATATGAATAATATGAGCCTGCTAAGCAAGACATCGTTTCGGATCATCCCAGTCAATCTGAACAGCTGCCTACTTGTTCCTGGCATTTTTTGTTGCATTCGCAGCATTTCTTTTTTCTTTTCCTCCCCACTTTAATTTCCCTCCCTCTTTCATTTGAATCTGTCAGTAGCAGAATTCCATCAATGATATACGACATCTATCGGCTTTGTCGGCTTTGTCTCTTTGCAAAATTCCTTTCTTTTCCTCCAGCTGCACAAATACAATGCACAATCATTTAGCAACGTTCTAATGAGCGAGCTGAAAAAGAAAACAGGAGTTCTCGAGGATAAAAAAAAAAAAAAACTCATATAAGCCAATGGGAATATCTAATATCTTGTTGAATTTGAGGTTGTAATGTCAAATACACCAGCACAGAACAGATTAGGATTCAGTTTCCAAGGTTCCTACCTCATATTAGCTGGAGACAGAATTTTATTCCTCTTTTTTTTTTTTTTTTTTTTTTAACAGACAAGGCAAGGAACGGTTTTAAATCATCCATCCATATTAAACTAATAAGACATGTCAGTGATTTGCCAGCTCCCTCTTGCTTGCACACACATCGCTCTGACAAGTTTGACAACCTTCTAAAACTGCTACGGTAATCTACAACAATACAAGAGGTTTAATACTGCCTAAGTGTGAAGTTACTGACATGGAAAAAAAAATATTTAAACACCAGCTTAGTATAATACAGGTTTGCTAATGTCAAATGATGACCAGTGGTTCGGGTAAATAACACAGATAATCCTGCTAGCAGCATGATCCGGTATGCTTTGTTGTTGTGACATGATACTGATTTGTTTTTATATATAAAAGCGTTATCATTACCAAAAAGAAAAAAAGAAAAAAAGTTTTGCAACTCTCCTTTTTAAATAATCTGATATACATTATCTATCCTTGCTTGCCCTTGAGTATCTTATCTCACCTTTAAGCACTCATAAGCTTCTCAGTGTAGTACACCTTATAAAATAAAGACTGGATTATACAGACAGGTTTTGATCTAACACAAACTGTGTATAATGTACAACGAGAAAAAGAGAGAATTACAAGAAATGTTGTGTTACTTCGCACAAGAAGGCAGCATTTAGCTTTACGTATTGTTAATATGGTTAATGAGACTGAATGTGTCCATTTACTGTAGTTTATGTAATATTGTATATGACCCCGACCGGTAGTGTACCATAAAATATATTAACAGTGTTGCTAAAGGCAAGTTCCAAATTAATAATGAACACATAAAACAGATATAATATACCTTGTGATTTACATGCAAAGCGAGCTGTTTGTTTGTTCAGGCTCTTGATTGTTCAGAGTAACAGAATACAATTAGTTAATTTCTCTACTGTATATAATTTCTCTATAAAATTTCACTAGTGTTTGGATACAATCAAGGTAGAAAGGTTTCCCAATACGCCGGAGCCATGATCAGATTGTCTTCCTCGCGTCTGAAACGCTGGCCTCCCAAGAACTCCTTAAATGGCCCAAACATGTGGAAATGGCTTGAAGCCAGATCAGGACTGTATGAGGGATGTGGCATTAACTCCCAGTCGAATTTCAGTAATGTGCAAGTGGTGTTGGTGAATGATCGTGTGTACAGTTGCCACAGACAGATGTGTCTCTTCTGCAAGTTAGTGACAAGTTATCTGTTGATTTTCAAGAATCGGGCATTCCAATTGAGCACAATGTTTGCAGAAATGACTGCAGTGAGCTCATCAGTCATTGATCATTATTTGCGGACGTACAGTCTTCTTTAAAATGCTTGCACCATTCAAATGCCCGTACTGTGCTTGTATACTGGGTAATGTTTTGAACAAGGCCACATTGTTCACCTTTGAAACGCGGGCCTCCCAGGAACTCCTTTAATCCGCTCCATGGAGGCCCCGCCCCACAACCCAGAGCACTTAAGGAATCTGCCAATATTCTCGCATTGCACACACTGGAACCTACAAGGGAACCTAGACAATATTGGGCTCAGTATTTTGTGTTTTAATGTTTTGGCAGATCCGTATATACAGTTTGTACTGAATATGTATACATATATGCATATACAGTGGGGTCTAAAAGTCTGAGACCACATTGAGAATCTAGGATATGATTTCCATTCAAAATTGGAAATAAACAGAATGCTTTGGAATTTTTAAATATTAAAACAAAAAAAAATTTCGTATTTCATACAAAAAGTCATCTTTTCTACTGTAGCGCGTGATCGGATGACACTGGATCAGAATCGTGCATTTTCCCCCAAAAAACAAAGTTTTTAATTTTTACTTAGATATAAAATTAGACATAAATACGATGCAGACATATAAATGTTAAATTCCTGTTTTGAAACGTGTATGATGTTCTAGCATGGTGTTTCATTCGATGGGGAGTGTAGCATAGCAGAAGATTAATTAATGCAATTTTATGCGACGTACAGTATGTAAAAATAACGATTGCATCATTCAAACTGCTGTCCAATGTGAACTCTGACTCATAAGTTCTCAGTGGAACTGTATTTCTCTTCTTTGCAAAATCTGTTACTGTTTGCTTGCGTCACTTTCCTTTCAGCTGTGCGTCAGCCATGTTGCTTAATCAAGCGTTATAACGAGCCCAGGTCACGTGACACGATATGAAGCACACCATTCAGAAACCAGCCAAATAGTTTTAACGAAAGGAAACATTTTAAGGATCATTTAAATGTTCAGTCATTAAAATGTTTATATTCAGTATTTATTGTGATTCTTTGAAGTCGAAAATAAGCCTTGGTCTGATGCTCTGCGGGAATACTGATGTGAGAGCACGAAGAAAACTGGAGATATGTTGCAGGAGGGGAAACAGAAATCTGGTTTTATATGATAAAATAAAAATCTCCTCTTATTATCAGCGTCTTATTTTGAACAGAACGGTTATAAAGATATTTTACGGCAACATCATTAAGATCGCATGATTGCTTGATGGTAGATTGCTACTGTAATTGGTTAAGTAACATGTTGCTCCATGTCGTTCTGCTACTGATGTCTGGCGTCCAGCCAAAATGCAGAAATAAGCCAAAAATATAACCGTTCAGATTGCATTGTGGGTTTTATTACGTAGTATATTTCCTCAACCCATTCCCACTGAAATTCATCACTCACTATGGCACAGTCCCCAACGTCTAAGTCTCATCTTCACACAGAGAGAGAGAGAGAGAGAGAGAGAGAGAGAGAGAGAGAGAGGAATCAAACCTAAGCAGAACAATTAACTGATTGTGCCACGCTACGTGAAGGCTTTTTAAACACTTCCTCCCCTGAGAACAAATAATAATTATGAGACTCCGAAACTGCACCGAGTGCCTCCAAGGCTCACTAAAACAATCTGGCTGATCTGTTAATTCCTATTTACACGACAGTGGTCGACTAGCTCTTGCTGAACGGGATGAGATGAAACGGCGAGCCCGAACGGGTGGTGTGTTCGAGAGACAGAAAGACATGGAGAAAGAAGATGAAGAAGACGACGAAGAAGAAAAAAAAAAGCACTGGGTCTTGACTGAACAAGTACCAAATCAATTTAGCGCATTGACAGATGCGCCCCCAATGCGCTCCCTTCTGGCTTTTAAGATGATTTTCTGTCCGCAGCTGTGAACAAGGAGAGGCATCTGTAGATTTGAGCCACAATCGCTTTAATCTTCTCGGCTCGCTCTCATTTATTCAGCTTAAGACAAGTATAGCAGACATGAATAAATCAGTCACACTGGGCTGAAATGTCTACGCTTGTGGCTTTGATAAACATCTTATTACTATTTTAAATAAATAAAAAGATAGATAGACAGACATAAGCAAATAAATAAATCACCCAGCATCACTGCACCGATCCGGGCCAGAACCAACACTGGCCTCTACCTCGGTTTGGTGGCAGCTTCCAATCCGGCATCTATTATGTATGATTCATCGAGAGGAGGTCAAACAGCTGCTGCCACAGATTAATGTGCACATAAATATTAATAAAAGGGCTCCTAAGGCTACGCTCCTGTAATCTGCAAAACAATTTGGACTCCTGGGTAAGAACAGGAGAAATCACAAACCGAGATCCATCATTCCAGATCCTAAACATGAAGGAAAAAAAAAAAAAAACCAACATAATCCATCGTGCACTGTTTATTTATCAGAAACTCCAGAAACTCGCTTTTTTTATTCATTTTCACTGAAGAATATGAACAAGGAGAGAGACTTTTAATAAGGTAGAAAGGCTTAGATCCACCTGCGTGTACTTGAGGCCTTCCCGTGAGTATTAGTCACGCCCGTGTGCATGCGCGTCTCGAGTCTTGCATGTTTTTATGCATTCGTCAGGTATTGCAGAGCACTTATCCTCCCGGATAGTGTTCCACTCTTCCTTTTTCTTTCTCATAAACTCTACACCGTTCCAAATCCTACTTTTATATAACAACATTTCAGTTGAACACACGCATTCACGCACACAAAGACCTCCAACCAGTGCTACACCTTATATTTAGGTGGAATACCTCAATTGTTGTTTTTTTGTTTTTTTTTATCATTGAACTCTGACATATCAATCTGTGCCATAAAAATTTTTTTTTTATATATTTGGCATTTGTGGTGTAATTAAAGTGCAAGAGTTCAGCCATTATGCTAATGCTGGCGGGCTCGCTAGAACACAGAGTTAAATTGAGTTGCGGGGAGTGACAGATGGGAGACCGGGGCCGCTAATTAAATGCGAAACAGTGTGATGCAAAACTGTGCTTATTAAAATATTCCACTAAAAGCTGAGGCCTGGAACACCGGCGCAATTATCGGGTTTGCGCTCCGATTCAATGGTGGGAAATTGATGTTATGCCATACACTCAACTCGCATTTTGAATTCGCTACAGTCTACAACAATGACTGTGGGAAAACAGAGCGGTAGCTTCTCAGCGCGTTATCCATTCATAAGCAAATTGTGCGACAGTTGTGAAAGCGGCGCGTTTCAGGTTAAGTACACCGTGGAAGCAAGAAGCAAAGCCCGGGGACTCCCTTTGTGCGAGAGAAAAGTCTATTTTCTCCTGTTTAGACACTAAGCAATGATTTCCTTATGGCAAATTCACTGTCCGCTTTATCAGGAATCCCTGTACATTCATGTAGTAGGTGAGCAACGCATTAAAATAACGACAAGTGCTTTAGTTGGTGGTCACATAAAACCAGACTGAACGGGGGGGACTGGGTGGAAAAAGGGGATCTTAGTGACCTTGACCGTGGCATGAGTCTTGGCACCAGAAGGCTGGTTTGTTCTTAGCCAAACAGACTCTACCCCAATGTGGTCGTCTGCTATTGTAGCCCATCTGCTTCAAGGACTGACACATAGTTCGCTCTGAGGCGCTCGCCACAATTGTAAAGGCTGCTCGAGTTGCCGTGCATACTGTATATTCATGCCCTTTTTCATCAAAGAGGAATTTCCAATTACAGACCTGCTGCTTTCTGAATGTTATGTTTATTTTTCACACCGCTCTGTGAAGACTGCTGCACTTAAAAATCCCAGGAGATCAGCCTTTTCTGAAAGACTCAAAAGGAGTCCGTCTGGTACAGTACACTAGCAACAACGTGCCATGGTCAAAGTCACAGACACCTGCATGGTTTGTTGCCCTGTGCTGCTGAACCGGTATGTCCTAGTCATAGTTCTTCTTTAGTCATGTGCTAATATTGTGCATGCTTGACCATTTCAAGACAATAATAGAATCTACCATTATCGGCCAACTGTTTAAAGATGTACAGATTAAAAGTACTGGCAAGAGGTTTGTAACAAAAAAAAAAAAAAAAATTCTTCATAATAGCATTGAATGTAAAAATTCATAATAGCATTGGATGTAATACACAGAGTGATCCCTTGTTGATGTTGGCGGCACAAATTTGTCATTTTTCTTTCATTTACCTCAAGAGCCCAGGGCACCACTGAGAACAAGGTCTTCTTGACTGCAGCTGCCGTATAAAAAGGATTTTATTACAAAAATGCATTTACACATAAAATCACTTATAACACCTTCAACAGTGGTGCGATTTGTTACATTGAATTTGACAAAAATAACACTTTATTTTCGAGGCTACATACATAAAACACTTTCTAGCACATTATTAAGCATTATAATTGTAACATATTTGTAAATTCGTAACTATATTACAAATTCCGTCAGAAAATATGATAAAATATAAAAACCCAGTTTTATGGATACATTTTATCAAGTTTAAACTGTAGTACAAGGCATGAATTTTGCATGCAAGGTTTTAAAAATGGAACTGTATTATAATAAAAAAAAACTAACATTTAATTCAATTTCAGATGTCCAGTAGTTTTGCTGCTGTTATTGTTTTGCCTTGTTTTGACTAAACCTTTGCTTGCATTTCATCTAAAGAGCCAATCATATTCGGAGTGTTTGAAACTTTTAACCAGTATATAAAATTTGAATACTTCAACATCCAATTTTAACCTACAGAACATTCCATTTGAAAAATAAAATAAAATTTCATCTAGTTCAACATGAAAACCTACTTACAAATTTTAAAGTCTACAAATTTAGGCTATAGTGAAACATTTCTTATTCCATACAATAAAAAAAAACATTCATACTGTACATATATTTTTATTAATTCATCCTTTTACTTGCAGCTGTCAACAGTATATTCAGTTCAATTCATTTTAACAGTGGTCATTATCGCAAAGCAGCTTTACAAAATCAAAAGAAAATTGACAAATAAATGAGCCAATCATCGGTAGTCTTTTAAACAGTTCAATCTGAAAATCAAATTTAATTTATTACAATAATAAATCAAACATCAATTCTACCTACAGTATGAAATGTTCAATTTGACAAAATTTTAACGGTAAAACTTTTCAAATTTAATTTCTTTTTCCACCAAAAAAAAAAAGTCAGTTGAGTTGTTTTTAATTATCTTGCGAGTTCTTGTCGACAGCATGTCCATGACAGTGTGAAAGCTGTAAAAGGTGTAAATAGTGTTTCAACCCAGTCATAGAAATACAAATTAGATTACCACTTCAGGGTATGAAAATACATTTTGCTGACATGCTGACATAATTTCAAAATGTAATGTTGAAATAAAATGTATGGTAGATACAGTAAATACACTTTTTAGACAAAACACTAACACCACTGCCAGGTAAACTGCATAATATTGATTATCAAATGTACTGTATACCAGTAGACTGGTGAGAGGTTCATGGATACCCAAGGCTCACATACGTCTGCGGGGACCAAAAGGCTAACCTGCCCAGTCTAATTCCACACAAAATCCAATGTATTTGTACAAATTTGCTGAAAAAGTTAATGCTGGACAAGAAATGCAACAGAAGGCCCAGTGCACCATCACAGCTGGTTGTGTATGGGGCTCAGCAGGCAAAACATTCAAGGTTGTTGATCTGGACTCCAAATTCCCCAGATCTCAATCCCATCAAGCATCCGTGGAATGTGCCAGACAAACAACTGATCCGATCCATGGAGGCCCCACCCCACAACCCACAGCACGCAAAGGACCCGCTACTAATGTCCTGGTGCCAAACACCACCACACACATCACACCACCAGACCTGAGAGGTCAGAGCTGCCATGGCGACACAATCCTGGGCTTAATGTTTTGCATTTTAATGTTATGTGTATATCTCCAATAAGGTCACATGATGTCCCAAGAACCCAAAATGCTGTTAGATAAAACGAATAATTTTCAAGATAAGGCTTAAAAATTATAGACTGAACACTCTTAAACAGTTGAGCCCTAATATGAACCGATTTTTTTGTGTGTAAAGACCAAAGCCCTTGTATATAGTCCTATAGTATGCCTGACAGATATCCCACAGTATTGCATCCTAAAAGATTCATGCAATGCTTATGAATGTGTTATGTAGGTACATTTCAAATAAAGTGCTCCTCGACACATCTTAGTGTTTAATATGCTCACAGTCGCGGTTTTAACCCTTTCCTAATGCAGCCAAATTCTGCATCTTCCACAATTTCTGTGACATTGATTATAATGTGATTTTTGTTTTTTCTTTCAAGATTCGCTTCCCAGGTTCAGAGCAAATTTTAGACTTTAGAAAGTTGTCTGCTTTGCAGGGCAGGGCATTACTGCATCTCGACTTGCTGGTGCAGCTCCAATATTCTATCAGCACTTTTGCTGTGCACTTGATACGGTTTGGGTTATCTAGGACAGGATCCGGTGTCCATGTGATCCCCTGGCTTTTATTCGAGGACTGCCCTTCTAATGATTCAGTGAGGCCAAAAATAAAGACAACCTTTTAAATAGGTTAACATGTCTCTAAAATGTCCTACAAGTATTCATTAATAGCTAGAAATAGCTGGCCCGAAAGACAGGATAAAAAGATTTAAAAGCATCAATTACAGCAACTGATTTAAATTTTAAATTTACAGCTTCTGACTTACAATACAAGAATGGTGAACATTCAGCATTAGTGCAATGACTGTTCAGGGCCATTTATGAGCCCAATGGAAAATGTACATATACTGATCAGCCACAGTCGTAAGCCTGTACCTAGGTTCTGAGTTGTGCCACCAGGGCAGCTCTGGGCTCTCGGGGCATGATTCCACAAGATCTCTTGGGGACCAAAAGGCTGTGATGTGATGTCTAGCAGTGGATCCATTGGGTGCTGTGGATGGAGGGGTGGGGCTTATATCAATCGGACTGTTTGTCTTGCGCATTACATGGGTGTTTGTTTGGATTGGGATCTGAGGAGTTGCCTGCTGGGCCCTGTGCATGGTGGGCTGAGGTCTTCTGGTGACTTTCTATCATGGCCAGCATTGACTTTTTCCAGCAATTTATGGTGCATTGGCTTTTCTGCAGGATCACACAAGCTGGCCTTTGATGCCTGCGACTTTGATTGCCGCTACTGGTGTGTAGTCAAGCATACCTAAATGCATGGACATACCTAGGCTAAAGAAGATCAGGGGTCTTGCATGAGCCAATAAAACAAAAACAAAAATAAAAATAAATAAATAAATAAAAATTTTGTAATTTGTCTGTGCGTCACTTGATATTCATGTTTGTGGTTGCCGACTTACAAGCGACCCACATGAACACCATGAAACATCCTATCAGACGGCAGAGGAATAGTTTTAGCATGTGACGTACAGTATGTGACAGGTGATGCCCGTGTGGCTAGCGTTGTGAAAAAGTTTGGCGATAAGGAAATATTAGAATTTTTTTTTCTTTTAATTTACAGAATCTAAGCTCTAAATGAGAAGGAAGGAGAGTCAACAGGCAGAGGCGAAGCGATAAATAACAGTGTCAACCAGAGATGGGTGGATAGACAGGAAGACCGTTACCTGAGGTGTGTGAGTGTGTATGTGTGTGTGTGAGAGAGATTCACTGGGCCTGCCGAGGCCAAAGAAGAAGCTATTACTTAGAGTTGATGTTTATACTCTCACTCACCACAGGGTGCCAATCCATCGCAGGGCACACCCACAAACACACAGACACTCACACTATGGGCAATTTGGGAACGCCAATTAGCCCAACCTGGATATATTTGGACTGTGGGAGGAAACATGCAAACTCCATGTGCACAGAGACGAGAATCGAGCCTGGCTGGGAATCGAACCCGGACCCTGGAGGTGCAAGGTGCTAACCACTACACCACCGTGCCGCCATGATGTTTACACTGTATATTGTAATTATTAGTGTTTCTGCAGACAGGTTTTCATTTGGTAATACAGAGTGGAATCAAACTTTCACGCATCTTGGTTTTATAATCTCGTAGCCTACTATGTCTAGCGATTTATAAGTCGCTGTGTGTGTGTGTGTGTGTGGTTGTTATTAAAAGTGATTAGATTAGACTATTGTGTTTGTGGTTAAGTAAGCCTAAGTGATTTGGTCATCTTTTTAATATAAATACTGTTGTGTTTTCGGGCTCAGAGCGGCCGGAAAACAAGTCACAAGTTGTATCTCCCAAGAGAAACTAATGACAGGTTAAGGCAGCGCTGTGTATAGTCGGTGATGTTGTTCATTTCACCTGCCACTGGTGTTGATGTTATGGCTGATTGCTGTATATCTCTTGTGTATAAAATAAAAAGAACAATATATTAGATTCCGTAGAAGGAGAAATACCTTCAGCAATACAGCACTGTAGATCCAGACTTTTGGGCCACCCTGTATATATAAATATAAAGTATATAAAGCATGAGCATATGGCTTTGTTTTATATATTGATTACGGTTGTTCCTTATCATAAAACAGGTATGATACCTGCAGCATAACCTATAATACGTGTTAATATGCATTACACCACAGCGCTGCCGATATCTGAAGGTGTTGATCAAATTTTCCATAACAGGATTCTCACAGTAAGAAGAAAACAGTTTCTTTAGTAACAGTTAATTCATATTTGACCTGTATGAGAGACGATCCACATAATCAATACCTATTAAAAAGTGCATTTTTTAAATGGTCCCATTTAGTTAAGAAAAACATATAATCATTGATTACCCATCCATCCATTCACTATCCAGGCCACTTATCCTGGCTAGGGTTACAGGGTGCTTGGAGTCTATCCCAGAGAACTCGGGGCAAAGGCACGTATGAGATGCCAACTCATTGCAGGGCCAAAAGCCAACACACTTGCATACTCGTCATACACTACTGGCAATTTGGAAATGCCAATCAGCCCACACTGCATGTCTTTAGACTGTGGGAGGAAACCCACATGCAAACTTTATGCACATCGAGCGGAGGCAAGATTCGAATCCCCGGCCCTAGAGGTGCGAGGCGACTGCGCTAACCACTGAGTCACCCTGCCACATAATCATCATTATTGTAATCTAATCTTCACCCTTCCACCTTCAATAAGCCAGTGTCCAACTGTAGGCTGCTCTTGGTTGACAGGAGTAGCACTTATGATGCTGTAGCTCATCCAAATCAAGGCTTCACGTATTTTTGTGCTTTAAGATAAAAACTACTCAGTGCCGAGTGGTTTTTTTGAGTTAATATGTCCTTCCTGTCAGATTAAACGAGCCTGGTAATTTAATAAAATAAAATAATTCATATCTAACATGTGTTTCTAGCCAGATAACTGGATCTGCTCACTAGATGTTTTTTGCTTTCTGCACCATCCTGTTAAAACTCCAGAGACTGTTGTGTGTCAAAGTCTATGAGATCACACTTTTTCACCACATCATGTTTTATAAAGTATATAAAAGTATTGAAAGTCTGAAATTTTGCTAAAAGCAGACGCAAGATAACGTGGTATGTATTCTGGCACTATCAATTCATCAATTAAAATGTTATTGATATAGACGTGGTGTAGTGGTTAGCACTGTCGCCTTGCATCTCCAGGATGCAGGTTCGATGCCCAGCCAGGCTCCATTCCTGTCTCTGTGTGCATGAAGTTTGCATGTTCTCCCCGTGCTTGGTGGGTTTCCTCCAGGTTCTCCCGTTTCCTCCTGCAGTATAGATGATGCGTGAGTGAGTTACCCATATAAGGGTGGTACTGTAGCATTATGTTAGCACTGTGGTTGCCCACCTCCAGGGACAAGGGTTTGAGTCCAATCTCGGTTCTATGTGCATGACCTGCGGCCACAGTGCTAATAATAACTCTACAGTACCAACATTATATGGGTAACATTTTAGATTAATAAAATGACTTGAATTGATAATGGTGGTACTGTAGCGTTGTGGTCAGCACTGTAGCCATGCACCTCCAGGGACAATGGTTTAAGTCCAGTCTCGGTTCTGGGTGCATGGAGTTTGCATGTTCTCCCCATGCTTGGTGGGTTTCCTCTGGGTACTCTGGTTATGCTAATTGGCATTCCCAAATTGCCCATAGTGTGTGTGTGTGTGTGTGAGAATGCACTGCGAGGAATTGGCACTCTGTCCAGGGAGAACCCTACCTCATGCTTGAAGTCTCCTGGGATAGGCTCTAGGCTTCGCCTGACCCTGTACATTTACATTTAGCAGACGCTCTTATCCAGAGCGACTTACATTTTTATCTCATTACACATCTGAGCAGGTGAGGGTTAAGGGCCTTATTCAAGGGCCCAACAGTGGCAACTTGGTGGTTGTGGGGTTTGAACCTTGGATCTTCCGAACCGTAGTTCAATGCCTTAACCACTGAGCTACCCCTGGCCCCTAATCACACAAGAGGTTAAACACACAAGAGGCTAATCCTACTAGAGGATAAACCCATTGGGGATAACCATGCTAAAAGCTAAGCCTACACTAGGCGACACACAGGCATGGAAACACACAGACAGCAACATTAACTAAACAACAGGGGTCCGTTCTTCGTACGTCGCTAACTCAGTTAGCCGGATTTGATTGTTGTGGATTTGTCCTGATCTTGGATTG
>JAOVVA010000021.1:10687751-10699481 GCA_028565275.1 Leiocassis micropogon
CTTGGTGGTTGTGGGGTTTGAACCTGGGATCTTCCGAACCGTAGTCCAATGCCTTAACCACTGAGCTACACCTGGCCTGTACAGGATAAGTTGTATAGAACATGAATGAACGTTACCCATACAGGCACAACTACTTCTGAGAGGTTATACACGCGTGTGCTGGATATTATAAGCCATAACCCATAATATAGGCATTTTTACTCTATATCGCATTATACATTGGATCCATAGGAAGTTTTACCCAATAAGTCAAAACTTTCTGGGAAAAAGAACATATATAAGCGTTATTTATAAGTTTGCAGTGTTATCCACTAACCAGTACACGACTCCCTGAGCATCCAGTAAACTTCCTTTTTCCCTACACCTACTGCACTGTTACCAGCAGCGCCTTGGGACTTCGCAGTAATAGCCGCTTTCAGACAGTATTTATAATTAAGTCCCATCGAGAGGTGTACACTGTCTACATAAATCTGGGCTTCCAGATTTAGTCACCACCTTGTACAAGGCTGAGTGACAGTGCCGGCTGGAGTCATTAGCGCAGGCCATGCAGAAGTGTTCCTGTCCTTACTGCATCAGCCCGGTCATCAGTGACCCAGACAGAGCCGCAGGGCTCCGTCTCCCACAGACAGCCTCCCTACACACACCTTCCAGAGCTTCATTAGTTCCTCTGTGAACGCTGTATATCATACACACATACATGTCAGACATAAAAATACAAATCTGGATAAGAGAGCGATTGTGAGAAACGTATGGTCATGTATGTGACATAGGTGAAAGATTGAGGGGAAAGTAGAAAGAGTAATATTTGGAGAATTTTGTTTTAGTGAATTTATATACATCCTCTGCATCCATAGTATATTACACATGTACAGTAATGTCTTTCTACTTGAAATCTACACAAAAAAGGGTGTATTCATAACATTGGTTTAAAAAAAGGACAGCTTTAAGGAGGAAAAAAGTATTAGGACATCTAGTGTGTATAGTGTAAATGCATAGAATAAATAAAAACAAATCAATTCTAGATAAAACGATGCAAAATAAAATGCAATTTGCCAAATTTCTTATGCCAGTTGCACATCATGTCATTCCATGACATCATTGTTTGATAAGTATCAACCACGATGAAACAGCTTTCTAAAGTTCGCAAAGACGACATTATTAAACAACACAAGAACGAAAAAAGCTACAGAGCCAAAGACTACAGAGTCAGTATAGCTGGTTCATAGTACAAACACAGAAAGTTCTTGGAAGCCCAACTAACTAATCCTGCTTGGATGCCAGATCCAACAAAAAACAGACTAACGATGAGGAAGGTAAAAGTAAAGCAAGGGGTCACTTGAAATGAGTTGCAGGATGACCTGAAAGCAGTTTTACAGTTAATAACCCACAATCTGCATCTCAATCATCTCTGTTCTTACAACTGACAAAACTCCTCTGAGAAAAATGGAGCACAGAGATGTGGATTTAAAATTAGTTAAAAAGAACTAAAGAAAAAACCTTTTGCAATTGAACTCCGATCAGACAAAACAAAAATAGAGCGCTTTGGCAAGATCCGAGTGCAGGTTTTCTTTTCTTTTTTATATTGTGACGCTTTCTCATTTCTATTTTTCTTAAAAGTTAATGCTAAAACTAAAATTACTGTAACACATGAGGCTGTGTTAATATTATTATGTAATCATTATGTCATAATCTTGTAGTTGGTCTTTCGGCTGCTCCCGTCAAGGGGTCGCCACAGTGGACCATTTGATCTGCACACACAACTTGGCACAACTTGGTACAGGTTTTATGCCGGATGCCCTTCCTCGGCTTGGGACTGACACTGCATCCAGTGGCTGGGCTTTGGGCTTTGGGCGGAAATCGAACCCAGGCCTTCCGCATAATAAATGGTGCAAAAAAAGTATGTTTTATTTTCCATGCCCATGTTCCAGTTGGGTACTCTTCCTTGTCCTTGTCTGGCAAGATGATGACCTGGTGTTCCCCTTTGACCCAAACAGTTTTGCTCCCAGTGCAGTCCACTCTACTTTGCAGGGAACTACTAGATTTACATTTAAGGAATTTGGCAGACGCCCTTATTCCGGAGTGACTTACATTTTATCTCATTATACATCTGAGCAGTTGAGGGTTGAGGGCCTTGCTCAAGGACCCAACAGTGGTAACTTGGCGGTCATGGGGTTTGAACCTTGGACCTTACGAACCATAGTTCAATCACTACCTGACTACTAGGCAATCAGAACCCATCCAGAGACAAAACACAACAGTACAACTGTTTGAACAGGGAAAACAGATCCAAGACAAAAAAACAGCTACTGTAAAACACAAGCTGCATTCCATTTTATACTGCAGTGTACTTTAAGCATCCCCTTACTTCCTGTTGAGGGAATATCGGTTAAGGAAACATCCCTCAACAAAACAAGCGATGTCACAAATGCAGACATCACCTCCTCCCAGCATTACTATGGAAATTTCACACTATGGATTTAAAATATTGAATATATATTGGAACCCATACATTACAAAAGGTATACAATGCTGAATAACCCAGGTGTTACTGTATGTGGTCGTAGCACGAGGGTGCAGCCTGGGATGCAGAGTGATACATTATAATTAATCGTCCCACTGGTGCTACGCTCTACAGGTTGGGTGAAAATTAACTAGGCATTCAAAATTAGTAATAAAATCCAGATTTATAATAGACATTTATTGAAACAAATTGTACATGTACTTTATTACATAGGAAAAGTGAAAGCAAATCTTTAAATTTCGATATAGTCACCGATAGCCTGGGATGGAATGCAGAAGGAAGTCATTTGAGATATTGCTGAGAGCCTCCTAAATCCGTGCCTCCAAGTCCTCCAGTGTGCGAGGCTTTGTCCTGTATATCTCCTCCTTTTCCTGTAGCCCCACAGGGAAAAAAATTACATGGAGTGAGATCTGGACTTCATGAGGAACAAAAGACTGGAACAAAAGTCAACAATGCAAAAAGAAAAAAGTCAGAGGAAAACCACGGCACAATAATTTGGCTAGGTGGGTATCATCGTGATAGAGGACCGCAAACGATGAACTTGGGTTACATATCATCGAAGGAAATATGAATGGATCTATGTACCATGATATACTGAAAACTGAGTCTTAAAAATTAATACTAAAATTAGGAAACAAGCAAATGAGCCTAGTTGCCTACAGCCAAAGTCAAAATTCTCAAGAAGACCTTGCATGGCCAAGACAATCTCCTGACTCAAATCCCCATTAAAAATTAACGAGGATTTTACATTTGCAAGCTCATCGCTTGGACCTGTGTAACCTTGGGTAATTGAAAACGATTTACTGAGAGGAACGGCCCAAAATTCAACCGCAATGCTGCAAAGAGATAATTAGTATTCTTCTTGCAGATGTTTCTAAGCTGTAATAAACAAACAACGACAGCGTTAAAAACAAAGTACTCATATTGATCAATTGTAGCGTTGGCATATGCTAAGCATGAATATTTAAATATTGTTTATTCTTCTAAATACATACTTGTTTTTGCTGGTTATATTTAAAAGTAGAAAGATGTTGTGTCTGTGTACATTTTGAAGTGTAGACATGCACGAGAAGTACCAAAGTTTTTGAATATTTATTTCTCCTCATTGTATCACCTCGAATACAGTCAATATAGCATAACCGAATTCTACTTAAAGATAAATCATTGCAAAAAACAAAACAAAAATTTTTTGCATGCATGTACATTTGGTATCTACATTAATCACTCAGCCCTCTCATTTTTCCTGAAATAAATGAACCATCAGTGCAAATTCAACAAAGATAATTAAATTGCCAGAGGAACTCGGAGGCCAGGAAGAAATATGAAATAACACCATTTGCCTGATTGTCGTGGGGGCAAATTACCAAATGATGCTCTATACAAATTAACCGTCCCGCTCATTTGTCAACGCGCTCAAATGACGGCCCTCTCACGGAATCAGGTTCTGGAGAAAATGCATTTCCCCTCCAACCCATTAACAATTCGATAACTTATGCAAAGCGCAGTTTGTTTATTCCTTTCTGTCTTGCCATGCTATACATAAATCTCTCGTATTGCAATCTATTATTATTATTATTATTATTAATTTCTTGTTTTTTTGCGCTGAAAAAGCAGTCCGCGCTGAAAATTTGCAGGCGAATAAAAGAAACTGCGCATGTTCGCTCAGAACTTGGTCTTGTTGTGTGTGGTCGATTTCTATGGGAGATGTAAATGTGAAGTTACTCATGAGTGTCTGTGATCAGAGAAGCATGGAGAACACTGCTGGATCCGCTCAAGCTGCTCGGTCTGCTCCATTAGTTCATCCCGGTTAATGCCTATGGATTAGGAGGTTTGTTTAAGAGGAAAGCCATTCAGGATTCTGCGCGGATCAACCAAACCATCTGAAGAGGCTTTGTGAATTTAAATTTTTTCTTTTTGGTAAGTACAGGACTGGAAATGTAAAATATGTCGTGGTAAATCTTCTGTCGCTTAAGGACTGTTGGAGCATGAGCCTCTAAGGAAAGAGCACCAGATCCTCCATAATCCCATTAACGGAAGTTGAACTCAGATGTTAATGTCTGGCTACATGTGTACTATTCTTAGCAAGTGATGAAACATATACAAAAATTAGATAATTGAAGATTTGAAACCAGTTAACAGTCAACAGGATCAAAATGACATTTCATCACACTATGAAGACTTACTATTATGGATGAGAAACTAAATTTATATGGTCATTATAAGCAATAATAGGAAAACCTTACACGGGTGCAGGACTCTAAATAGAGCCTTACCCGACAGCGATAGTGGACTGGCCTGAGAGTCAAACAAATGACAAAGAATGCAACGGTTTGCAGTCCTGTCTGATTGCAAATGACAGACCAGGTCTAAGGATTGGATAATTGCCTGAATCAGTATTAAACATGTTGCAGAAATAGAACCCTGAAATTACTTCTTATTGAGGTCCGGCGTCAAGAGAACAGGTTATTGAGCTTAACACAAATTTGAAGGATTGCTATATTTTCCCGGCTCCCTATACACATCCGTTTTTTTGTAGGAGGACAGTATGTCATTTAAAAAGTTAAAAAATATGGTCGACTATTCTGGGATTGGTAACAAGCAGACCTTTTAACAAGCTGTAAGAATGCCGCCGTGGAATAAAGTGCTGCTAAATGTAAGCGTAGCCTTGCTCCCAACTACCTGCCAGTGTCCTATACCTGACAGGAAGTTAAGTAAAAACAGATAAGTTTAGCTCAAGTCCTTTTTTTTTTTCTTCTTCCTCCTTGAGAAACCGCAGCTAATTATGTTGAGGCCTAACCCATTAACAAACCTGAATCCAATGAAAACTAAATGTCCAAGCAAATGGACTGTAGTGTCTATCTCCATTAATGCTTGAAATATTAATGGAAACATCAGCCGTGCCTATCAAGTCAACACTGGGCTATTTATCTCAGGATAATTGCAAAGAGGTGCACACATCCTGCAGAGGCATACAGGTGGCATGCATGAAAGTCAAGGGATGAAACTTTTGTACTTTTGACTTGCATGAAGCAAAAAAGTTAAACACACAAATTGGAAGCCAAAAATGCGCAAAATAAAGCACTGGAATAGGAATTAAAGGCTCCACATGGTAGCATTAACGCCAGGAGTTGAAATGTTGGGAATCTTGTGGCCTGATCGCTCAGAGAGGTGATCTGTGATATGTTAAGGTTTTTAAAACAGTTTTCACACATGAGCAAATCATCATTCTGAGAACTGACCCTTCCTCCTTTCTGACATTAGAAATCATACCTCAGCTCTGTTGTTAAGGTGCTGATCAGAAGGTCCCAGGTTCAAACCCCAGCACTATGAGTTGTCACTCTTGGTCCCTCGAGCAAGTGCCTCAACCCTCAACTGCTCAGATGTAAGATGAGATCAAATGTAAGTCACTCTGGATAAATGTAACTTGTTTTTTCTGCCCTGAGACGTAGCCCATTGCTGTCTATGGAAAATATTTTTCGTCCTATTTTTTGTCCTCTACTGATCTGATAACCTTAAACGAAACTGATCACCATGACCCCAATCTGAACGGCACCTAAATTACACTCTGTTTATACCTGACTATGTTAAAACACAAGGTTTTTATTTCTTTCTGCAGCCGATTCGAGATCATCCAGAGATGGTCCATAAGGAGGTCATCACTAAGCCCCCTGAGGCCACAAAAAGGTCACATAATTTCTGGAGGAGTCTTTTACCTAAGGGCTCGTGTCTGAAACTGGATGTGACGAGCGGACCTGCAGGACCCGGCGGACAAGCGTCAGCCTGTCAAATGCACTGCCTTCTCAAAATGTGTCCTGTAAAAAAATAAATAAATAAATAATAAAAAAAACACCCCAGTGGTGTAGGATGCTGTGCCTTTGGTCATGGAGTTTTTTTAGAATCATGAACAAAAAAAAGAAAACAGTCACGGTCACTTACAGTGAGTCTGACGGCAGTCTATAATATATAAAGGCCATTCAATTAGGAGGTGCATGAAGAATTGGTACTTAGAAATAACCTCTGCGGTTGAATACAAGTAATATGGATAATTAAAGAAGTGATGCCAAATGTAAAGTGCAAGCAAGCAATTAAGAATATCAAATATTAAAATGAAGAGAGATCAGACAGACAGTGCTCCTGTATGACCTTGAAATTGCTCGGGGAATTGTCAGCACGGCTCTGCACTAGTCACCAGGCTGCATTTTCAGGCGTGTTCATGTCACGTTAGTGCCTGCTGGGTGGCCACCGAGCCACATGCTCCCATTAAATATTTAAACCAATGAAACCTGCCCAGGGGGGGTTTGAGCTTCCACATCTGGCTGAAACCATCCCTGAGTACACCCCGAGATTGCTTCTCGGTGTGCTCCGACATCTCATCACGGACTCCATAGAAAACGAAACACAAAGCCGGAGTGAAGGAGTAATGACAAGCCACTGGGAAGGTCAACGCTTGGCTGAGCCGAGAGACGAGGAAGGACAAACGGTGAAAGAGGAAAGCGGGCTGCGGGGTGGCGTGGGGGCAGGTGAGCGTTCACCTTCATCTCGGCAGGGGCGGGAATGAGTGTCCTCACTCGGGATGTGGACAAAGCGTGGGGGGAATGTTAAACACTGGAAAAAGTCAGAGAGCAGACAGCATCAGGCCACCTCACGGCCCTGTGCGCTCTGCTCGATGCACCGTGTCCAACCTCACCCCAGTGAGATGACATGAAGGAGCTGAATTTACTACTGACTAGTTAGACTGGTTTATCATCAGAGCATATACTATAACTAATGTTGAGCAGGAATTTAAAAAAAATTCCACCGCTTTAAACAATTATTAGGGATACCGGTACGTATTAATGGAGTTATCCAATTGGAGTGTCATGTGGTAGCAACAAGATGCAGATACAGTACAGGCCAAAAGCTTTGAGGAAGGTCCACGTCGAACTTCAGAATGAGGGAAAAGTGTCATGGATGTTAGAACCAGACGGTCTGGTTTGAGTATTTCAGAAACTGCTGAGGAAATCAGAGTTTACACAGAATACTGCCTCAGATTCTTGTTCTTGGCTGTCAGGAATGAAGCTTGATATAGTCCTCTAGTGCTTCCTTCTCAAGGTTTGATGTGTTGCCCGTTCTGAGATGCTTTTTAGCAAGAGATCAGCAGTTTCTGAAAAAACTCAAACCATTGGTTGGAGACCAACAGCCATACAAGAGTTAAAGTTCCTTTTTTTCCCCCATTCTGATGTTTGATGTAAACAGTAACAGAAGCTCTTCATCTGTATCTCCATGATTTAGGCATTGGAATGCTGCAGCATGATAGATAGATAGATAGATAGATAGATAGACAGAAAGACAGAAAGACAGACAGACAGACAGACAGACAGACAGACAGACAGACATACTTTCGCCTTAAGAACTTGATTTTGCAAGAAATCTGTCCCGGCATATTCCCCCAAACCAAGAGGAATCATAAATTAAAGGTTAGGGCACTGTCTGTTTATTTCATATTTTATTTCATTTATGGTACATGTCTTTTCTAAATGTTTTGATTTTTTTATATGCAAAAATATAATTATAGTGTTGAAAATTTGGTAATATTGGTAATTTTTTTGGATAACCGGAACGGATTATCTGCATTAACATTATTTCCTATGGGAAAATGCGTTGTGTTTCGCAAAACAAAATTTCGTCTTAAGACCTCACCTCCAGAAAGGATTAATTTATATGCTGAGGTACCAGTGTAGTAGTGTCTAATATATTGCCATTGTGTAACTTACAAGTGCACGTCAAATGAATAGTTTTACATACATACCTTACATGGTATATTAGGAACAAGAATATGTGCAGTGGCTAAAGAATGCATAAAACTATGAAATGGAAATTGTTATTATAAAAGAATCTTAAACTGTACACACAGTATGCAGTCAATTCCTTGCGCAGTTTATCGATTTAAAGTGTTTTAAAAAGTTTTCATTTTAAAATGGTCACTGGAGATGCAGGTCTAAGGTCTGCTAGTAGTCCAGAGCTTTGGTACGGCACTCGCAAAAACATGACAACTTATAGCCAGGCTTTTCGCCAAGACTGAATATAAGCTTATACTGAATTCAAAAATTAAATAGAAACCAACGAATAAAAGCTGAGGTTATATGAATTACCAGAAATTCCTGCGTGTTACTATTCTAACCATGTGTGAAAGAACTGAGTTTTTTTATTTTTTATTTACATGTCTTCCCCAAAATAGGAATATACAGCACTATGCACTGTTTGTCAATCATGAGCATTCATCCTGATTCAGTCAGTCTTTGGACTACTGGGAATACAGTAAAGCGCTCAACCTTCTTCTAAACAATTCATACACTTCTCTTTCACACTCCAGCCAAACGTACTCAAAGTAACCAGCTATGACAACGTACTCGTGAAACTTCATACTGACCCACTATCCTTATCAGTAAATAGGAAAAAAATGAGCACTGCAACATGAAACAATAGGTTGATGCTGTTTTCATGTTTTTTTTAATGGACAATGCAACTGATGTGAAATGGTTTCATAACAAGATGTTTAAAATACACAATACTAGTTCTAAACTCGCGGAGGCCCCTGAATTGAGTGGACATGGTTCCGAGGCACTTGTGGACGTTGGCTGAGGGTCCAAACTGTGCGAGAGCCCTTGATTTTCATTATGGATAGAACTGAAGTCCTTCAGCGTGGTTCTCTACAGCCTCGTCAGTACGGTCACACGGCACCATCAAAGCCTCTCTGCTTTGATCAACTCTTCAAAAGCCTTTCTGGCCCCTTCTTAGCACGCGCTCGCCTGCTTTATGACAGGCCAGGATTTCTTCTAGTTTTGATATTAAACACTTGCTTTAATTCATTTTATCCATACTGAACTTGTTTTACCCCTCCATCTCTACCATATACTGTACAGTATATAGTGATATATAAGTACTGACCAGCCATAAGATGAGCCACATGAGTTGTTAATCTAACCTCCAAATTCCCTCCAAACGAGCATCCCATCCACGCAATGTGCCGGATAAACAAGTCCAATCCAAGGAGGCCCCACCGTGCAACCTACAGCACCCAAAAAGAAAGAGAAAAAGGAGAGCAGAAAAAAAGAGGAAAAAAATAACAAATGGAGCCAGTGCGTACTTTGCATTCTGCTTCTTTAGTCTGCATTTTCTGTCCCCAGATTTTGTATTTCAAGCTTTAGGCAAGTGCTTGTCTTTTTTGCAGCATTATCTGCATTTCCATTTGAAGACTACATTAGCACAGCCAATGCACAAACCTAACCTATATATTTGTGAATATATGAATAAGCCAGCATATCCCCACATCCCCACTATAAGATGGAGGTGTTCAGACTGTATAGAAGGGATTGCTGCGGGGCACTGTGAGGCTGAAAATACCAAAAATAAATATTTAAAAGACTGTATCAAACTGTTATTCATTTTGTGTAGGAACATTTTAAATCATTGGAACATACTTCAAAAAAGGCGCAAGACAATTTTTTTCTGCTTCATTCATTTTCCATAATGCTTTTAAAGATTTGGAGCATATCCCCGAATTAGAGCATATCAGGGCACAAAGCAGGGGGGGACATACACTCACATAGTGAACGGAAACCAGAGTACCTGGAATAAAATCCAACAAAGAACCGGGTGAACTTGCAAACACGCAGACCGGACGTGGGTTTTCAACCTCCAAGCCTGAAAAGATAAGGTGAAAAAGCTCTGCTAAGCTCATGCTCTCAAATATTTTTTATAATAAAAATGCCGAATTATTTGTCAGCATTTGCACACCATGATATTAACAAATGCTTCTATTATGAAACCAATCATGTTTCATCAGAGCTTCAAAGACGCATTGATCTAGTTGGATTGCTTTCTCTTAAGGTAAACGGATAACATTTCGAGTTCACCAAAATAAATGAAAAGGTAAAAATTGGTACTTTTGGAAAATCTGAAAATGTTGACTAAAAATCACCTTGCTTGTTTCTCCACTCAGCTTATTCTGATGCATTCATACAATTCGAGCAGAAGATCAATAATGCAGGACTAGGCATGATTTTTCTTTATTGTTGTCAGCTCTGTTCTATTTCAAGACCCTTTTTTTCATGTGTTTTTTATTTATTTATTTATTTATTTTTTATTAGGCAGTTAATAACAGGCTATAAAAACCCTGGGCAAATTGAACGACTTGGCCTGGCTTTATACAGTATGTACACGCTGCAGTAGTTTAAGTATCCTGCTGACAAGTTTCTTTTTGTTAGGTGAGAGTTATAATAAAATAAATAAAAAAAAAAAAAAAAAAAATAGAAACCTTAGAAACTGGTCTCATGGGGGGAAAAAGTCAGAATAAGTCTCCTATAGGGCAGACTGCCTGTTTTGGGACAGTTTAGTACTTTGTGAAACAGGATTTAGAATGAGAACAGGCAGGCCTGGGACAAGGGGGGAAAAAATGGAAAAGCTCTTTATTTAGCCACAGGAGCCATGCTTTTCTGTGTGCATGGCTGGAGATTCTGAAAAGACATAGACTGACACAGATCCATTAGGGAGCCTGGCCTCTTCTTAGTGCCAGAGACCTGGGAAAAGACTCGGTTGCCTCTCTTTCTCTTCTAATCTCTTTCCTCGTTTACCTCATTTTCTGCAGAGTAACTATACAGGGACATTGAAAGTTGTTGGATGTATTTGTGTGAAGCTATGTTATATTCCGCAGCTCCCTCTGTTAGAAAATGGCCTTCATCATCTTTCAGCTCCGTTCAAAAGCGCCGTAATCACGCAAGTCCGACAGACCCGAAGGTATAGGATGCAGTGTATGGAAAAAAGATAAACTGTTTCTAAAGATGAAGGATAACCACACACACACACACACACACCGCACACACGGCCTTAGGTATAAATATCATCCCACACTTTCTACCGCATGGCAAATGCGGACAAATTAAAATTCCTCCTGGACAGCAATCTAAGGCGGGAGCCGTGTCTGAAAAAGCAAGACGTGATGCACATGTCGGCGTCCGCTGCCCACAAAGAAGTGGAGGTGCTCGCATGGATCACTTTTAATGAGGCTGTCCGCTTTCACACCACTCAGTATTCTATCCCAGTTTAAAAAGGCTGCTATACTTAAAGGCAAACGTCTTCATACCTGTTAATTAATTACACATGCTTCATAACAACCCCCCCCCCCCCCCCCCCCCCCCCCCCCCCCCCCCCCCCCCTCCCCCCCCCCCCCC
>JAOVVA010000021.1:10718285-10745044 GCA_028565275.1 Leiocassis micropogon
AAAACTACCATTATTATGTGAGAGACAAAATAAAATACAGTAAATAAAATCCAGAAAAAAAGTGCATTATCCTCAGGCTGCCCTTTATGTGTCTGCTGTAATGTTTTTAATTATGGAAGATTAGAATCCTTTTTTTTCTAAGGAACTATTAAAGGGAGGCGGAAAAAAGCTTTATTATTAATAGGTAGCAACGATTTAATAAAGACTTACTTTTTAATTAAAAAAAAAAACACTTGCATCCACATATTGATCTATTTTCACTTTGATTAATTTTCCTACTTTACCCATAAACCTGCATATAATGGCATTAGGCAAGTACCCTCTACCAAGCACTCTTGGCTTGTAAATAGTCCCAGGTTAGCATGAATCAATCAATCTCTCTAGTTCTGTTTGGAATTGCTTACCTTCAACAGTTGGATAGCTGTGATGCACTGTGTGTCCAGACACCTTTCTATCACAGCCAGCATTAAGTTTTTCCTACTGCTGTAGCTCTTCTATGGCATCAGATCATACAGAATGGCCTTCGCTCCTCAGTGACACTTGGACACTCATGACCGTGTCACCAGTTCACCCTCTGTCCTTCCGTGGACCACTTGATGTAGGAACTAATCACTGCATACCAGGAAACTCCACAAGACTTTAACTCTTCACACCTGTGCTGTTGCATCCTGGAACTTTGAGTCAAACATTTGCATCATAATTTCTCTTTTTGAAATTGAACAGTGCTAGAAATGAAATGGTAAGGAAGAAATTAAAGCCTTTTATTTTTAAGATTTGTTTTTTTTTTTTGCAATCAAACTCGATTGTAACAGTCCGAGCAATGACATTAGTGAAGGTGGCAGACAAATGTTACTTTCTTGCAGGAATAATAAATAAATGAAGTAAAAAAATCTTTACTAATGTAGGTATTTATAATGTCCCTTTTTAACGTTACAGTATATTTATTTTTTATTCCTGCCTGTCTGTTTACAGATATTATAGTTATAGTGCCCCCTAGTGGCAAATAGAGTGCAAGACAACATTCAAGACATAATGAATTTATTTAAATGGTTGTTTGTCTATAAAAACAAGACATAATTAGGTTGATTTCTGATTACTGTTTTCTTTTAAAAACCGCATGAGGTGTTAGAGGGACAAAAAAAAACAACCATAAATAGTACAGTGAGTGTAGCAGTAGGCCATTTTTAACCATGTTTGCCTAACGATCGTATTGTTGTAGTACTAGGGAAGGATGTATATTTGTTTTTGTGAGGACAACTTCCTTAGTGTTCTGTAGTCTTGTTGTTGAAAACATGCCTGTTAATGCTGTATAATAAAAAGACAATGTTCATTATTTTTTGCATAATTTTAATAGAGATATATTTGCATGAGTCACTGACAGTCATTAACCTCAACCACATTCAACAGCTGACGCATCGTGTGTCCTTAGCGACATTACATTTTTCACAGTTTCTGAAATATATTTCACGTTTTAAAACAGGACACATAAAACATTTCCATACAGCATTTAACAGTTTTAAAATATACCTACAATACTACTATAGTTATACTCTACTCGGACGAATGTATGATACAGGTCCTCAGTTTCACACACTGTAAACCTCTGAAATGGTTTTGACCTGAAGCGTGTGCTTTGCTTTCAGCAAGATTTTCTTACATGCAAGTGAAGAGCAGCAGCAGCCGAATGGACAGATTTGCATTAAATTGCTTTGACAAATGTCCTTTGTGGACGAACCAGGAGAATGCACGCAGTCGTACTTGCACAAATTCTGTAAACATATTACAACACACAGTATATTTAATCCAGAAAAAGAAAAAAGACCAGCATAAAAAGATTTCTGTATATGTAATGTGAGACCATTATAGATTTTTAAAGATCTACTTATATACATATAATTATTTGGTCCAACATTAAATCTATACCAGGAACTTAAGCGTTCTGCCTCATCAAGGCTGATCCTCAGCAGGAGCTGCATCACAAATCGCCATTATCAGAGAACACCCCTCTGATATAGCTACAAAAGTTATGAAAGTATAGGAAGGCTTTAGTTTAAAAAAAAACAACAAAAAAAAAAAACGACCATGTTCAGCCAAAATATGTTTAGTGTCCGATGGTTGCTTCTGTAGTTTGTAGTCGAGCTAAGAGTGTAAAGTTCTTCAAAAGTAATGGGGTGGGTGTGGGTGGGGCGACTTTTTTTTTTAGGAAACCACATAGTTATTAAATAAAGCCAAAAAAAGATGATGTGGTTTGTGACCCAGTGGAATCTATTATCATGACAAAAGCCTCGCTGTATTACAGAGTTGGTCATGCTGGAGAGCCAGGTCAGCTTGTTTACATGGGATTCTATTTGTTAGCAGTCTGTCCTCAAGCCCCTGTCTCCAAAATTGTTGAAATCTAGAGGCTAGGCTTGAAGTGTATTCTAATATGGGTTTCCCCCCGAATTTCATGGTTTACTCCCACCCCAAAAAACATGTTAGATCAGCTATTCTTGTTATAAAGGGGTCCGTGGGTGTACTTTATAGGGTACATTCCTGCCTCAAAGCCAGAATTCCTGAGATCCTCCATGACCTTGACCAGGATAAAGCAGATGATGATCTCACCATATTAGACTCTTATCTCTGACACAAAATAAACTAGCAGACACCAAACATTCCTTGACTGATAATGGACCCGTGAATATAAGGTCTAACTACTCCTTCAGGATTTAATAGAAGTCAGTTTAAAAAGTGGTACAGCTCAGCTGATGATGAAGACTCTGGGGCCTTCTTCTCTCATCGGTGGGAGGCTGTCCACGTTCTCAATGAGAATGTGCTTGTCTTCCCTCTTTCCTGGGCTATTCAGGGCCTGCGGCTGGCACAGATTATTTCTCAGCTCATTCAAAGTCACACGCAGATCCTTGAAAAGATGAAGCATGCTCACACCAAGAACGATGACCAGGAAGCCTCCGATGGTGCCCACGACGTCCACGGCTGACATAGAGTTCCATTCTTTGAACAGGATGATGGAGGTGGTGAGCACCACGCTGGTGAAGAACACGTAGTAGATAGGGTAGACAAGCAGCGTGTTAAAGGTGTCCAGAGACTTGTTCAGGTAGTTGATTTGGATGATGACGGAAGCCACTAGAGTCAGCAGGAGTATCCAGGTAAGAGGATTACTGAGGACGGTGGGCTGGACGATGACTGTACGGAGGAAGATGCCCAGGCCCTTCACTGAAGACACGGTGAAGGCTCCGAGCAACGAGCAAATGCTTATGTAGATTAATATGTTGGTGTGACCAATGCGAGGAGAGAAGTAAAAGATCATAACCAGACAGGCTATGAGAAGGATGCTGGCAAAAACTAGGAAACCTTGAGGAGACAAAAGACGATTGTTAGGTTTTGTCCTTTCCTTTTTCCAAGGTTTTTTCTTGATTTATAATCAACATATGCTTTAAAATTCATTAGACATTAGTAAAACCAAGCAACACACAGACTAGCTTTTGGGCTGTCTTTAAAACTTCAAAACACCTTCCTTCAGAGGTTCTTTAGATCTTTTTCAAGACAACAATAGTATGAGGGCTTTTGAAAATTAGTCCTGAAGACATCTGATGTCTTAAACTTTTTAAAGCTTGAATGGGTCCTACAGTATAAGTGTGCACTCAGACGATCCCATCATTAACACCATGTTATATCGGTGTCGTGATCGTGAATCTACTTCATTCGTACTCCACACTGTTAGCACTGCAACTACTATATCTGGTTAAGTCTGCTGTGACCATCTTGAGAACGAGGCCCCTCTGCATTACTGCCTCAATACTCAGATTGAAGCAAAGACTTGAGAAAGAAAATGAGGACTCTTAAATTGGGACATGAACTTAGTCTAATTTGAAGTTTGGCAAGATAAACCTTTGCCAATTTGCTAACACGTACTAGCTTTATTTCACTATGTTAGCAGCTTCTCTTTGCTAATTCCAGGTTAGACTACAGTAGCATCAGTTCCAGTAGCTAATACTGGGTAGGAAGCAAGTCGAATTGTAGCTAAAGGTAAAAACTGAAGGATGACTTTCTTGTGATTAATTCACGAAACTATGTAGCATGTGTCAGAAATGGAAAGATGTTTAAAAAAAACAGTTTTAAAAAAAAGTAGTAAGTAATAAATGAGAGTAAGAGTTAAGTAACAGTTAAGTTACTTCTTACATAAAAACATGATAAACTTCATTCCATTAGTTACAACTATTATATTTTTTTTTAATATATAGTTACAAATATTAACAACCATTAGTCAATATTTGACTTTTCAATACTTTAGAACAAGTTCCACTTTCAATTGATAAGGTTTTGACACATTAAATGTACTTTGACCATCTCATAATTTAGCCCCACTCCTAGCCTGAATGCAGTTGTTCCTCTTTGTACGTCTTTTATATATATATATATATTTTTTACAGATAAATAGATATTTTTACAAACATATGAATATGAATATAAATTAGAAGCTGATCCGAAGGTATCGTAGTTCTTAATATTGCATTAAAATGTATGCTCCATAAAGGAATCCCATTTCTTACACACTCATAGCATGAAGCTCTTCACCTGCCCATGTGCTTCTACTACTTTTTTTTTTAAGTATTATTTCTTCAGGTCTCGTTATTATTGTATCTCATTCAACCCTTCTCTAGATATATCCTAGTCTAATTTGTATTTCATTCTTTTAGTTTGCTTACGAATGCCAGTCTGGGTTCTGTAGTTAACTTCTAAGATCAATCCTTACCTCATAACATGCTTTTTATATCCTTAGAGAGTTTTTTTTTTTTTCTTGTTTTGTCTCTATATATTCTCACGTATTGTACTTGATGTTATACAATAACACAGCACAGTTTCGATCACAAATCTAATTTGATTTAGGAGCACTGGCATCTAATAGGTCTTGGTTTCTACAGGACAGTGCTCATCTACAAAAAAGGCTGCCATTTCAGAAGGGTCAAATTATTGGCCTGCACCAAGGAACATTACTGCAATTGGTTTAAGAACAGTCCAACATTTTGTTAAATCTTAGAAGGATAGAGCTGCACTGGAGCTTCACAGAAGATATCAAATGACAGCATAAACGGAGATGACTTAAACCCTTGGTGAAGTTTCACACCCTATTCCAGAGGATAAGAGTGGAAGTGTCCAGTGTTATGATCTGGGGTTGCTTTAGTTGGTTAAATCTTGGCTGAGCAATATTACAGTATGGGGTAAAAAAAAATGAAGTCTGCTGATGACCTGAATGTACTGACTAAGCAAGGGATCACATTCATGCATTTTTTTCTTCCCAGATGGCACAGGCATAATGTTATATATTATTCCTAAAGGTATAACCATTTAGTGCTGTTCTCCACTTTGGAGCAATAATAGCTGTAATTTGTGTCAGAACTTATTACTTTATTGCGGTGTTGATTATTTCCCTTATTCCTAACTTTTAGGATTTTTTTTTCTCCGTGTCTCATTATGTTTAGGGTACTGTTTTTGTTCCACTTCCATGTTAGTGGTTAACCTCATTGTGGTTTGTTTGTCAGATTGCTTCTGCTTTCCATTGTCTGTCTAATCCTGACTATAAATACATCCGTACAGACTTTAATGCACATCGGGGCTTAAGTTACATTGCTAATGATTGCGTATAAAGCATGAAGATAATGAAGAAATAAACAAACAACAGAAAGGAATATATAATTCAGTGTCATGAACAGGACTAGAAATAAAGGGAGGTAAATCTTTTGCACACCAGAAAGGAAGTATATTTTTGGGAAGTGGATTAACTAGACGCACCTGGGTCCAGCAGCTTATCTGTCATCTCATCCAGAGTCGTCACAGCTTCCTCTTCTGGTGCATGGATGACCATAATAGTGCTTCCCAAAAGGCTTAGCATGCAGCCGAGCTTCCCTATCAGGTTCATCGTTTCCCCAAAAAGGTGAGAGGACAACACAGCGCTAGAGACACAGAATTAAAGACAGCGAACACAACAAAGGTTTAGTTGTTACTTGAAATTCTGGATATCCTACCTATAAATTAATCCTTAATATGAAATCCATTGGTCATGAAAATCCAACATGATAACAGGAAGTAAGTTCGATGCAAGGTCTTAAACAGCTTTGCATACTGTATCTTACACACCCACACCATCCCTGTTGTTAATAATATTAAATACAATAAAGGTCAAATCCAACAGATTATACACTCACACATACACACACCATAACATTACATAACATTATCACATTAACAGTGATTAGCAATTATACAGTATACCAGTAAACTGGTGACAGCAGCTTGGGCACCCAATATCATCAATGACCATAGAGACCAAAAGCCAGCCCATCCGGTCTGATCCCACATAAAGATGCTGGCCATGATAGAAAGGCACCAGAACACTCAGTACACCACAGCCCACCCTGCACGGAGCCCAGAAGACAAAGCTCTCAAGGGCACCGACAAGGCCTCCAATCTCCCCAGATCCCAATCCAATCGGGCATTCATGCCCCAGACGAACAAGTTCTATCCACTGAGACCCCACCTCACAGCCCACAGCACCCAGAAGATCCACTGTCAATGCCCTGGTGCCAGACACGACAGCACACCCCCAGAGGTCTTGTAGAGTCATGCCTCAAGAGGACAGATCTGTCCCAGTTGCACAAGGTGAACCTACATCATATTAGGCATAATGTTTTGTGTTGTAATGTTATTGTTGATTGCTGTGTGTGTGTATATGTATACACACACACACACACACACACACACACACAGAGCAATCAGTCATATATACAGTATATATATATATAATTATATAATCATATGCATGTATGTATGTAATGTTGTGGCTGACAGGGTGTGTGTAACATGTACAATAATCTCTTCATAATAGTGTTAATATTTACCTGAAAAGTACACTCAGTGCTCCAAGAGGGGTGACCACGGTAGCTGGAGCAAACATATAGGCTGCGAAGTTGGCTGCTTCACCTCCTCCCACTGTAAACAAACACACACACCAAAACAAACTGTATTATTTTTCCATACCTACAGTATACTCAGTACTTACGGATTCATCATTAAATAAACTTACTGGTCAACAGTCCACCCCACCACAGCCAGTCCTTCAGGTAGCCGTGTCCTCCTTCTCCTAGAGAAGAGACAGATATTATGATATGTATGTGTATGATCATGTATAAATCAACCTACTGCCTTACAAGCAGATCAACCATTAGTTTTGAGAATATTCACACTATAATCAAACTACACTAAATAAATTACATTTTTATTGTTATAATATTAACAATAACGGACAATAATCAACAGTGGGATGTAAGTACGAGTTACCATCCAAAAGTCGATTATTTCTGCATCTTTAGGTTTCAGACATTGGATGGATTGGAAGGATGATATCATGCGTTATGATTTCTCACTGTGTAGTTAAGTTTGTTATTTAAATTGTGCACCAGCTGCCAAACAGGTTCCTGTTATCATTTACGTGACTCTAGCTATGAACTCAATCTTTCTTTCTTCCTTGAAGATAATAAGACACAAAAAAATGCAAACACATTCCATTTTGAAGACTGTCCCATGAAGGAAAACTAAAAGTGACATGCTAACACTGGAGACTCCTTCCATAAACGTTTCATAAAATTCATCTTATAGAACGTACCAATACTAATACATTTTTATGTATACATAATACATTGATTTGCATATGAATTATACACTTTTTCCTTGTTTTTTAATTTGTTTCTTAGAAGAAGATTACATTAGGTGGCTAATCAGATTTGAGACTTGAACATCTTTATTTAAATCACATTTAGCTAGTGTTTGGAACAGACAGCAGCATCCAAGCCTATAAAAAATAAACAACAATCAGCACAATTGAACAAAGGCCTATACTTGTTGATCTGGTGAAACTTTCCATATGGTGAAAGTTAATAAATTATATAAGAACATTTATACAGAATACTCTGCATGAATCCTCTTTTCAACAGAAAAATTGTTTTGCTTGGAAAGTGCTGATCCAAAACTCAGGACGTCAAGAAACGTAATATTGGTAGTGCTTAGTCATAACAAGTCATATGACATACAGTATTAGTTATAATGCACTGACCTGCCCTGGTTTCCCCATTTGCAGCCAAACGCAGCAGTGCCTTCTTTTTTAGGATCACGCTTCCACCTATGAGAAAAGCCGAGAGCACGGCTAAAGTCAGGCCGATCCAAAAGTCACATTTGCTCCATTTGTCTGAAGAAAGCGCTGGCACAGCAGAGGTAGAGTTGTATTCACTGCTCAAAGTCCAGTTGCTAGCTTTCTCCGAGTCAATCACACAGCCAGATGTGGATGATGGACAAACCAGGGTTATTACTGTCCCTATGACATAAAAAGCACTGTGGTTTAAAGATTCAAAAGTCTAGTTTGATTACTGTTTTTGTTTGAACATAACACACAATCAAGTTTAATATTATTGGCATTCTTCACAGAATAGAAGAATATAACAATAAATGTTTTCTCGCCCAAATTACAAGTTGATTGGACTGCCTTCCCTGGAGAGTATAACATCACTAGATCACTTCCTGTAATGTCTAATAAGAGCATTTCATTCCTGGGTCTGTCAATGTAGATGGCTCTCTTAAATTTTTAACAAGGTCCAATCTGGATACTGAGATCATCGCAACCTTGTTTTGTTGTGCACCAATTCTACTGTATAATGGTTTGAATATTTATGAGCACAATGTGCTATATTTTACAATGAGTCTGGCCTTTTAAGGATGACAGTTTGCATTTATTTTAAATAATCTTTACGAGGTCAGTAAGTTTGCTTCCTGTTTTTGTAAGACAATACTATTGTGCTTATTATATTGTGCTTTCAATTAAAGGCGAGTAGTGTAAAGGCAGTTGTTTAAGAGATAATTATGAATCAATTGTATTGCTGATTATTATTATTATTTATTTTCCGTATACTTTTTATGCCATCAGTTGTGAAATTCACTGTAACTTGTGGACGCAATGTTGATATACAGTACACACTGTTACCCGTGACAAGGTTTGCAATTCCCCAGTAATGATATGGCTTCTTTATTTTAAAACTTGTGTAACAGGTTTTGGGGGTCTGTGTGCACTGTGAACAAATTCGGTTTCGGGGTGGGGGGATGGGAGGGTGAAGGGCTAATGAAACTATTCCGAAACTATTATGTTTAAAGATATTGTATACTGGAGTGTTGGGAATATTAAACACCATCAGCTTGATTATGAAAACACCTGTTACAGTTCAGAACATTTTATTTATAAGGTCAAACATATAAGAAAAACAAATGTGGCCTTTAACTGACATATAAAAAGAAACCCAGAAGACACAGAAATAACAGAAAAACACATGTATGTCTAATAAAACTATTTACTGATGAATGGATAAAGAATGTACAGTGTGATAAGAGTGTATGCTTTCTGACCCACTGGTCATGCGAAGTGGGTGTTTATTCTGTCAACATCATCAACCCAATCACACACACACACACACACACACACCACTTTTTTCCTCATTACCTATCACCACTAACACTTGAGTATTCATTTTGTCAATTCATTCTAAATCTACTGTTGAAACCTAACCATGATATTAAACTCATTAACCAAATTGAAACGTGTGACTTCATACTTTAAAAAAGAAAAGAAAAAAAGAAAAAAGTTTGACGTTTGATGTCAGTTAACGACTTAGACACATTTCAGTCGTTTAAAAATAAAGAGAAACAATTGAACCAACAACAAAGAAGAAGAAACAAACGAACAAGAACAAATCAATCGTTTCCTCAGACCAGGTGCACGCGCGCTCGCACGCGCAGGTAAACATCAACGCTCTCTATCAACACGTGATTAAGATAAAAAATAAAAATAAAAAGCTTGTCATAATGTGACAAAAAAAGAGTTACATATATAAAATGATATATAAGACGTAATTCTCTTACCATTCCCCTCTGAATCGGAAGTGAGGTGAATCACCAGCATGCTGCCCGCTTCCCCGATGCTATAAAGTAATTAAGACTTAATCAGCACTCAGTAAATGAGTTGATCCGTTCGACGAGATTTCCATTGAGCGTCGGTCTGATTAATGTTCACTTCAGTGCGCTGGTTTTAAATCCTGTTTAAGGTCCGCAGGGCGACATTATAGCCTCACAGAGCTTTAGATGAGTCAATGTCGGGCGCAACAAGTGTGTGTGTGTGTGTGTGTGTATAGTGACGCTACCGGCACCGCCCGAGCTCACCTACAGTACAAACACACCTTCTTCCTGAGACACCAAATCAAACCCCACACTCCTAACGAATCCCCTCTCATTACAATAAGATATAACTTTTTTTCTTTTTTTATTCACACACATGTAAACACCCCGTCCGATCACCTGTTTGACGCTATGCTACAGTAAATGAAACAAATGCTTGTGTATGACGTCATACAGCCATCTTGCGAAGTGCTACACTATGTTCTTGCTTGAGGCGATGAATACACGCAGCTTGGGCTTTTCTCCCTCCTCTTTCCTCAAGCTTTTAACAATTTAAACTCAAGACAAGGGGAACATGAAACGCCTGGGTGCGGCGCTGAGACTATGCATAAGTCATGGAGTCATGCTCCGTTAACCCAAAGCCTGACGTAACGGAAAGTCCGGGTGATGTGGAGTGTACTATAACACACAGCACCCCAGTTTTCAAAAAAATTTTTTTTTTTTTTTTTAAATCTCTTCTTTAAAAGTCAGAGATTTGAAGTGTAACATACCAAAGATTTCCCTCTCATGTGTAAACCTCCAGGGTCCAGGTTCGATTCCCGCCTCTGAATCTGGCCGCATGGAATTTGTACAGTATGTTCTGCCCATGCTTGGTGGGCTTCCTCCATTTGGCATTTCAAAATTGCTTGTAGTGAGTGTGTTTGTGTGTGTGTATGTGTGTGTGCCCTGAGATAGATTGGCACCCCGTCCAGTGTGTACCCCACCTCCCGACTAAAGTCTCCTGGGATAAGCTCCAGGCCACCCGTGACCCTGTACAGGATGAGCAGTATACTGTAAAATGAATGAATGACTTTTTTTTATGAAACAGACATTTGGTCAAAGCGTGTCTTACCAACATGCTGATATCTTACAGCACAATCTGTTATTTGTGAAAAAAAGGGAAATCTGAATTTTCTTGATATTTAATTTTAATATGATTTCTGACTGCTCAAAGTCCAGTTGCTAGCTTTCTCTGAGTCAATCACGCAGCCAGATGTGTATGGACAAACCAGGGTTATTACTATGTCCCTATGACATAAAAAGCACTGTGGTTTAAAGATTCAAAAGTCTAGTTTAATTACTGTTTTTATTTTAACATAACACACTATCAAGTTTAATATTATTGGCACTATTCACAGAATAGAAGAATATAACAATAAATGTTTTCTCGCCCAAATTACGAATTAAGCAGTATAGAATGAATGAATAACTTTTTTTTTTATCAAACACACTCTTGGTCAAAGCGGGTCTTACCAACATGCTGATATCTTAAAGCACAATCTATTATTTGTGAAGAAATAGGAAATCATAATTTTCTTGATATTTGGCTTTATGCGATTTCAACTTTTTAGCAACAGTTTGGTTAAAACCTACACATTGTTTTCATGGCCATGTGTCCACATACTTTTGGCTATACAGTGCACGGGGGATGTTTGAGTCAAACCGGGACTTTTGATAGTGCAGAATAACAGAACACAATTATGAGAGCAAAAACTCTATATAATCCTCTGCCCACACTAATGCACTTATCCCAGTGTGTCACTAATGCTTGGATACCATAAAGGTAGAAAGTTTCCTTAGGACGCCTGTAATGTGCAAGTGGTGTTGATGAATGGTTTTCTGTACTTCTCTTCCACAAGTTCGCAAGTCCACAATCTATCCGCAGATTTACAAGGATCAGGCGTTCCACATGGGATCGTCATTCAGAGACATATGGCCGTCCTTAAAATATTTGCCCTATTCAAATGTTTTACTGCAGCAGAGTCTCATCACTGTACTGTGCTGTCATCATAAGTCCGGGTTTGACTTGAACACTCCTTGTATATACTTGGTATTGTCTTGAACTAGGCCACTGCTAAGGTTATTAAATGTGTGAAGTGAAATCCTTAAATGTCTTGAAAGCACAATGATAAATTGTCTACACCAACATTCTGTCCCAAATTCTGTCCAAAACAGTCTTTTATTGATCTAAGCAAAGCATTAGCATTCCCATTCTTAGAACCTGGACAACAGGAAAATTAAATCAACAAAAGAAGGCCCACACGCCTTTTCATGGTCACTTGGCAGACAGAACTAGAAGATCCATCCGGCCAATGTTTTTACTGTTCCAGCAACAGTTTGATTGCCAGGAGATTGTGATTTTACACATCATAATTTCCCTCTGTAGCAGATATTTTGTGTGGGAAAGAAGCAGAAGGGAAAGGTTTTAGTGGATTATTTTAGCATAGTGAAAAGACAGTTCCTACTCTTGCAGAGGTAACTCTTTCTTTTAGTTTGCCAAAGGCCAGTGAGTCTGCAGGTGTCAAGTCTGATTATTGTCAATATACTGTACATATTATATGACCTGTTTGTCTAGTACGTCAAAGAAAACATGACCAAAGTCTGGAGCGCCTGTGCATATTTGATTAAGCCATATGGCATTACTGGGTATTTATAGTACCCCCTAGTGGTGAAGGCAGTTTTCTAAATATTTGTATTTCTTTACTCTAGCTAAAGATAATTCTCAGGTCTAATCGAAGATGTCAGTCTAAGATGTGAGTCTACACACAGTCTACACTTGAAGCTCAAATCTTGTACTTGCAGATAATAGTGGGCTATGCCTTTATAACAAGGGCTTCTCAAAACCATTTTACATGTAGGGAGCTGATGAGAAAAATATGGTCTTGTGCTCTAAAGAGTTGATTTCCTATTTATTTCAATCTAAAATGTCTCAATGCACCACGGTAGAGGAGAGCTGTAAAAAGAGAGAGTGATCATGGCAGCGAATTGTCATCTCAACGTGAGCGCTGGTGGCAGGAGTAGGGAGAGGGAAGTTGCTGTTGTTTAGCCATCAGAGCAGGTGGAGTAGCTACGGTGCACTGCTGGAGAAGACTATAGTTGATCAGAGGAAAAGCACTTTTTGCTGATGATCTCGCAGCAGTTTACCCTTCTCTGTGACTCATTCGTAGTTTCAGTGTTTTAATAGATTGTTGTAACTGCCCAAGCAGTGATGTGTTTTGAAACTAAAGCAGTTGGGTACAATCATAAGAGGTTGATTAAACAGATCCAAATTAGAAAATAGAATTGTATCAATGAATGCTCTGAATGTGAGACATGCAGTATATCAGCTGAAAGTCGGTTAGGAATGGGTGGTAGCTTGATGATTAGAACATCGGAATAATAACCAGATGGTCATAAGTCCAAACCCCATGAACCATGAACTTCAATATTGTCCTTTTACTACTGTAGTGTAAGTTGCTCCGAATAAATACACCTGTCAAGTGTTGCTATTGTACTCCTTCAATCATAAATTTGCTAAGTCTTGTATAACCAAGTCTAAATTACTCAGACGTACTGTAGCATTAGGAGAACATTTCTCACTACTTCTAAAGGCTGAAAGACTTTTGTATGAGAATGAGCAGCTGGAAATTAATATACAGTAGCAGCCTGCTTCATCAAGACTAGACAAGCTTTCAAATCAAAGTCTGTCTAGTTTTTTTTCTTTTTTTAAGCAAATAGACATAAAAAAAGAGAGAAGAACAATCTGTCTAAATAAGCAGAATGACTGTGATTGTTTGTTAGGTCGAGGGAGAACAATGTCAGCAGAGGTTACAGAATGACTAATTAAAAATTCAGTGTTGTTTAATTAAAGACTACTCAAATATTTTCTTAACCAAACCTTATTTTCCTGCTTTGTGTCCATTTTCTTTTTTCTTTCTATTGGCCGGGGCTTAAACAAGATATAAATTTTTTTTTTTTTACCCTTTTGTGACCTTATATACCAAGAATCCCTCTCCTGGTTCAGTGCTTAGCTCTGCCCAGTTCTGCGCAGCTCTGTTGGTCTAAGGGGGGGGGCATTTTTAAGAGCACTAGTAAATAAGGCTTAGTTAGTGTGTAATGGCTAACTGCTAACAGCTAACCTAGCCTTCTTTAGCTGTCATTTTATTTTATTATTATTATTATTATAGTGATTATATAGCTGTATAATAATAATAATAATAATAATAATAATAATACAGTAATAATGCTTGATAAGGTCCCGAACATGAACATTTTCATTCCTTGGCTTGATTGTTTTCAAATTTTAATGTGTGTTCCTGGGACAGTTCATTTAAAGCTAGAAACACTGAAACAGGATATTTGGAAATAAACTGAATGCAACAGAATGCATGATCTTTGTTGTATTTCAGCTGTAAAATTGCCAGACACATTTTGTATGCAAACTTGTTTAACAAGGGAGTATTATATATGTGACCTTTAATTCATGAATGTGTTTGTCAAAAAAATTCTAAAGATCTCTAGAAAACCAAAAAGTGTTTCTTACTGACTGCCATGAGACCATGGTTGTAATTGAGTCTGAAGATGTTAAATTGAAAAATGCTGGTAATTTCTTTAAGGTTAATAGTTAGACAGCTGTAGCAAAGAATTTAAAAAGCCCCAGAAGACCGATCGTTTTAGCTTGCACTTTAATTAAAAGCTATCATAGTTCCAGACCAAATGTTTCTTAACAGATCCTTCTTTGCTATAATCCACTCTCACTGTTGCTGCATACACCAATACTTTTTATTTTACGGAATACACGACTATAATACATATGAGTATTCTGTGACCTGCAATGTGTGGCAATGCATAAAGTGTACCTCAGCAGTTTAAGATACATTCAGGTCCATGATTAGACCAACAGGGTTCTGCTTTCTAGGAAGAAGCCTAGGCTTGGTAGTGTCAACAAAAGCAGGTGTCAGGTGTCTGTGTTTCGATCTTCCACAGAGGTTGTACAGACTAATTACACCGGCTGCTTATCGCTGCAGATCTGTGAGCTGAGATAGAGGCAGCATGAGCTGAGCCTGGAGACCTGTAACCTAGTGCATGAGCATACACTAACCTGGGGAGGGAGTATAATGTATCCCAAAGATCCACAGATTCCTCTGAGATGTGCAGAAGGAGGGCCTGCTATAAAAAAAAATACAGTATTTCCATGGTGATAAGTTGAAATATTATGTAACAATGCAATGCAAAGTACACTTTAATGATGAACTTGTTTGTTCTTTATCTAACACACCCTTTTTAGGATTACAGGCTTTTGCAATAAAAAAAAATGGAACCAAGATAAATTACGTCAGATCTTTTTTTTTTCCACCTTTAATGTGATTAATAATAATTACAATTCAGGGGATAAATGTAAATTTTTTTGGGAGGAATGAAAGCCTGGTTGCAATGGTAAGTCAGTACACAGTGAATGCACTTCTGTGAACATCCTAAAGATGGCAGCATATAACACTATATAAATGAACACTTGCTGAGGAAACTGATAGGGCTGTGCTCCAACAACATAACAAGACACTCTGATCATATATTTTTTATTCGAAACGCTACATAAGAGCTGTCTCATCAATTTAAACCAAATCAGTTCCCATAAAAACTCACCTGACGAGCGGCAGCTAAATAATAAGAGTAGCTTAGAGAAATTAATTGGGGGCACTCCAGCAAGACGAACCCAGGTTTACTTTTGATTAAAATATTTAACAGCCTGACATGGCCAAAGGTTTATGGAATATCTGTAACCTTGATTCACTTATGGACAATTTATTGGTATCTTGGCACCTCATTTTGTTGCCCTGTCAGTTTTACTCAGTTAAATATATCTCAGACAACAGCGTGGAGGCCTCAGAAACAAACTGCCTGCAATAGTTCCTGTTCACTCAAAAGAGCTGCGACTATCCGCAGAGTTCAAAATGTGTTGTGCTCTCATACAGTACGTCTGCTCATGCTCTATTTCAGAGATGCCTTTTGTTCGGAGTGTGTGCTGCACTAATTACAGTGATCATTCAGAGCCAAGTTGCGCTCATGCTCATCACCTCCCACACACACACACACACACACACAAAGTAAAAAAAAAAAAAAAAAAAATTCACACACTGCCATTAGGGCAGCCTGTGCGGTGGTATTATTCCTTAGTCGCTTCGATTTGATCTAATGATCGAGAAATGGTAAACATCCAAACACTGCCATAATTCGCACAAGTTTTGAAAGTCAGCTTAAATGCCTGATCTAATTAATCTTCATCTTTGTCTTCAATGGCTTGTATGACACCCAGATGAGGACTTTTTTAATTAAATTTGAATGGTGTAAAGTGTAGTTCCAAATATGCAGTTCCTCCAATGTCCACTGGGGGCTGGTTGAAAAAGTGAGTCAATCCACATGTTAAAATGACGGCTGTAGTCTCCATAGCTACTGTAGATTTCCCATTCATAACAACTGTACAGGGAGGGATTTTTTGTAATGTAACTCATCAGTTAAAAATCATATTAAGCCATAATTATACATATTTATACATAATTAGGGGTGGCTGATTTGAGTGACAGCTGCAATGCAATGCAACGTCAAACCGCTATGCATCACTTTAGCTAACCAGGTAACTGGAATCGTTTTAGTTTAACTTACCACAATTAATGTAGGTGTTAACACGGGACGGCGCGTAGGGTTTGGAGGACGAAGTTCAATCAAATGCAAAGTAATGATGGAATATAAATTAGCCATCTTAACATTTGAGTTAGACTAAGCTTGCGATATCCGAGATACTGTAAATATGCAGTATGCGGTTTGCTCAGCCAGCATGTCCATTTATGGATTAACCAGGATTTGGGCCAGTTAATCAATATTTATTCTTTCTATACTAAAAACTCTTAAACTTAGAAAGACTTGTACCGTGGTGCTATGGTGAACTAAGTAATAAGTAATAAATTAAAAAACTGTTTTATATTTAGCAAATATAAATGTACCATCACTAATGGGATCAAGCTTACTGTAAGAGATGTATATTTAACAGTAAACATGAAAGGAGTTTCCGGTGTCAGGGCTTTGTAACAAACAAAAAGTTTTCTGCCATGGGTGTGGCATCAAGAGGCTAGTAATTGAATGTTACATCCTCTATGTGACAACTTGTCGCACAGAGGTTCCTCACCATTTAGGATGCATTAAGATGTAGTTTTTTAATCTTATTTCATTTTACGAAAGAGAAAAAGCTATAAAGCGAGGCTGGTAAATGAATGACTGTTTAAGCTGCTAAGCAATAATTTGTCTCATTAATGTTCTATTAAGTAAAAACAGATATAAAAATACAATTCATTAGCACCTGTTCCTGAGTTGTATAAGCTCATTAGTTTATGACTGAGTCCTTCATCAACCGATCCTTCAGCAAAAACACTAAAATCCAGAAGTCTGACTGTGGATGGATACCCCGAGTGATCATGGGTAAACAGATGCCTTAAAAAGGCGCAGCTGTTTCCCTATCAGAATGAATGGACTGCAGTACAGCTGGCCTGTTTTAGCTAACAGGAAGCTCGAGATGCGCCACTGCAGCACTCCAAAGTTGAAGGCGAAGCAGTGTAATGGCTGGGGTTGGCATGGCAACCGTTTTGGGAGAACTGGAAAGGAGGAGGGGGGAAAAAAGCGCAAAAGGGAGGGCGCGCGTTTTGCTTTCGGAACAGGAAAGTTGCTGGGAAATTGTGAGGGCAGCTAAAGAGCAGCTTCCCTTTTGAGCTGTATAGAGAGCAAAAAGAGCTTGAGATCGAGCATCCGCGCTGCTGGAAGCACAGCATTCTGCGGCACGCTGTAGGAGTAAAAAAAAATGATAGGTGAAGCCTTTACAATATTGTGCTGTGACTCAATGGTGACAGAAGGAGAGGAGCGGAAAGATGATGATGTTGCAATTGGCTCATATTTGTGTAGGGGTAGAAAAGAAATAAGATGCTTGGCGCACACATGATCTGGCCACAGAAGGGAACGGGAGATCTGACTTTATGTGATTTAGATTTTCTTTAAAAGTCTTTATAAATTTTAGATTGATTACTATCATTATGACTAGGTCGAGCGAACAGGAAGACTACAGTAACTCAATCACTTTTTATAACCATGGTGCGCAAAAAGCATTTCAACGTGCACTTGTAACACTCCAGGTGACACGGTTTCAGTATGCAATTCAGCATTGGTTAATATTCACAGCGCTCATATCAGTATCACATATAAAATGGGAAAAAGAAAAATTTTCCATTTCTAGTATAATATATTAGGTTATTTTAGCATTGTAACAATTTCTTAATTCTTGTTAAGTTGAAGCAAAAATTATGATCTGTAAAAGATATTTATTTATATATAATTATATATATAATTTTATTTGGTTCACAAATAATGGAGAAACTTTCACCGCATCGTTCACTGCAATAAAGTGCAGCTGAGATGACTTCGAACGAAACATCGAGTACATCTCACATCGTTTCAGGACTCAGGGTGAATATAAATCACAGAGTGGCGTTCTACGACGCTGAACGCTCAGCGAAGACGAGATGGCGGGCATATGGAGGAACATGCTGCTCTGTAAGTGTTTTCATCAGCCCCAGCATGAGGGGGGCAACCATTTGCCGGGTTCAATATCTCCTCGGGCTTCACACGAAGCGTTTCCTCTTGCTTGCTGATAAACTTGATCCAAACACCCTGCTGCACCATTTATCCAGTCGGAAAGACGGACTCGCCTAACGACATTTACAGATTCGGTTACGGCTGGTGCGTCCGAAATGTTTTAACATCAGTTTGCTTTGTAAATGATTCAGAAAGGCTACATGTTGTGAAGCACGGCCCATTGTGTCTGCAACAGGGCGGAAAAGAAAAAAAAAAACAGTCGAAAGGGGCTCACAAAGCACTTCACAATGGTCGAGCGGTTTTATTTCCAGAGCTCCTTTTACAGTAACTATGGAGACCGTGGGTCAGCTGATTGCAGAGAAATGCAGCAATGGACCATGGTAGTTATAGCCTCTGCTTTGTTTTTATCCCTTTTTCTGTGCACTCTAGTAAAGGTTTTGTAGATTCTGTGTGATCATATACTCCATCTTCGGTCCCCTTAAAATGGTGTCTATTCTTTACAACTCTATAACATCCAGGATATTTCTCTTAGCAGTGCTTTTGTCCCCTTTGATCCTGTAAAGAGACATACAAAACATAATTCATTGTCCTCACTTCGCCTCTTTGTGGCTCGACACAAGCAGTTCACGAAGTTTTTAATGAAAGCCCTATGTGTATAATGAAAGGATGCAGCTTAATTACTTTACCGCTATAACTCTGTGGATTATCGCTCCCCACTACGGCACACGTTACGACTGTTGGACGATGTCAAGGAAGGCTCTTGTGAAAAGTACAAGCTGCTGCCACATGCTGTGGGGTAAAATGACATGTAGCCTTTACTAGGAAGCTCTTAAACCGTATTTAGGTGAGATGTTTTTTGTCACAAAAGTGCTTGCATTTCGATATGACAGCTTTGGAGCCAGGATTCTATTTCTGGTTTTAGGGATTTTCCTCCACTCTTCCATGCAGAAGGATTTAAGTTCTGATATCGTGTACTGTACAAAAAAACGTCTGGAGCCGCACACCATTTCTTCATATTTTGCCTCCAAAGTAGCAGACTTTCTTGGATTTGTAATGTAGTCTTGAGGAGTACTGTAGTTTCTCCATGCTTCTCTAAGGACTTTTTTGGCTCTCATTTTCAGTTCAGTCCTTGTACCTGTCGATTTATGACGAATGTTTTTGTTCCTTATGCCATACGGTGACCTATAAATCACTCGTACATTAAAAAAAATTCAAACCTAAGGCAGGAGCCAGTAAGAAACAGGCGCAGATGATGATAGACGATCAGGCCGGTAATTAGTATACTCATGTACACTATATTGTCAAAAGTATTCGCTCACCTGCCTTCAGGTGCATATGAAATTGAGTAACATCCAAATCTTAATCCATAGAGTTTAATCTGATGTTGGCTCGCAGTCTCCGCTCTAATTTATCCCAAAGGTGTCCTATGAGGTTGAGGTCAGGATTCTGTGCAGGCCAGTCAAGTTCCTCCACATCAAAATCACTCATCCATGTCTTCATGGACCTTGCTTTATGCACTGGGGCACAGTCATGTTGGAACAGGAAGGGGCCGTCCCCGAAATTAGGAGCATGATATTGTTCCTTTCCCACATGATTGCGCATCAGTGCACTAAGCAAGGTCCATAAAGACATGGATGAGCGAGTTTGGTGTGGAAGAACTTGACTGGCCTGCACAGGGTCCTGACCTCAACCCGATAGAACACCCTTTGGGATGAATTAGAGCGGAGTCTGCGAGACAGGCCTTCTCGTCCAACATCAGTGTCTGACCTCACAAATGCGCTTCTGGAAGAACGGTCAGAAATTCCCAATCTAAACCTTGTGGAAAGCCTTCCCAGAAGAGCTGAAGCTGTTATAGCTGAAAAGAGTCGGGGCTAACATCATATTAAACCCCATAGATTAAGAACTGAATGTTACTAAAGTTTATATGCATGTTTAGGCAGGTGAGCGAATACTTTATGAGTGGTTGTAACAGATGAGAGGGGAAATGAGGTTGCTGCTGAAGTTGTAACATAAACAACTGATTTTTTAATTGCATCTTTAGGCACTTTGCAGCCTGTCACAGTAAACATTTGTTCCTGTTTTTTTTAATTTTTTTTATTATCTAATCAAGATAATTTAATATGAAGAAATGAGGAAGGATCCAGACTTCTGCACAGTACTGTATTTTTTTGGGCCATCTTGCACAGCTTCTTGCACAGCATGTTTAAAATCTACGTACACAGTGCCATTCCAAAAGCTTTAGAATGTCCTTCATTGTCCTGTTACAGAAGTCAGCCTCTTAAAAGCAAATCTGTGCAAACTTTGTTGATAACTATTTAGATCCATTCTTCTATCCATCTCTACAGTATCTCCTGCGCCCCAAGCTGTTACACGACCCCGGAGTGCAATAGAGCCACCCCATGCTGAACAGTTGGCAGGGTGTTTTCATCAAATGCTGCTCCCGTTTTCTCTTAACATACTTTGATGATTTTGGTCAAAAAAAGTTTTTTTTTTTTTTTTTTACTTCCCTACTACATCATACACAGTATTTGTTTATAAAATGTTCCTGGTTTATCTCCTTATGTCCTACCTTTTTAAGATGTGGGCATCAATTAACTTCATTTTCAGATCCTCATTGGGCTACCTAGAGGAGATTCATCAGATATAAAATCTTTTTTCAATTAGTTAAACAGTTTGTGGCATGCTCCTCCATTTCAAAAAACAATAATAAATGTCCAGTAGTGACCAAAAGCATATTATACAAAAGTAAAATTCACTGTTTTAATTCTCAATTTTTTTTAAAGTAATGGTAATCAAGATAAGTTATTAACACAACTCTTCAGCCATATACTGTAGACTAGAACTACTTAGTGAAATCACCTGCTTTATGCCCAGAACTACACTGCCTAGCCAAAAAAAAATTGTCATTTCAATAGGGTCAAAGTATTGGGCTGCAGCAAGCATGACCAGTGGTTCTGGGAACATGAGGAATCACTTTAACACATGAACTGGCCACCACATTGTGTGCCATAAGTAACAGGCAGTATGTACAGTAATACATGGCATACTTTATGTTGTCTTAATTCTTTTGGCCACCATGGTAATTATGGTGACTATACTCACTTACTCACTCATCTTCTATACCGCTTTATCCTGTATTCAGGGTCGCAGGGATCTGGAGCCTATCCCAGGAGACTTAGGGCACGAGGAAGGATTCACCCTGTCCAGGGTGTATCCATCGCAGGGCACACACACATACACACACTACGGGCAATTTGGGAATGCCAATTAGCCTAACCTGCATATCTTTGGACTGGGAGGAAACCGGAGTACCCGGAAGAAAACCCACCAAGCACTGGGAGAACATGCAAACTCCATGCACACAGAATCGAACCCGGACCCTGGAGGTGCAAGGCGACAGTGCTAACCACTACACCACCGTGCAGCGGTGATGATACAGTAATATGACTTAAACAAAAAAATTATTTGGAAAATAATCATCTTCAAGGTGGTAATGACCCTCTGTTTTATGTTCACAACATCAACTCAATTATCGTCCTGGAACATGGAACACATCCATCCAGACAATGAAGAACAATGAAAAGAATGGCAGATACTAGTCTGAAACATTTCTTCTGAGTGTAATGGAATGAGAGGTCTGTGTATAGTTTGACTGATGAAATATCATCTTCACAATCAAATTCCACACCTTGGTGAATTCCGCACCAGTGCAATGGGTTTAAAAAAAAAAAAAAAAAAATGATGCATTCGCTCGTTAGCTTGAGGCAGAGCAATATTGTAGGTGTGTCAAAGCAGCAATATTTCCAAGTATATTCATTTACTGTGTAGTAAATGCACATCCACAGGCATGGCTTTAGTCCCAGCAGACAGCTCTGCGTTATTGAACACTGAAACACGTGAAAGCCACGGGCACTTTCTGGTGATTGACTTTGGGGGGGGTGGGAAAAAAAAAAAAAAAACAGGCTACTTTTGCTGAGCGGCTTGTCTGGAAAGGCCAGGTCTTCGGGGGAAATGAAAGAGAGAGAACAAATGTGGCATTTGTTGAGATCGATAGCACATTGCGAGAGGCATCAGAAAGAACTCCGCAGCGCAAAGGTCCCGTAAATAGTTATTTTATATGAATGCATCTCGGCGGTGGGGATGAATTCATCTGTTCTGCTGTTCGACTGAGCTGCTGGAGAGGAGGAGGTAAAACAGAACACCACAATAGGGAGTAAATGAGCCCGAGTGAAGCGCATAACCCTGAGCACCCAAGCACAATCCAATCTGAAACGAGGATTTGAAGAAGCAATTGTGAAAGAATTACCACTTTCAATTCGGTTCACCCTCGCTTGTGAAAATATGTGAGTGAGAGATTGAGAAAGAGAAGAAGAAAAAAGAAGAAATAGAAAAAGAGAGAGAGAGAACATATTGTTGGGGGTTGCATGAAAGTGGAACCTGTGACTGACAAACCCAGATTGTGCTTAGAAAAGTTTATTTCTGAGCAACACTTGTCAACATGTTTCAGAATTCAGACTCAACTGCGTGAAAGCTATTTCGTAACATTGACGTGTAAAAAGTTACAAGACAGCCGTGAAAGGATTTAAAAAAGAAGACTACAGCATTAAAATAAAAAATAAAAAAACGAAAAATAAAAACAAATAAACAATGTACAAGGAAAAACAAATTGCACCATAAATACAGGAGCGAAAATAAATAAAAGTAATCTATCAAACCACTGCAAATGTACGACATCATATTATTATTTTTTCTTGTTAGTGAAAATGTGTATATTTATATATGGATTTACCTCTTCTTCATCTTTTTCCTGTTCTTTTATTTTTTTACAAAAATGAATGGCAGTATAAAAAAGAAAAAAAAACAAAAACAAAAAAACAACCCGATCTATTCTACAGGTATTGTATGCACTCCCCCTCCACGGTGTCGTGGCTACAGTGCGCCGTCGAGTTTACTGAGGAAACATAGAGAAGGTTGCTGATGCGCAAGCCCCGACACTTATGCTTAGCTGAAAAGGTGATGCTGCTGACGTTGCTGCTGTGCAAAAGGTACGCTTGTGCTTTGCAATGCCATTCTGCTCTTCGTCGTGTTGCGGTATTACAGACGCGGCACGGTTCTCAGACTTAATCAGCCAACGAGGAGGAAAAACAACGTTCGTCAGGATCAAAATGATCTTAGAACTCTTTTAGAACCTGGGCACAGAATGATTGCTAAAATCCAAAGCTCTTAGGTAAAATCTGACATCGTCATGCATTTGGTTTGTCTTTTGTGCCCAGTTTTATTTGTATCGTTTCGAGAATGAAAACCGTAAGAAGTCTACTGGAGCTACTTTTATTTTTCCCCTCGACTTCTCCACATCAATCATGATTACTGGTGTTGCTAAAGGCAGGATTTCCTAATGTGGTTTTCAAGCTATTGCATCAACAGTGTACAACTTATCCCATTTCCTTTATCGTTTTCAGCATAAGCTCCGCGTGCGCTGTCATCCCAACAGCTTACAGAAAAGACACGCACGTAAAAAACCTTTGCTCACGCATGAAGGAAAGAAAAAGACACGTGGAAGACGATGCTGGATGAAAACTTTCAGACTCGAATGCTCTGTTTGTATATATTGTTTTTGTTCCACACGCTCTCTCTAGATTGCTCTTTCTCTGAGATCTAATCACAGCTCACAGACTGTGAGCAGGTGATTCATCATGCACGCTAGGGCAGAAGGAGACAGAGCGCAGGATATGACAAGTGTGAGCGATCAGCTCGTGTTTTCTTCAGGAGGTGTCTTATTGGGGTGCTTCGGAGGAGGTTTGGCCGGTGACTTGTAATGAGTGTAATGAGACAAGCAAATGCATCATACTTCACCAGTGTTGGAAAGACAGCATGGGGGAGGAACTATACACGAGCAGGTAAACAAGGGACAAAATAACAGGTTTCGTCGTCATCGAGACACTGACGAATCTTAAACAAGACCAAACAAATACATAGTTGTATTCATAGTGCAAGTGTCACTATTTTTTTCAAAAAAACAAAAAAAACAAAAACGATGCTCCGTACAAAAACTCCCATTCAGGTTCCTTATTGCACCAGATAAGCAAAAAAACTCATCGAATGTCTATTAGAAAAAGGATTTCCGCCCCTTCTGTTGTCTCATCGTGAGTCCAGAGTGTGTAAAGAGTAAGTCCTTTTGGCTGAAGTTCACATCGTCCTCATTTTCTGCTCTGTCTCTCAGTGTGGCACGACCATCTACATGCCGCTGGTGTTGATGCCCATGCCCGCTGCTTGCCCCATGCAGGGCAGAGTCTGTGCCGCTTTGGGAAAATCATGAGCCACGACGCGTCCGTTTTCCCCTCCGCTGCCCATGCGGCTCAGGCTGGAGCCCAGCATTGCTGCGTCGATGATTTGCTACAAGAGACAGACGACAAACACGTTTCTTAGCTACACCAAATCCGGATTTATCTTTCGATTAAACTGAATGCGTCATGTCTATCGGCAAAAACAAGCTCTAAACCAGTGTCAGCTGGCACTCGAAGCTGCATATCCACAAGCTCTGGTGGAAATTTATGCCTCGCTTGAGTTGTATGCGTCTGTCAATATGGCAGCCTTGCACAATAATTCAGCAGTCGGGAGAAAAAAATACTTAGAACAATAAAAGAAATCATGCTAGCTGGGAAACCTCTCACTCCTGCATTAGTTTCACATAATGAAAGCCTGTAGGCTTCAAACGGGAGCTAATGATGTGGCTGTCAGGCTTTAAATTCAAATCCAGCACACTTCACTGCATCAACGAGGATAATTCTTCCCCAGCTGATGCAGTCCAATTGGCCTTCTCCAGGAGCAGTCATTTCTGCTAAATTTATACCAAAGTGCTGCTGATGTCTTCATTCTGATTGATCAAAAATGTGTCGATTAGTTTTCTGAAGGAGCACAGCTCTGACAATAATTCCAGATGTGGGCCAGATCGCAGGTTTGCAGTATGTTAATGCACCCGCTCTAAAACCTTATTAACAAATTGAACATAGTGTAAATATGATGAAGTTTTCTGCCATAACATATATTTATATAGTATTTATTTAGTATTTAAGAATTTAGTTTTTTAGTATTTAAGAAGCCTCCAGTTTCATTGCTTTGTAAATTTAGGAGTAAAGTTGTAAAATGGAAGTAGAAAGTCTTCAGCTCTTTTGCAGCTTTGTAGCAACATGACTACATGCAAAAAGGAACTTAATTAAAACAAGCTCTGCACTGCAAAACAGGACATGTTAGCAAGTGTTTGAATTTGCAACAAACCAAATATAAAATTATTAAGCCTATTTCTAGACAAATGTAACAGAATTTCTTGTTCCATTAGCAGATAATTTTGCTGAGTTCTTTTTAAAAAAGGCAAACTATCAGCGTAAACATGTTTCACATTTTAATTACAAAGGGTGTTCAAGTCAAAGTGGGACTTTTGATTGTGCAGAATAACAGAACACAATTATGAGGGTAAAAACTCCCTGTAAATTCTTTCTACACTAATGCACTTATCGCAGTATTTCACTAGGCCTGGATACAATCAAGGTCGAACGTTTTTTTTGTAGTATGCCAGAATCTTGTTCAGACTGCCTGCTTCACGTCTGAAACGCTGGCCTTCCAAGAACTTCTTTACTGGCCCAAACATGTAGAAATGGCTTGGAGCGAGGTCAAGATGCAGGGGGATGCAGCAATAACTCTCAGGCAAGTCCCTGTTATGTGTAAGCGGTGTTCGTAAACGACTGCGTGCACAGACTCTTCCGTGAGTTGACGACAAGTCATCTGTGGATTTTCGACGATCAGGCGTTCCACTCTCGGAATGTTCAGAGGAACGACTGCAGTGAGCTCTGACTGTCATTCATGGAGGTACTGCCTTTGTTAAAAGGTTTGCGCTATTTAAATGTTTTAATGCGGCTTAGAGTCTCATCACCGTATTGTGCTCGAAATCTTCTGTAAACGTCAATCGTTTTTACACCTTTACTCGGGAGAAAATACCAGTCCCAGTTTAACTTGAACACCTCTTCCTTGTGCTGCTGTAGAGCTACACTACCGTTCAAAAGTTTTAGAACACTTTCTAACTCCATGATGGTTCCTGATTTTTATTTCTTTCTACATTGTAAAGG
>JAOVVA010000021.1:10745144-10765796 GCA_028565275.1 Leiocassis micropogon
ATGTAGAAAATAAATCACTAAACAAAAACAAAGAAATTTGCAAGTGACCCCAAACTTTTGAACGGTAGTGTATATTTACTGCAATGTAAAAGGAATGAAAGATGTGCTTATACTGTAAAATAATCACCTTTATATAGTCAGCTTTGATTATTTTCCTATAACAGTAAATTCTGGCATTAAAAAAAAAAACTTGTGTTACGTGGATCTCAGATTCAAATAAAGAGACTGAACACATTCTAGTTAGGGATAACAGCAATGTGATCATAGAATTAAAACATATCATTAAGATGATTTACTGAGCCTATCACTGATTGCTGTTCTTGAATATTTGGGAATAAGAAACCGTTTTAACAAACGGACACCACTACTTCCACAGAAAATGGCATTTTTATGGCCGCAAAACAAAATTATGATTCACCACATGGTTCCACTAATAATTGAATCTAAATTTGTCACTGCGGCTTTTTTTGATGATGGCTGAAAGGCATTCAAAGAAAAAAAATGTGGTCCAAGATTGGGGGGTGGGGGGTGTGGGGGGGAGAAGGAATAGGCTTTCTATATCACACTCGCCCACTGTTACCTCTTTCCTACTAACACCTTGTCACGAGAAGCAGGGTGGTCACGCTCTTATAATCACCGTGCGTATTTCACACTCGTGAACTTCATCCAAGATATAGATGTTTATTCTGCCTTATTCTTAACGTTCTTACAAGAATATCCAACAGCTAAAAAGTTTATATAAAATGAATAGAAGGGGGTACTTTTTTAGACAAGATTTAGAAAAAAGTTGCATTCAGGTAAAAAAAAAAAAAAACATTTATACTGTTTTGATTGATTTAAGTCAGGGCAATTTCCCACTCTGTAGCTTCACTGTTCTCTATCACATCTAACAGGTAGCCTACTTTAAGGGCTAATGCTTAATACTGTAGCTCATGATTTACACTTAATAATATATATGTATTTAAACTTAAAATAGCCTTATATTTACTAGAATATATTGTGTATAATTAATTATAAATAATGTTAAATAATATTTAAAACCAACATTGTTATATTTATTTCTTTGACAAAATGCAACCGGTAGCATAATGCTAGCAACATTAGCAAGTGCTTTACAAAATGTCATAGCTAGCCTGATGTTGAGCAAGTTTGCTAACAACATTAGCTAACAGTTTACCACAAAGGCCTACAATTAGCCTAATGTTAGCATTTGCTAAATACCATTCCTTCTATTTTTGACAGTGGAGTTAGCTTGTAAGCAATGTGGCTAAGCAAAAAAGCTACAAAAATTAAAAAAAAAAAGGTATAATGGTGGCTTGATTTCTATTCCAGTCATGTTCCAGAGATTATGTTAAAAAAAAAAAAAACCTCACATCACAAAGATCATTTTTGCCTAAAATTAACAAGGTAAATATTAGTACTGAAATGTGATTAAAATTCCTGTCATCGTGTTATATTTACACATCTAACTATTCGCGCACCTGCCAATAAAATGGGGTTTTTACTACATAATAGTATTGTATCACTAATAATTAATATGATACAATATGTGTAGAGGTCTGGGAATGACCTTTTTTTCCTACTGGTGGGGCTGGTGATAATCCGTTGAATAGGTAAATATTAGCCATGTTAGCACTTGATCTGATTGTTTGCCTCTGGTCAGAATAAATATATTCTTTCTGCTCATGTTTGCCCCACATTGGGGTAACATTAGGTGATGTGAAGAGCTGCCAGGAGCGACACTTTGCTTTCACCCCGACTCGGTGAACTATGTAAGAACAACTCCCTTCAACCAGTCTTAACTTTCATCTATTGATTTGGCTGAGAATGGGCCTCTGACTGGGTTACATTTCTAACATATTAAAGCATCTAACCAATCATAGATGAGACTCAATTCTTGTAACCAGTGGAGTTTATCAGTAAAGATAAGGAACCTTACAGTATAGTTATACAGTACCCCGCCTTATCTGCATTTATATTATTTATTATTATTTGAATTATTTATTATTAAATAATATTTATTATTAATATATTTATTCATAAAATGCATCTTGCAACAGGAAATTTCCTGATTAAATGCTTTGAGCATGTGAACGCCCATATTATTAGATCACCGTCTACGTAAACAGTAAAGTTTGGTTCTAATCAGAATAATTTAGATCAGAAACACGCTCCATGGAAATGTAGCTACTGTCAGTTCTGAAAATTCAGGTGCGTGTGAACAGACTGGTTTGAGCTGACTTTTTACAACCGTGGTTAGGAGAAAAGCATTACAAAATTCATTTAGCTAGGCTGAGCGCCAACATCTGGTTTCTAGCCTTGTTAGGCAAAAATAGGACCACGTCAGGTTCTAGTCTTGTGAGGCGAGAATAGAAATGTGACACAACAGTTGGCACTGACTCACTAAAACTGGACAGATGAAGACTATATAAAAAAAATACATAAGTAAATAAATCACATCTCCTGTTCTCCTGGTCTTTGTTTTCTTTTTTTTTCTCGATCTTGTCCAGTTTGGATAATCCTGTTTCCACCATGATTGCCAGTGCAGGTGTACAGCTACTCCTATTAAAGCATTCTGCGTAAAGTGCATTTAAAAATACATGAAGCAATCACACTGCTATCAAATCAAATCTAAAGGAAAATGAGAAGCATAAAACATTAGAGCTAAAATACAGTGCACGTGTAACACTGTATTATTCTTTACTCACCTTCATTCTCCGAGACTGGATTCTGGACTTGTAACAGAACTCGACCAAGGCCACCAGCATGGCCAGTCCCAGTCCTCCAATCAGGATGTAGAAAACCCCTGCCACATTACTGAGGCTCAGGGCACTGGTCTTATCCTGGACAGCATAGAGAATACAATTAGAAACTAATACATATACAACACTGACACGAACATGCACACACATACTGTACACACGCACGCACACACACACACACACACACACACACACACACACCCACACACACACACATACACACACACACACGCATGCATTCACCAAAATCCACCTCTCTTACTAAGACTAGCAAACACATAACAGGATATTTATTGTTTTTAGACACAATATAGTATATACAGTAGTACGACACTACAATATAATACATATTGCATTTAAATCCATACAATTTAATATTTACAGATTTGAATACATAACTAGCAGCAATAAAATTATCTAGTAAACACTTTCTAAAGCATGCAGACAACCTCATGCACAAGTCACAAGCTGGAATAACACATATCACTCTCCAGAACATGACATTTCAATCTATTTATTCTTTCTGCATACTTAGATTGAAGAAAGTCTATCAATAAACAATTAGAACATCTGTCCATTTTAGAATTGAAGCAGCCTCTATATTGGAAGTGCATATATAAGGTGAGAGGAATCGTTCTATAGGTGTTGGGAGTTACAGTATGTGAGCTACGGCCTGTGAGCTCTTTCTCTGTCCCCATGATGGTGGCCATGACATTAGTGGGGCAGCAGAAATCAGTGGCATGCATGAGTTTTTTCCGACCATACTTCGGTCTCATCCACAAGCATGCACATTGCTTTTACAGTGGCTGGCGTAAGTATTCACCCTCCCTTGAACTGTCTGAGATTCTGTAAGGTATGGGACACAATTTGGATTACATATCATAACTTTATTCAAAATAGCCCATAATACTGAAGTGATTGCTTACTCTTACCCATGCATTATAGCTCCTTGGGCTTCACGATGCTGTTTATTGGTATGCTCTCTAAATAAATCTATGGCCCTGCAAGAACAGCTACCAGATACTTAAATCACTTGACACTTTAACTGCTACACACACTACAAATGTAACTAATAATGTGACTAATGTGTTTTTGCACCAGAACAAATTTTAAGGGATTCACACATCAAAAAGCTTTTTAAAAAATGTATCCAGACTTTTAAAACTTTCTATGAGCTATTTTAAGTAGACTCATGATGTATAATTCCAATTAAGTCCGATCGAGTGGGCAAAATGTGAAAAAGGTGAGGAGGGGTGAATAACTTACACAAGGCACTATAAAACATGGACAAGGATAGATAGCATTACTGATCTCTCTGGGGAAAAAGCAATCAAAGGACAGGAATTTCACAGCGACGCATTACTCTCCAAACTGTCATTTACTCGTATAGTATGTGGATGGATCTGATCCCCAATGATGATCAGACTTGAATAGACTACAGTACCATGATTAATCACAGTGCACCTATTAAGCTTCACAGGCTTTGACATTAGGACCTATTGAATAATTTAAGCATGGCTACCCAAACCTGCCCCTGGAGCTCCAGCACCCTGCAGAGTTTAGTTAAAGCCTGACTCTAACACATCCTGACTCCATTTCTTCCTACACAGATTACCGAGTTAGCCAGATTGGATTGTTAATGGTTTGACATGATCCTGGATTATATAGTTTTCCTTGTAGCTGTCACCAAAACAAGGAATCCGTGAATTTAAATCTGCTCAGAGCTAGTTTGCTCATTTTAAGGAAGATCCGATCAGACTGTTAGGGTGATTTCATGGTGCCTTATGGCGATTAGAGTCAACAAAAAGAGAACATAAAGCCTTTATGTAACACACTATTCAGCTAAGATTGCAGGCAAATTGTCTCAGTTGCACAGTTGGCAATATTATTACTCTTTTCTGTTTGCCCTTAAACCTGAAATTGCCTTTTTTTTAAGGCTTTCGGTGGTATCTCCATACGTCTGATCATCCATCACTCCATCCATTAGAGGGGCTTGGAGCCTTTCACAGAAAACTTAGGGCATAAATCAAGGTACACCCTGGATGGGATGCCAACCCAGCCCATGGTGCTAACACAGACACACTAATTCATGAATACAGGCAATTTGGAAAAGCCAGTTGTGTGTTTGGACTGTTGGAGGAAACCCGGAATAGGAAGACTTCCTACACACTCATCAGAGCCAATGAGCTACCAACCTTAGGAGGTGCAAGACAGCCTTGATAACCACTTAGCCACTGAGCTGACTGTTTCTGACCAATAAAAAAAATATATATCTAGAGCACGTTTTCAGCCCTATACATTAGGTCACCTCAGCCAACATTTTTTGCTTTTTGCTCCATTTAATTTAGTGTGAAATCAAACCAAACTAGACACAATTGATTTGCAAAAGCAATAAAATAAAAATAGGCTTAATAATCTTATATTGCGTTTGCTATAGGGGTGTTCATGTCAAGCCGGGATGAAATTTCTTGTGAATGAAGGCATAAAACAATTTCAACCAGCACGGTCTGGTGATGAGACTCTTAGCTGTAGTAAAACAGTTCAATGGTGCAAATGTTTTAAAGAAGACCATACTTCCTTAAATCATGATCCTGGTCGAGGTGGCTCGTAGCAACACTCACAGGAAATAACAACAGCTTGGTTTGTTTACCAAAGGCAGTCTGTACTGTAGTTGCAGGACATCATACTGGCTACCACAACCCTCGTACAGTCCTGACCTCGCTTCAAGCTATTTCCACATGTCTGGGCAATTTAAGGAGTTCCTGGGAGGCTGATCATGGGACTGGAGTACTGAGAAAACTTCCTACTTTGATGGTATCCAAACATTAGTGAAACACTGGGTTAAGTGCATTAGTGTAGTAAGGATTATATAGATAATATATAGAACTAAAGATAAGAGCACAATCAAAAAGTCCCGGTTTAACTTGAACACTTTGATCTTATACAGTATTACAAATTTGACTAATAATAATAATTATAATATTAATAATAATATATTTCCATTTAATGAGCTATGAACTGCATTCAGGGGCATTTCTACCTCTAGTGTAATTACAACAGAGTCTAATGTGCTTATGGTGCAATATTTGGATGTCAGGATGGTAATTATGTTTATGTAAATCTGTTTTGTGTTGTCAGTGATCTGTGCATTTCAAACTATGCTGAATGTTTCGTATTGTAGACAACTATGGTGAATAAAATTAATCTAAATCTTCTATGAGACACGTATCGTAATGTACATCGCAATTCACTTTCCTATCATATACTAATGGCCATGTTTTGGTTAATTTGTCATTCAAAACATACAGTACATGTGATTTTAAACTGAATAAGCACGATGCAGCTCAGCTTAAGTATGTATAATAATAATTTTTTTTTTAATCTGCTATGAATAGAGGTTTTTTAATTAAAATGTATTTTGGCATGGGAATGTGTTATGAAAATCTAATTAAGACATACTGCCATCACTGCCCCTGATATTATTTTTAAAAAGCTCACACATACTGTAGGGCAGACGTTTCTTTCGAGGTCTATTTACAGAATAACTCAGACTGCACTATACAGTATCTATTTAAACCCCATTAAACCATGTGCATGTTCTGTTCAGAATAGACAATTTAGACAAAATAAGACCATTTAGGCAAAATAAGCACACAAATATATAAATTAATTAAAGAAGAATTGATAGCACAAATAAAATAAGAATTTTTTTAGTTGACATTGCTCAGACGTTTATGTACTCAATTTTCTTAGTTGTGTGAATTTAGCAGGCCAATCATCAGCCAGAAACTGGAACCATACTTAAAGGCATAATTCAGGTTTTTTCAAGTCTGTCTTAAATCAAAGTTGAGGTCAATAAATTTTCCTATTTTTCTTTACCAAAGTTTGTCACCCAGAATGAGAGTGTTTAAGTAACTGGGGCCAAATTCCACGACACTCGTTCCATCCATGCAGAAATGCATTCCAAAGTTCAACTGAGACTCATGTGAAGCCTCCGCAGTCCCTTTGAGCTAAATCTGGTTGGTATCTTTTTAAGTCATGCCGTATGGTACAGTAGATACCCACTTGATTTAGCTCAGTGGGACTGCAGAAGTTCATGAGTCTCAGCTGAACTTTGGAATGCATTTTTGCATGAAACAAGGGTTGTGGTATTTGGCCCCTATTTTTTACATTGTACTCCGTGTATTCCGAGTGACAAACTTCACAGTCGATATGCAGAGCAGGAAAATCTATAAATTGATATAATTTATTTCAAGAAACCTGAACCATCCATTTGAGTAGCAGCATTTTAAATAGCCATTGTTCATTTACTGAGCATTGTTTTGTGTCTTAATAATCACTCAGTGACCAACATTATCAGGGACACCTGTTCACCAGCTCGTTTTTTCTACTAAAAACAGCGGTCACAGAATGGTGTGAAAATCTAGAAACATTAAGTATTTAGTGGGAGTGCAGGCAGAATGTCATTGCAGGTGCGAGAAGTCAGGGGAGGAAGGCTATAATAACTCTTGGCAGATGGAATACGAGTTACACCTTGATGCAGGTTTTCTGCAATGGCAAAAGATCACAACATGTTCCACTCCTGTCGGTCAAGAACAGGAATCCAGAGTAGGTGAACATCAGTCTTCAACTGTCTAACTCTTTTCCTTATAAACTGCACAATGAGTGCACCTTTCTAATCAACACAGTAATATACAATTATGAATCCTTTTACTCTAATCAACTTTACAGGTGCCACTAGAGATCCAAAGGAACACTTGGCAATAAATCAAGTATATCTCATCTCAACTTCAATTTCTTATACTCAATTAAAAGACAAACCAAACAACATGGCCCTGGACTAATAATGGTCTTCTGTGGCATTAAAATAATAAATCTGTGAGCTGGAACAAAACTCTGCAGGTTCATAGAGCTCTAGGAAAAAGCACAGGCATCTCTGGGTGAAATAAATAACCCTCATTTTACAACTTGTATTCAGTGGACATCAACTATACACAGACACTATATGTCTATATCAATATCTATATTTTTTGGACAAGGGTCTGGTTTTAATATTTGCAGCTACATTTGAAAAAACAATATGAAAAAGTTAATAATCATAAGCTTACGAATTAAGCTATGGATTAAAGGACTATTTAACCCTTATGAACTGTGGCTTTGATCTAAACCGAAAGCTCTTAACACACCTCATACAGTATATTTGTAGAATAAGTTTACTAATTTTTTTATGCTGAAATCCTAAATAACGATTAGTTTCTTTTGTAACCAACTCTATAGACCTACCTTTTGTAACAGCACACAAGATGAATAAACCTGGCCTTGATTATGTTAAGAAGCAAAAGAAGGAAATATACTTTCATAAGCAAACAAAGGTTTTTGAACTTGCATCCCTTTGCCTTTTATTAATGTTTTTTTTTTTCTGTTAGGAAAGGGAAAAAAAGCATAAAATCATACTTTCCAGTAATCTCTGGAAATCCTACAGCTAATCGGTAGATATTGGTATAACCAAGGTCCTCATTCTGTGCTTAGGCTTCCTTTCTGGTAGATTATGTGGACATAAATCAAGGCCACTGGGTCATTCTGACAGCACAGTACATAAGGGTTAAACATTCCATGACGTGAAAAATAGCTACATTTACCGAGGCACTTATCCCCCACGTATCTATCTACTTACTGTATGTCAAAATGCCATTACCGTAAGTGACGACACAGCCTAAAGCCGCGGTTGTACGTGTGCGTGTGTGTTTGTGTGTGCTGGTTGCATTTAGGTAAAGGGCAGATTGGAGACAGAGCACAGGCAGCTGCTACAGCTGATTTCTTTTCTTTTTTTTCTTTTTTCTAAATTTTGATTAAGCTCTGAGGATTGTTGACTAAAGTGAGGCAAAGCACCAATGTGGGAACTAACCTTTCTTCCGGAGTCCTTGCTTCCACACTCGCCTTTATCGTACCACCATTTGTTTTTCAGTTTGTCTAAGACGGCCTGCTCATTGAGCTTCAACACCGCTAGGTTTACTGGGATTCTTCAACCAGGGAAATAACATAAATAACATTACCCATGTTATCTTATGTTATTCAGCATTTAAGTAAACACACACCTATATAAAATATGTACTAGTGTTGTACTACAAGTCTACAGCTAGATTGAGGGGAAAAAAAAGAGAAAAAAAAAAAAAAAGCTTAATCACAAATCTGAATATAGTGTGGCTGTGCCAAAGTGATATGCATTAATACTCCATCTAGCTTTGTTGCCTTTCTCCCTAGTGCAAGATGTGTATTACTATATCACTTTGGGTAACCGGCAAGAGATGAAAACACTTGGATAGGAAAATCTTTTTTTTTTCTCCTATATCATATCAAATATGCAATTAGGAATTCTTTTAATATTTAGTTTTTAAAAATGCATTGTCTATAAATGCATTGTTACGCTAATGCATCGTCAGAGCCAGATCGGTTTTAGCATACAGCCCCGTACTGTGTGAGTACGGGTCCAAGGGTGTCTGGAGTGCGTATTTGCCGGTTACCCCTCCACCGTGGTGGTTACCCGCTGGATAGCTCATACTGGGGCTGACCTTGGAATCACCTCCCCCGCTGCCGCACTCGCCCTTGTCGTACCACCATTTGTTTTTCAATTTGTCCAACAGGCCCTGCTCGTTCAGTTTTAACACTGCCAGGTTTACTCGGTTTCTTGAAATGATAATAAATAAAATAATCGGGGTCAGCGTAAGTGGTGAGAATGGGACAGTGAGGCAGAGGTTGTAGGAAATGAAACGTGAGTCAATCTAAAAAAAAAGTAATAATCATAAAAAAAAAAAATCAAAATTAAATCAAAATTAAAGGCAAACTGATCTGATTGTGTGCCTGTTTCTACAAGACCTTTTTGTTGTCTTGTTCTGTGTGATGTTCAGGAAAAGAAAAGAAAAAAAAAATGTAGTGTGAGCAGATTTTACTAAGCGAGACATAGATTTCTAGGAAGGGAAGAGGAGGCGTTAGAAATGCTCTGGATTTAGGCCAGATTGTCTTGTGATTTGTCATTTTGTCAAACAGGTCGAAGGAGATCTTCCTACAGTACATGGTCCGTGGTTCAGTATATCCGTGCCAGAGCGTTCTTAATTCAATATGCCTGCTCCACCCTTTACCCAGTCTTCATGTGCTCCTGTTCCAGGCGCTGTTACCGGGAAGCCCCTTCCACTGCGGAGCGGAGAGTGCCGCCAGGAAGGAAAGCGAACAGACCGTGAGTCTGTTCTGCTCCCGGGCAACAGTGTCTTTCTCAGTAAAACCTCTCTTTCTGAGCCCTCCGTCTGTGTGACGGGAGGGGGTTAGAAAGAGGTCGGCTTATGGGTGACTAACAGAAAGCCAGACTACATTCGTGAGCGTTGCGTTTCTCAAGTTCACTGCTTTGGCAGAAAGAGTAACAGGCAGAGAGGAGAGGGGGGAAAGTACCGCATTTTCCAGACTATAAGACGTGTCTTTTGCCCTGTAGCGAGTGCCTGCTTGTATTAGTGTTTTTATTCTAGGTCTGAATAACAGGAAGGTTAGGAACGTTATAAAGCACACTTTCAGCATGGCACTAATATAGCGTTTGATCCTTTAAAATCCTAACAGGACTGGCTGGACCAACAACAAAAAAAATCTGCCTAAAAAATTGTGTGATTAAATGTAAATGGAATTTGGGCCTCATTTATCTTTTATAAGATATAGGACAGAATTTATTTGCTCTGAGAAGCATTCCATCATGACATTAGTGAAAAAACAGTCAGGTCAAAAAGGCATTTGTATGTGCTTGTGTCAATTTACAAATGAGAAAATGAGTTTTGACGATTTATTATATATTTCAACTTCAAATTAATGAGCTGGAAAGAGAGAATCCAAAACAAATCCATAAATTAATACAGATATGACTAGCCATTCAATTGTAGCACGCCATAAAAGCAGGTAGCTAACCCACTGCGTTGGATGAGCTGTATTACTGGGAAATTTGTTGCACACTACTATTAGAAGGATTGCAATTAATGAATTTTAATTTACAGTTTTGTGTCAGCTGTAGCGTAAATGTACGTGCAATTCTACGTTTGGCCTTTAAACATTCCTGGTAGGAATTAATTTAATTAATTAAATAACAGACAAACGAGGCCTTTTGTTTAAAAATTCCAAAAACCTTCCAAAAAAAATCCCCTACCCAGCACAGAATAAAGCACTTATTGAAGATGAGTGAATAAACATGATAAATGAGCTTGCTTGGTAATCAATTGTTAATCAATCTTGGAGTCTGTCTATGTGACCACCCAGTCCTGCTGACATGGAATTTTAAAGCAGCCGCTTCATTCCTTTTTTCGTTTGTTCCAGATGTAAACTACTGCGAGAAGGTTTTGAGCCACTCCTCATTTCTTCATATTAGATTCAATTAATTGATGTGGATTTCATTAAATTAAAGAAATGGGAACAAATGGTTGACTGCGACAAGCTGCAACTTAAAAATGGATCGTTTTTGTAATAACATGAGCGGCAACCTTATTTCTCCTCTCGAGTTCAGCATCACCAGTATACTGTATTAATCACCGGCCTGATCTTCTGTCATCATCTACACCTGTTTCTCACTGGTTCATGCCTTACATTGGATGTTTTTTGAATGAACATCTTGAATTATTCATACTGTAGGTAACTGTGTGGCTTAACAAACAAAAAGCTTTTATCTGAAACTGCTCAGGTACAGGGACTGGACTGAAAATGAGAGACAAGAAAATGTTTAACCCTCAAGACTACATTATAATAAAAGACGTCTGGCTCTTTGGAAGTAAAATATAAAAAAATCTGGGGTGGCTCAAGACTTTTGCCCTGTACTTTTATGTCTCTAAGCTTTAGCTCTGGAAAAACAAGAGCGATGAACTACATTAACACCAACTAAACTAGACTTAAGCAAGCGGTAGAACTCTGGCTTCCCAGTATGAAAAATAAAATGCATTATTTCATCTTTAGAGCTGCGCTGATTTACAGTGCAGACACTTATCGTCCAGAAAGTACAGTATCTGATGGGAAACAACTATAAGCTACAAAGAAAAAGACATGATGAGGAGACATGAATGAGAGTAATGGTCAACAAGTGAATCCTTTGCGATTAATATTAATTATTTCCGCCTCTTTTCAGATAAATAAATTTATGCTAAAGTTAATGTGTTAGCCTTGATATACATTTTTAATGTTATACTATCGATCTGTATGATGTCTGTGAAAAATGATGTTTAGCTGAACGTCATTGACAGTTCAGGATGTTGATGCGGTAGTGATGGAATGGGTTGGAGTGATGTCATGGGGTGAATCCTGAAGGAATCAATAAACAGAAGAGCATCAATATGGCATGTCGACATATGAAAATGTGAGACACAAGGGTTAGAATTAGGATATCATGAATAGTGGTTGTTCACAGGACCAAGAGATGAAGACAGTCAGAAATATTAAAAATTATTCAAAGTGCAGAGAGATTACTCGGGAAATCCAAGCTGAGAACAGATTTCAGGGTTCTCATTACAAAAGAATCCAGCGTCATTATGTGTTATTTGCGAATAATCAAATTGGGAAAAAAAAGGGTTCCAGGGTAATCTCTCCAGCTTTCAAGATTGTAAGTCATTATACAAAATTTCTATGTCACTTATATTCTGGTTAGTAAGCATGCCATTTTTACCTTAAGTCAGAACCTTTAGGAGTTGCAACCCCATACCCTTTGGAGTCCAGGTTTCCGCCCACCTTCATGGTATCACATGGTTTGCGCTGTTCGATGTACTCGTTCATGGTGGACTCGAGCAAATACGCGTATTTCCCTTTGGACTTCCGCACTCTCGCCACTCCCTCGTCAGTGGTCTTGACAAACACTGAGGGATCTGCAGCCTTCATGTAGGACCACATCTTCTCAAACACGGCTATTTTGGATCTCTGAGGACAAAAATGATTATTAAACATGTACAGAATACTATGCAAAGGTCTTCACTCTCCTCACCCACCCCCCTGCTACACTCCTTCTCCAATTTTTACGGCAACAAGTTTGCAAAGTGCCTAAAGATATAATTTAAATGTCTGCAGCAACCTCATTTCCCCTCTCGTCTATTCCAACCACTCAGCATTCAGCATCACTAGTGTACTAATCACTGTCCCGATCATCTGTCATCACCTGCACATCATCTGTTCCTCACTGGTTCAAGCCCTAAATTGGATGATTCTTTTACGCTTGAATGATTCATTGGTCATTGTGTGACTTAAACAAAAATATTCCTCTAAGACTGGACTAAAAATGAGAGACAAAATTTGCCTAAAAATAAGAGGCAAATAATTTCCTTCAGGAATCCTGGAGAACTATACCTCAAGGCTACTTAAAAAATCCAATAAAGTCTCTCTCTTTGCACAGCGCAGTATAACAATTCTAGGTGCTTGAAATAAATCAGACAGTAAATAATGAAAAATGTAATATTGTAATACTGTTGAGTGAGCTCAAGTGTGAGAATTAGCGTCAAACAAATCTGACTTATCTCTCACCCTGAAGAACTCTTTGGTCGATCCTCCATCCAAGGTGCCGTAGGAGATCTCAGTCTGCTTGGCCAGGTCTTCTGCGCTCTCTATGGGTGACACCATCCTCTCCACAGTCAGGAAGGCAGCCAGGTTGGCCGTGTAGGAGGAGATGATGATCAGGGTGAAGAACCACCAGACGCCTCCAACTATACGACCAGACAGTGATCTAAAACCATCAGAACAACCAACTATTGTAAGCTGGAAAACTGGAAGGCTTGAGGAGCAGCGTTGGAAATACAGAAAGCGGGCTTGTTCACACCGGTTTTCTGTCCTAATAAGAGAACATTGCTGCAGTGCTAAACCTGTACTATGACTGAAATCCGTGTAGGTGTATGAAAAGGAAATCAGTCGTACTACCCCCCGGCTATATCTGAGACGTCTCCTCCGTCTTGCTGGAGTTATTTATTCACCGCTATATGCATTAGAGTTCACACATTTCTTAGACTTCATCTAAAGGTGCAAATCATAAAACACCTGAGCAAGTAGAACAAAAGATGCAGAAATGTTCAGGGAACCAGAAGAAATGGTGTCAAAACACTTGAGGCCTGTTTCTGTGTTTCAAAGGAGACTCAAGTCTCTTAATGAGCGAGAGAGAAAGAGAGCGAGAGAGAGAGAGAGAGAGAAAGACAGAGAAAGACAGAGAGAGGATTTACGGGACAAAAAGGCAACACATGAAGGTAAAAATAGCCGAATACATTGTTTCATGCTAAGTAGCACAGATAAGAAGGCTCTTATTTAGGATTTGCCACACACACACTCAGACACACACAAACAAAGCTGAAATTTGCCAAAGAGAAAATCCTCACCCACAGACCTAATTCCAAAGCCTTATGGCAATCATTATTCTGTAAAGATTTCCCTTTATCAGTCCTCGCTTCAGGGCTTCAACCCCTCCAACACAATGCAGTGAAGGAGCAAAACTAGGCCAGATATAAGAGAGAGAGAGAGAGAGAGAGAGAGAGAGAGAAAGAGAAAGAAAGAGAAAGAGAGAAGGAGAGAGGGAGCATACCCGAGCAACACTGCTAATGCCAGCCAAAGGGAGGCAAAAAACAATGAGCCAAAGCCTTCGTCTCCACTCTGCTGCTGACAGCTAACAGCCTCCATCCACTCCTCACATCTCTCTCTCTCTCTCTCCTGGCCTTCATTCTCAGTACTTTTTTTTTCAACTCAGCTACAACAAGTGCACTTGTGTCTCCATCCAAAGAAACCAATCTGTCAGTCACGCCGCGTGGCCCTGCTGACGGGAACGAAAAGGGCTATGTGTTGTCGAACAGCAGGTTTCCACAAATTACAGCGAATCTGGAAGCTATCGAATCTTTCAGAGCTACTGTACGGTAGGAGGCTGCAGGGGATTTCTAACACCTTTGGCATTATAAAATGTTTTAGACGTTATTAACCTTCAGTCAATCGACCGGTCAGATAAACGAATACTCAAATAAACTTGAATCAACATAGACAAAAAAATCTGTTACGTAAGCATCACCAGTGGTGTCTCGTGTCCAGTGACAGCAGGAGCGCTAGAAAAGCAGATAAGAAGACTAAATGTTTGTGATGGCACGTATAGAGATACTATTCTACTGTATATGACACTTAGCGATAGCATTAATTGACTTCACAATGGCCAACGTCATGATCGAAGGCAGTGAGGATATTGTATAGGCTTCTTTCTAACAAACAGACATGGGATGTGTCCAGGGTTAAATCGAGCTAACGCGGATTAAAAGGGTCAGGCGTCAAATCCAAGTGGAATCAATTGCCGCCTTTGTAGTGATCACTTCCTATCAGTAAAAATAAAGACATTAGTCTTTTTTTAGTGTGTACTGATAGCAATGATAGTAGAAAGAAATAGCATGCAACAGATGATATACTAGTTCCTTTTATTCTTACAGTATATAAAAGGTAAATGAGACTGTAAGTGACATGGATACATTAGTCACTATGCCATAGATCAGACTCGCCTTTTAATAGCTTTACCAGTGAGTGGCGATGTAACTTTGACTGCCGATACAACTTGAGTTTGCAATCCAGATTAGCTTTTCTGTTTTTTTTTTCTTTACATTGTAAAACAATTCAAAGGCATCCAAAGTATGCAATAATCTCATTTGAACAGTTGATATTAAGATGTGTCTGCTACTTATGTAAAGCCTTCATAACGGCTCTAATCTGAATCTGTTGGTGATTTTTGAGGCTGGGAATCGAACCTGTGCCTTCTGCATGGTAGATGAGAAACCTACCACTGAGCCACCCCCATTAGCAACATATCTAGGACGACTGCTTAAAACGGAAATTCACATCGTGATCTTTGTTGCTATGGCCACCTTGGTGGTCGTACAGTACTTGCACCTCTGCACTCATCAACCTGCCTAGTCTTCATGCTGAGTTCTGTACTACCTGGGCTATAAATCATCTAGACGTTCGTTTTGAAGAACGTTTTGTGTCAAAGATTTTAACTGTAATTAAATGCATCGATTTATTAAACTGTAGGACTGCAATGAATAACAAAAGTGAATATAATTTTAGTCTGCGCTCTTCATGACTAGTGAAGAATACAGTAGGTGTTTAGTTTCAATTTAAGATTTAAGTATCTGACTTGAAGACATTTAATTCTCCAGAAAAACTCCAAAAAAGAACCTTCTGGCTTTCAATCTGTTACGTTACAGTATATTAAATAGCAAACAGCTTATATCTCCGGCTTTGATCCTGTTCTTCTGTTTATCTTTCGAAAAAATGAGATATTAAAACGTTTTGTTTTTACAGCTGTATTGGGTAAAAACCAGCAGACAGACCAGACCGTCTCACACATCTGATTAAACCCTCGCAGCTGGACTTTCCCTCAGCCATTGTGTACAAGGTTAACGCTTTCCGAGTGTCTGCGCACTACTACACTCTGGATATTTCACTCTGGATAAAAGTGTCTATATGTCGTGCACCTCTAGCTTTTCCATACTGTTATAGAATAAGAGAGGTTTGTCTAACCTTAGAGGGTCAAACTAAAAAGCAAATCAATGAGAGTGCAATCAGTATTGTGCAGCACATCCTGTTAATATAGAAAAGTAATAAAACCTCACACATTCCCAACAGACACTTGGAGTAAATTTCTTAAATAAATGTTTTTCACGTCTGATTGCGTATTTCTGATTGCGTCACGGCGATTAAAACTGTATCTCATTTCCGTTCCAGTAGGATTTTGCAGCTCACCACATGGAAAGTCTCGGGCATGGTCGATTTCAAGCTCTGACAATCATCGTTCGGTTGCGCTGGAGCCCCAGAGGGGCAGCATCAACAGCATGACGTCACTTACTATGTCACGTGCACAATCTCTGTCGTTTGTTCGTCTTTATATTGTTTATTCTGCTTCATATCGCACATTTTGTTAGAAAAAGAAATATAAAATAGACTACTATGTGTTGGGGCAGGTCATTTTAGAAGAATTGTAATGATGACCTTCTGTTCGTCATTATGGCACAATTCCTGTACAAAGCTGTTTATTTAAAAAAAATAAAAAAAAAACTTATTTTGAAATTCCCTTTGGAATCTCTAGATAATGGTGTAAAAATAAGTGTAAAATGATAGAAATGCTATCTGGATGCTTGGGAAAAACTCTGTCCATGACATTCCTCTGGTGTTTGATTTGTAAAAAAAAACCCCACGCAGCAGGTGATCCAGATACAGGATAGGAAAAAAATACTAAGAACATATAAATACTAAAGTCTTCCACATGTTGTTGAATGCTGCCATGTGGAGCTAAAAGGGTACAGTAGGTACGATGACTGTGTGACAGCGCGGCATTGCATTTCTCTTAGCATTTATTTTACACATGTTAAACAACATAACACACCCATAACACCATGAACACCGATATCAATTTAAAAAGGCTTGCATAATTACTCCACAAAGTAGTGGTGTATCTTACAGTCTCCTCTCCTCTCCTCTCCATAATTTGCTCTGCTCGTCTGTGAATGTTCAGAGTCCTTGAAATCCAAGAACGCACAGATAAGGTGCAGGGTAGAATTTTACCAAGTGGCGGAACAGCGTGTTGCAGAAACCGGCATAACGCACCTCTTACATTTTAGCATCTTGTACTGCACCGTCGTGTTCGCTTACTTCGTGAAAATGAAATGAAAACAAGGTCAGGTGAATTTGCAGGAGTTTCCATAACCATGACAAATTTAAATTAATCTATTATAATACATTTATTGCTTTCAAAGACTTAGGAATTACATTGGATGCAAAAGATCTAAATTCTGAAAAAAATATTGATCAATATTTTTATTTCATTTAAAGTCACGAATAAATATTTAGGGTTAAAAAACAGGATTTTACTGATTTGACTTTTTTTTTTTTACAAATTTAAAAGCAAAAGAAACCATAACGTCTATAGTTTTGAGGTTTCCATTTTTACTTTTTGTTGTATGTGAAAAATGTATATTAGAGGACGCACTGTGGGCTCCATATAGACGTTTAATTAAGAAAATGGTGCTTCGTTTCTACAAATCAACCCCAATCCATGTAAAAATGTTCACAATATGGTCTCACCCAGGTAACAATTTTCATGCTGTATGGCATACTGATTTGTGTCGCCTTTAAATATGCTTCGAACATGAAGAGAACTATTAAAAAACTATATTCAGAAGTTTAACCTTGCTGTGACCTTGACCCTGTTTGAGTCAATTCCAAAATGGAATCAGTTCATCTGCTGTGTACAGTGATCATGCCATGTCTGTTAATCCTACAAACAGTTAACCACTCGTTCATGAGATATCACGCTCACTAGAATCACGAGGCATAAAACTCAGAAAGCTATCACACGTTAATGCCGTCACTGAGCTGTCTTTTGCATTTAGCTAATATTAGGATTTTAGGAAAATATGAGAGTGAAACATTCAAGTAAAACTTTTGATTGTGCAGAATAACAGAACAGTTATGAGATTAAAACTTCCTTTATTTCTCAATATAATCCCATGCTTCACTAATACACTTATCCTAGATTTCTTACTACGCAGGAGCCATAATCTGACTGCCTGCTTCACGTCTGAAACGCTGGCCTCCCAGGAACTCCTTTAATAGCCCTTTTCTTTAATGGAAAAAAAATGGCCTTGTGTTGATGCAGGACAATGCACAGCCTCATACTGCCGACCCTTTTACAGTACATTACAGATAACGCTGGGAGTTATTGCCATACAGTATCCTCTGTACACCCCAGACATTTTTCACGTTTGGGCCATTAAAGGAGTTCCTGGGAGGCCAGCGTTTCAGACATTTACATTTCGGCATTTGGCTACTCTTAGATACTCTTATCCATCTTAGTGACTTACAAAAATAGGGATTTTTTACTCTCATAACTGTGATTTGTTATTCTTCACAATCAAAACTCCTGGTTTGATTTAAGACGTCCCTCTGAATTGTGGTGAGGGTCTTCAGCACCTACTATACTGTACATCAAACTCATACTCTAGATCACTATGTGTCCGTATGCTCATAGCTCCATTAAACTCAGCATATCGTACCTCTCAAACCCTCTAATGAATCACTGCAATTAATTAATGGAGTAACTAATCCGCAAAATATGGGTCACTTTGATACTCCAAGCCCAAAAGCTTTCAAGTTTTAATAAGATACACAAACCCCATTGAGACAGCGTACTTCACCCCTTCAGCTCATATTCATTTCGTGTACTTCAGACTCTCACCGGTGTCTTTACCATTATACACATCGTGAAAGCGAACGCATCAAGTGCTGTGACAAGCTGTCCTCTCTGGAGAGCCGGCGTGTTTAACAGCGCTGAACATGCCCACACGCTGGTGGTGGCAGGGTCACCTCTGCAAAGAGAAAGGCCCTGGGCTCCTGTGTGTGTGTGTGTGTGTGTGTGTGTGAGAGAGAGAGAAAAAGAGAGAGAGAGAGAGAGAGAGAAAGAGAGAGAGAGATATGCTAATGCATATGTGTGAATGGTGATGTGTAAACAGGGTGTGGATATTTTTGAATATGTCAGCATACGAGAGGCAGAACTGAATCAACAGTGTGTCTACGTGGTCAGGCGTAACAAACCTACAAAACATACACACACAAAGGATTACAGCACCCCTGCACGCCAAATAAATAAAAAATAATCAGTTTTTTTTTTTTTTTTTCCTCATTGAAACCAGCTAAACGTCCCCACAAGGTCAAACCTATCAGATGTTCCTGTTCTTGTAGGCACATCTTTAAAGCCCAATTCATATTCAGGTAATGACTTTTCTATTTTACAAAGAACTGTCCTTGAAGCAACATGATCTGAAGACTCAAGGCTGAAAGGATCCTCTTTTCTTCCAGCACCATAAATTTATTCGTTTCAGCGGACACTTTCATTCAAAAGCCCCTTCCGAGGCAAAGAAGCTTAGCAGTTAGATGTTAAGGGTTACAATCCATGCTCAAAGGATGAGTAGTGGCACTTTGACAGTTCTGAGGCGGGACCTTCAACAGTTAAGTACGCACCAGAGTTTTTATTAGATCAAGTAAAGGTAATGTGCTTAATTCAATCCTAAACACTGTGCTGTCTCTTAAATAAGCGTTTATATGACACTGAATTCACTTTCCTCCTGAAGAAAATGTACTCCAGAGAAAACTATTCTCTTTACAGTTCTTTAGATATACTAGCCATATAAATAAAAATACTGTAAAGGTTATGTCTGTACATTGGTCAGTACTCGCTCTTTCAACGACCTCTTTATGTTTCATACATTGCACGACCAGAAACCAGTCTCAGAAACATTTCTGTCTGTATGTCTGTCCAGCCGATTTTGTCACAGCATCACGCAAAACTGGCTGAACAGAATTTAATGAAACTTTGCCAATCCTTCGGTATTTGCCAGAAGTTAAAACATGCACCATAAATGAAATGAATAGATTAGAAGGGACATTATGAGCAGTTTTGTGCCAGATTACAGCATCTTGCGTTTTTTTTTTTTTGGAATATAATATAGCGCTTTTGGGTTTCCTCCAGGTACTCCGGTTTCCTCCCACAGTGCAAAGACATCTAGGTTAGGTTAATTGGCAGTCACAAATTGCCCCTAGTGTCTGAATGAGTGTGTGAGTGTAACCTGCGATGGATTGGCACCCTGTCCAGTGTGTACACCGCCTCCACCGCCGTGTTGTCATCGTCTCCTAAAATAGCCTCGAGGCCCCCGGTGACCCTGAATACAGGATTAAGCAGTATAGACAATAATCAGTGTTGGGTGTAGAGTACTTGATTACTTTTTTGATGTAACGAGTAATCTAATGCGTTAAGTCCGCCATTTAAGTACTCAGTTATTTAGTTACTTTTTCAAAAATGTAATCCGTTATTCAGACAATTTATGTA
>JAOVVA010000021.1:10765896-10794781 GCA_028565275.1 Leiocassis micropogon
TAATGTGGGAGCCCCCTGGTGACGGGAGGGGAATTGGACGTGACTAGATTGGGGAGAAAATCGGGGAAAAAGAATTGGACATGACTAAATTAAAAAAAATAAAAAAATGTGCCATAATCACACTTGGCTGGGTCACCGCACTTTAGGACGCCATTAGGGTCAAACTTGGTCATATGATTACTTTGCGTTAAAAAATAGTAATGCATTACAATTTCTAGATTAATAACGAGTTAATATTGACAGTCCTAATTATAAGTTCAATGAATCTTCGTTTGAGGTTAAGCCAACAGAAAAGTTCAATTGAACTTAATAATAATAATAATAATGTATTATTACATTATTAGATCCACTAATAGATGAAGATGGAGATGGTTATAGATTTAGTTCTCTTTCGAGGGTTAATTTAGGAAACCAGTGACTCTGATATGAGCCTTTTGAAAACTGTTAACTCGATTTTATAACGCATACAGTAATGTGCTTTGTGTTTAGATTTAATTATAAAAAAAACAACAAAAAGCGCCATTTTAAAATGGGTCATTTAGTAACAAGTTTAGCACAAACTTATTTACATACATTTATATTATGCTTGCCTTAATTTATATTAAGGCAACTTGGCTTGAATTGGTTAATATTATAAAAAAAAATGATTTGAGTAATGCAATTCTTTCTGATGGTGCTGCTGCACACATTATTGCACGCTGCACTGTTATGATAATGCCCACGTAATGCTTCACTGTGTAAAAATGTCAGAACAATCTAGATTAATAATGTAATGTATGCGCACATTACCATAAATCTTAGTGTATTGTCTTTAGTCGGAATCAATAAATCATATAAATGGAGACCTTTTTCTTCACAATGGTTCCTCGTGTGTGTGCGTGCAGCTCTGCGTGAACCGTTTTGTTTAGTGCTGAAACCATTACCATCGGGGCTTAGGCCATTTGCATAATCTAATATCAGCCCGTGTGAGCTGCATGCGAGAAGACGTGTCTGGAGAGGCCGCTGAAACGAACGAGTGCCAGCGGAGGCTTCGGCCATGCAAACCGTATTTCCACATGCCTGTGCGCTGAGACACCTGCTGTCACGTAATGCGTTCTGCGGTCGTGCTGGCGAAGACGGCGACGCATGCGACACGATGTCAGCATGTAGCCGATAAGCCACACAAAATCCTCAAGCATGAACAAGAACAGAAATGGGTTATGGAACAACCGTACAGAAGTCACCGATATAATACAGCTCCATCTGCAGCAGTGTAGTACTAGGAGAACTGTGCCAGGCCGCTCTGCTGTGCTAGAGCGGATCTCTGCCAAAGCCTTAGCACGCGCCAGCTAATCAACTCACAACCTCACGTTATAGCAGCTTCGAGACAAAATGGCCCTGATTGCCTTCGTCGCCGTGCCATTTGCGGCCTGTCTCACAAAAGGACAAGTAGGCGGAGCATAGAGATTGTGGTGGTGTTGTTTTTTTGTTTTTTTTACCATTATACCTTTATCAGTGCAAGGAACAGAAATCCATTTATTTCCTTTATCAGATTAAACACCTGCTTTGAAAATCAGACAGCCTAACTGAAGTAACACAGCCAGAGGGATAGGGCCTTTCTTTGCCATGATAAGACCCATGTGTGCATAAGCTGACATGAATTACCTTGCAAGCACTGAGCGCTTTGAGTGGCAGGCCTGACATTTATCAAGGACAAACACTTTTGTTCTTCAAACGGGCCGTGCCGATTCGCCGGGTTTCATACACGAGAAAAAAATATAGATGTGCAGACATTACAATTTTTTCCCCCAATTACAACCATTTTCATATTACAATAATAGGATCCCATCATGGTTTTTCGCAAATTATCATGATACAAGTTAGTTACCCAATCAGCTTTGCTGGAGCAAAGTGTTTTGCAAAGTGTTGCTAGAGGCTTGACAATTGAATCATCTCTTCATGATTTTACACTCCCACATTATCCAGAGATGGTTACTCCGATTTGTGCCATTTGTGTAGATCCTCGGCAATTTAACATCACACTAGTGCGAGCTAAAAAACACTCCAAATAAGCAGAATTTTCTGCCTAATAAGATGAAAGATAAATATGCTGGAATGACTTAACATACAGTATATGATACTAACCAGATTACCAAATTAACAAATGCATTTTGACACCAGCAGGAAGCCACGCCTTCCTGTTTACCTTTCATCTCACAACCTCTCGATTGGACTCACATAGCATCTCTACATTCTACAAAATAATTGAAGGATGCTTTGAGTTTATTAATGAAATAACTTTTAACTGAAAAACACTGATTACTAACCAATAAACTGGTGACAGCATCACAGGCACCCAAGGCTCATCCATGCACGCAGGGACAAAATGCCAGCCATTCCAGTCTGATCCCACAGAAAAGCCAAGGCAGCGCAAATCACCAGAAAAAGTTTATTGCTGGCACACGGGGCCCAGCAGGCAAAAACCTAGTGTCCAAAACCCCCAGATCTCAAACTGAGTCACACCCTGAGGAGTCAGAGCTGCCCTGGTTGCACAAGGTGAATCCAAGACCTGGGTGGTTTTAATGTTTAATGGTTTTAATATTATGGCCGATCAGGGTTCAACATCAGAACAGCCAAGAGACTTTCACGTTCTGTCCTGCGGCTCAGACAAGCAAGACTTCGGCGTCTTCTGTCAGTCTACACTGCGTCCCCAATGTCATTAGGATGTCACGATCCAGATGTGCGAAGCAAAGGTCGGTGTCTCCGTCTAGCGACCACACCTTTCTCTTGCCGAGGTTTAAACAGCTAATTGAATGCAGTCCCATTTTCCAGGCTAGGCCGCAATGCATCTTGATTGTCATGGAGACACGTGACAAGCGTGTTCACAATAGAGAGCAACACCACCGTGAAGCTCATGTGTGTTTCAAGAAAAAAGATTCCGCAGCGAGATAAAACATCACCATTTTTCAGAATGCCAAGAACTAAGCAATTAGCTTGACTCTTTGTGTCTTCCTGGATCAGTTGGTGAAATTCACTGTTTCCTTCATGCTTGAAGAATCTTCATCCTTCATCCTGCTTGAAGGATGGCATTTTTTCCCCACTAGGTTAGAATGTGTTTTGTATCAGACCTTCTTAAATGTGAATATAAGTTGCTCGAAAGTTTAAAAAAAAGTAATTTACTTATCATCAACCGTTCTGGACCTTTGACCTTGAATAGAAATCAGATTCGGACCTTATTATTAAGGAGTATTAAGTTTGAGAACCCCTGAAACATATTTAGTAGCAGTGCTACAAAATTTTTCAGCCAAAAATGATATAAATAAATGTCCCCAAATATGATAATATCGCTGACCTAAAGGGATTCAGTTGGCTTATAATAACTTGTCAAATCTAACACTTCACAGTTAATTTTAATTGTGATGATATTTAGAAAGTGATTTAATACTTTGGTTTTGTTTCGCTGCCTTGCCCTTTAGTGCCGGTCAACACTCAGACCTTTTCAAAGAGCAGCAGATAAACAGTGAAAATGTTGGTCATGTGGACATTAGACAAATAATTGGGAAGCAGTTCTAGACTGCACCGTTGGTAACTATACAGTAAGTTCTCGACTTACGAACATTCAAGTTACGAATTTCCGCAGACAGGAACGGACCACGGATCATTCGTAGATTCGAAAAAAAACAAAAAAACACTTAAGTAGCTCACATGTATTGTACAAAAAATAGACACTGGAGTGTATCAGAGACCAATATTTACAATTATATACAATATTTTCAGTGTTTTTCATTTAAGTAAATATATAAAATGTCTAAAGTCCGGTATATTGGATATTTATGGTGGATACCAAATTTCAAAACAGCTCTAAGGAAAAAATGTCGTCTGTTGCGTCACTTTAACCGGAGTCAGCCTACGATTTAAAGCCTATGATTTAAAGGCGCAGTCTCGCGAGAGTATAATGCCGAACCAAAACACCACACCTGTGTCTTTGTTTTTTTTATGCTTTACATTGTATATTTTTGTCAAAGGTGTATAAGACTCACTTTGTCTGACTTACGAACGAATCCGTCTTACGGATGTGCTCTTTCATGAACCCTTTCATAAGTCGGGGACTGACAGTAATTACATCTGTTCTTGCTCACCTTGAACCTGGGATTGTGGAAATGCCTTTTATTCTTTTATTTCAGATTTTCTGATGTTTTCATATTTGATGAATGTTATTGAGGTTCATTTGCAGACACTGGGTATAAAATAATACCTCTGTCATAATAGTGAAAAGTGCTGCTTCAGTACTAATGCTGTTTGAAGAAGTAGACCATTACTTTATGAGCATTTCTGTTATTTTGTTTTTACCATGGGCAACCTCTGGTTCAGAAATGAGTGCCAAAACATGCAGTTCCTTGAATGTCCACTGGGGGCTTGCTCCAAAAGCGAATCATTCCCCATAAACCCAGTAGATCCATAGATGTATTTTTCACTCATGACAGCTAAACTTTTATGTAACTCTTAAGTTAAAATTATATTAAGCCATCAAAGTATGCATAATTAGGGGTGTGCCTGATCTGAGCTACAGCTACACTGCAGGTGTCAAACCGCTAGCTATCTACTAACCAGCTAACTGGAAATGTTGTAGTTGATAATAACACAAGAAATGTAGGAGTTGACACAGGATGACATGTAGGGCATGAACAATGGCATTTAATCAAATGCATTCGCATACAAATTAACCTTAGCCACCATAGCATTTTAGCTCTCGTTCCATCCATTTGCCCATTTAAGGATTAACCGGTGGTTTAGGTGGAGTCAGCCACTGCCAAGGTGGCGACAATCAGAGCTCCAGCATTTGAGCTTCAAACCCACACTTTAGACACACTATGGGTTACGTCGCAGACGGTTTGTCCAGTTCTTTCTATATGGTCTTAATTCATGGTTAATCTGCGCTATACTTGATATGCAACCGCGTGTGGAAAGGTTCAGTTCTGATCAATTTCACTCTTGTTGAAAACTGACTTCTTAAGAGCTGAATTTCTCACTACTGAATTCCTCCATGTTACTTCTCCCTTTCTTTTCACATGACGTAATCTATGCAAAATATTCCCAGTCAAATCACCCTCGGCACGCATAATTCAGCTGATTACCCATGCAAATGTGCGCTCTTTATTTGGGATCTTGGCAAATCAGGGCTCTAGAGTGTTGATGACTCCATACATACAACATGATATTGCTTGAACTCTAAAAACAACACAACAGACTGGCAGAATATATACAGAGCCTGATTTAGTGTATTCATAACCAGCTGCAACAGCTGCCAATCATCTTCTCAAACCACTGCAGAGTTTGTACTGAGATTTTCATTAAAAAAAAAAATTAAAAAAAACTGGAGTACTGCGAAAATGATTCATGTCACCCTGTTCTACATTCTCTCACTCCCTCAGATTTACCTGATGTAACCCTCGTCTGTGTGGGTCACACAGGGCCAGAACACAATCCATCCTCCTCCATGTGCTCCTCCGTGTAATTGCCTGATAAGAGCGGATCAATGGCTTCTGTAAAGATTTTCATAAGGACCGTCTGGTTGGCACGGAGTCCGGCCTTAATTAGCCAGTCATCGATGGACAGTGAAAACATCTTCTGCAGCTGTTGAGCTCACACGGCGAGGAGAACGGCATCAGCCCGGGTCCCTGACTGAGAGCGGAATCTAATTTGAGTCGCGCCAGCTCTCCCCTCAAGCCATAGATATATATATATGTCGTATCTAAATGTCAAACGACAGTTGAGGAGCCTGGAAGTTCCACAGGCTCTGAGAGCATCTCGGTATAATGAGGGGAGAGAACAGACAATCGAGCAATGCAGCAGCCAAACGACACGCTAATGCTCTTCATAATGACTAACGGCAAGAGAAAATAGTACGACAAGTGTCAGTTCAGCCGAAGTGACGAGACAGCTTCGGTTCAAGAGAGTGCGAAATGAAAGGTCAGGGAATACAGAGCTGCAGCAAGACATGCAACTGCTATACAGAATCGGGTCAGGACTGCCACCTCGCTACAGACCTTGACGTGGATTCATGTCATGGGGGAAAAAAACACATACACACAAAACATATTACAGCTTAAACATTATTTGCATATGATTTGCTTCACTTGCCAATACGAGAATGTAATTATTTCCAGAGTATCTATGTGATTGTAGTTCTCTCTGGATCTGTCATGTCAGACTTTCTTTTTTTTTTTTTCCAACAGACTGTGCATGCAAACATCTGGATGGACTAACCCTATCTGAGATCTTACCTAATTACACGCTTCTCTCTTCCTCTTCCTCTCTTTCTGTCCACCCGTGTCAAGCTACACATGGGACTCCTGAGATACCAGTGACCCTGACCCCTGATCAATCCTGATGCCCTACTTCTGGTTGGAGTTGCTATCACACAGAGACTTTTAACTCCCTGCTGAGGATGGATCCATACGATCTGAGTAAAGATACACAAGACTACTGAGGATGGTTTCACCTAGAGCCAGGAAATTGGCTTTGGAATGCATTTGATACAGTTTTGCTTTGATGCCTTTTTGTGTTTTGCCAAGAACAGTTTCGTACCCAAGTCTCCATCAGTGAACAGGCTAACAAAAGTAAAACACACTTCCAGTTATAGATTTGCGCTTTTACATAGTTATAGAAGAGAATTATTTAGGGCCACGCTATCCGGAATCACCCCAATGAGGATGGGTTTACTTTTTGAGTCGGGTTCCTCTTAAGGTTCCTTCCTCATGTCATCTCGGGGAAGTTTTTCTTCGCCATCATCATCCGCTGCTAGCTCACTAGGAACAAGCAGATTTTTTAAAATTTATATTAATTTATATTGGATGAACGTTGTAACAGTTGTAACGACGATGCAATGACATTCACCGACGAGCACACTAACTAACGTTAAGATAACGTAGTACAGTATGAAAGACCCGAACACAGCATTGCAAATACAACCTTAAAGCAACAAAATTTAAACCTTTATTTCGTAGCATTCAGCTCGATTAACGCCCAGTTGCGCTAGGTCCCACCAGCTCCACGGTCCCTTAACAGGGATTAGAATTCTGATCAGAGATTGTGATTGGGACGAACAGCTTCCCACACACAGGCTGTGTATCTCAAGTCACATATCTCTTTGTGTTGCAATGTTATCTCTTGGTTTCATTATTTTTTTTTTTTCAGAATTATTACTGAGGTGCATCTTATCTCGCAAATTACTCTCCTGTAATTTGGTGTTTGTGGTGCTCATTGTAATGTACGCGCATTTAGGAGCGTCAACAATCTGTGGTCCAGTGGTAAGCACGCGACGCTCCGATTGTTCCGATGTCATTTCATCAAAGTCATTCTCCCTCCCAAAAATAACCAAATACCAACTTGTCTCAACATCAATAATGGTGTGTGTTTTGACAGCCAAAAATTCCTCCTGGAAATGTCTTCTGTAAAACATGTTATACAAAAAAAATAAAAAAAATAAAAACTAATTTAATTGACTGAAACTGAATTAACCTTCTAGAAAACGAGGAGTATAAATAATACCACTTAGATTTCCATTCAAATTGACATGATGGTAAAGATTCTATGATATATGCAGAACAATACCATATAGACACTGTTGGCTCTATTGCGTGAAAATTCTACGCAACTTATTGAGTTCCTAGCACAAGTTTACCGTAAAGCAGGTGTTCTATAACATTTAGCATCCAAAGACCCTTTCCAGAGTGAAATAATTTCAAATTCAACAAAGCAAACACTGTATGGACAAAACAGTACAAGACAAACCCATCCTAACCCGTCCACCCAGCCTGACATGGATTTGAAACACGATCTTGTTTTTTATTACAGGTTAAAATGAGTTTGGGAGTTTTGTACTGTATAACCCGTTGAGATGAATAGGCCAATAGCCTTATGTATAGCATAAATTCTGCAAATATTAAGAAATATAGAAATAGCATCCATGACAATCACAGTCCTACGTTTAATAATATTCAGTACTATGATATTTACAGAAATGTAGAGTACTATATATTTTTTATCATAACAGGCTGCAAAGTGCCTAAACATACAATGCAAAATTGTGAATTGTTTACATAACAACATCAGCAGCGACCTCATTTCCCCTCTCGTCTGTTCCAACCTGATCATCTGTCATAAATTGCACATATTTCTCACTGGTTCATGTTTTAAGTTAGATGTTTTTTTTAATGATTGAATGATTCATAGGTCACTGTGTGGCTTTACAATAAAATTTAAAAATTGACAAAAAAAAATGAGGCAAGACTTCTGCTGAATGCTGAATAAAATCATGTGATCTACTCATGTTCAAGCCCAGCTTACGTGGCCTATGATAAAGGTCAAAGCTATCAGAATGTATTAAAATGAGATGAATGTATGATGATGGTGTGTGGCACCTCCAGCTCAGTGATCTAAATCCCATTTGAGAATTGCTTTAGATGAAGTGGCATGTCCATGTGAGCTGCTGCAATAACCAGCTTTGCATATTGAAAAATGCCAGAAAAATTGAACCAACTATGCATCAAAAGGACACTTTTTAACAACATGTATTTTTCTCGTTTTTCAATATTTCACCCTGGAATATTAAGATTCTCGAGCTTGGTTAAAGGTTCGGTGAAATAAAGTTTCAATGTTTTTTTTCCTTTTTTAAATATCCAAAACTCCTCAAAGCTCTCTTGTCCCCAGGTGCTTCTCACACTCCAAATTTGGAATATGGTCTGTGCTGATGATTCATAAATCTTTCATTACTTTCTACCTTAACTGCTCCGGCGTCCCGATTTCCCCTTATTACGCTATCTTGATTTTGTTTTTCGGTTTCATTTGTTTTATGGATGTTTCCCTTCCCGTTCAAATTGAGTCAGATTTACTGATGGATTGCGACTTTAAAATTATTACCCTGACGTTATTGTGCTTTATCTTCAGTAACAGTATGATTTTTTTTATTCCTTATTAGGTTTGACTGCCTTCGTTGCTTTCATAACCATAACCATCATTCCCTATCAGAAATGTTAAGAACTTACCTGGGTGAAATATCACAGCCTTGCTGCATGAAGGCGCCCAGGGAGAACCACAGACTGTTGAAGATGCCGAACTCGTTGGTGTGCTCGGGTGGTTTCTCTTGCTTGTCCTGCTGGTTCGGGCTTTGCCCGAGCTGACCCTGCGACTGTGACTGTCCGGCTTCCGGAGACGGCGTCCGGTTCTGGCTTTGCTGCTCGCCGCCGTCCTCTGAATCGTCGCTGTGCCACTCGTACGGGCTGAAGCGGCTCACCAGGAACAGCACCACGCTGACACCGATGTACGCAAACACTATACACATCCAGATCTCGTACGCAAGCGGGTCCAGGAAGGAGAAGACGCCAGGCTTGGATTTGGTAGGCTTTTTGATCATGATAGAGATGCCGAGACTCATGAAGGGCTTGGAGAAGTCGATGACCTCCTCTCGAACCAGGGTGATGGTAAGAGGAGCCACGGCGACGTCGGCTTTCTGGAAAGCAAACGCAAAACAGCTGGAATTTAATGTCATTTAAAGCAATCTGGGAAGACATTACTGCAATCGCATAACTAAAATTTATTCTCCCTGCTCAAAACAGGCACACACACACGACTGTAGTTCATAATAATCATCAAATAATGCTGGTGCATGAGAAGGGTGTTATATACATTATTTATGTTTATACTCTCCCTTTCATACAAACGCATTGCATTACGAATGATTCATGTTTGTGTGAGTGAGTGAGTGAGTGAGTGAGTGTTACGAGAACCTGTTACGAGAACCCTCCGAGTGTAGCACTACTGTCCGGGCTGAATAATAACGCCAAACAATATCTAGATTACTTGAGGAAAAATCCATACAGCGCTACACATGACTGGGATTCAGCCTCCCTCGCAGTCATTACAGAGATATACATGAAATCTTCAGTTCTCCTAGAGACAGCTTTTTGTTCTCCTCAAGACGGGGTGGATGACGGCTCTTATCGCGAAACATCTGTCTGTTGTGAAACCCTCAAATCATTCCCATTCTTGTTATTGTCACTCAAAAAGTCACTCACAAAGAAGATGGCATTGCTGGGGACAGAAAAAAAGATGACAAGAATGCAGAGTGATACTAGGTGATGAACGGTTAGAGAAGCACGAATCTTTGTCAAGATGTCTTTTTTTGTTTGTTTTTTTTTTATTTATTTTTTTTAGAAGCTTGGACATCGCACGGTCTGATAGTCGCCCACTTTGCTGTCGCATTGTTATCCTTTTCACAAAGGATTTGTGTCAATGCAAGAAAGAGATGAGGGATGAAGAAATTCTCCCTCTAGGCAACATGAAGGAAGGCGGTTGAATGTACAGAAGAGTACAGAGCAGATGTGCTCGGTCATTAACGAACGTACGAGGGCATGTGGAGTCGCAATGCTCATTTTAATCACGGTAGTCTGGTCGAATTTACAAAAGGCTTCGTGTTCTAGCGCAAATAAAATGCACAATCTCCAAACTACCATGACGTCAGCCAGAACAGCGGACCCTCAGTACGGAGGCACCGTTAACCGACATTAGGCTACTATGTACAGTATTTTCAATAATAGTTATGTTCCAGGTGTATTTCGGAGACGAAAAGATAACAGAAGGATGATCTGATGATATATTACCCGATTATCTCTTGTTTTGTTGCAGAGATGAAAAAAGTAGCTTCTCTTCTGCTGATTATTCTCACATGCAGTATGTTGAGGTGGACTTAAAAACTCAACCATGCGCTAATAGATCTAGAAGGTAATAAGGATATTAATTTGCCATAGGTCGATTTGTTATCGTATTGTGATTACCTCAGAAGGTGTGAAAACTTGTGTGATTCCTCCTGGATTTGGTATCGCTTGCATGCATTAGCTCAATTATTGCTTCTGCTGCAAATGAGACGGTGCTATGGAATACGCTGTCCTTTAAGCTTCATGATCAGGGTGATCATTTCCCCTTGATCAGGGTTCAGAGAGGGATTTGGGATTCGGCCTTGTGTTTGAAGAAGTTTTAGACATTTAGGAGCAGTTACTAAGGCGACAGTGTTGTTTAAGATGGCGTAACATTACCAAATGTGTTTTCTTGCTGAAAGTGCTTCTATGACCGGTTTCAGCAGTGAGTTGTTGCCCTGGTATCCGGTAAGTAACGTCTCTTTTGCCGTCCAGAAGACCATGCCGACTGATGTGATGTTTGTGAATAGAACTGACCTTTTGCATGTTTCCTCTAAACACATATGCAGTGGAGGACATTATAATTTGCAAGCGCTATATACAAGGCGGCATCCATGCGAAAAAGACTAAAGCAGCACCCACGGTGTAATTTAGTGCAGGCTGGAATGCCGACTGTGTGTGCAAATGAATCCGACCCAAGGGCGAGTATTAAATTCAAATGAGCCGGTGTCCTCCAATTGAAGACAAAATTAAACCCTAACTTTATTAAAGTTGCTCAAAATTACAGCTTAATATTATTGCCTATTGTCTTTTCTCATGGAAATACGTTCCCACCTCTGACTCCGACAGCCTTCAAAGGGTTTTCAAGTCATATTCGGTCTCAAAAACACCGTTATTTGTCATTCTTGTAATATTTTTGTTTTTGTCTTGCCTCGTATCCTTAAATCAGCATTACATTTGATGCTCAATTATGAAGATGTTTGAAGTTCCATTTTTTTCTTTCGTTTTACATAATTAACCTGCAAATTATCATATGAAACAGAGTTTTGTAATAGAGCTTCAGTGAATTAAGTCTAAGCATATATTTTTTATAAAAGTATAAAGAAAAGGTTAAAGAAAGTACTACTCATTATCTGCAAAAAAAAAGTATATTCCACCAAACGTAGTAATTTTTTAACCTACCCCATACACCAGCTCTCCAACCATCCCGTTCCACATTTTGGTATCAGGGTCTCGGGCGCCGTATTTGCCATCTGGTACAAGCTCCAGCGTGTAGTTGTAGCCCACATGCTTGGAGATCTCAGCGGCCAACTCCACGCAGTATCCCTCGTACTTATCGTTCCCCGTCAGCTCCCTGTGATTTTTCTTCAGCATCACGTATGGAGATTCCTGAGGGGCGGAGGACGCAGTAAATATAAATGTTCGTCAAAACATCACGATTTCACTACATGCCTTGTAACAAGGCAGCATCCTTAACGTGTGATGAATCCACTTTAAGGACAAATAGATTTGTCAACATGCTCACTGTGTGAAAATCGAGTGGGATGGTCTGTTGCAAACGAGGATGTGTAATCTCCCCGACCACCGAATAAGGCCAACAAACTGTGCTCCTAATGAGCAGAATAGCATCCTCGGCGGGCCACGGATGGATTTCCGCTCGTTATAAGGGCTATGCGAGGCTGCTTGCAAAACAAGTAGGGGAGGATACTGCTCTATCATCCTGCTGCTAGCCTGTATGTGGTGCAAAACTGTTGGCTCCTGAGTCACTCATACAGTTAAACCCCTCTCTGCTGTTCCACTACAGGGATGAGCCCGACTGCTGGGGGTTTGTGAATAACAGCTGTGGACTGCCCTTAGAAAATACAGTCAGCTTATTTAAAAAAAAAAAAAAAAAAAAAAAAAGCAGCAGGATTCTTCCTTTCCTCCCCTGTGAAACAGCATGCTTGTGAATTCTGTCTGGGTACACTTATCATATCGTCTCAGACACTCGACACTCAGAAAAAGGTGACACAGGACAGGGCCGATTTTTGTTGTATGGACTTAAAGCCATGGTGTTTTGTAGATGTGCCACTCGAGTGGTTTCAGATTGTACAATTCAAACTGGGACTTTTGATTGTGTAATGCACTTATTTTAGCGTGTCACTAGTGCTTGGATAAGAGCACGAAGAGCAGTGATTCCGTTAGTGTGTGTGTGCACGGCGCGAGCGTGTATCTTGAATATTTGTATGAATAAATATTATATATGAATATGAATATTTTTATAAATATTTTATATGAATATATATTCCATTATGTCGTAAGGGGAAATTCGCTTTGATATACAAGTGCTTTGATGTACGAGCATGCCCTAATAAATAATATGCTCATAAAACTTATTTCTGAGCAAATTAAAGACTCAGACATCCCTTAAATTATGTATTAGGCTTGTATGTGAATGAGTTTCATCTGATATAGTTTATACCTAAACTGTTTTTTTTAATCAGGAACTGTGTTTTTCTATACATTCATATTCATCTGTCTTCTTCTACTGTGCCATATCCTTAATAGTAAATGCTATGTACTATTATGCTTTAATATTAAACGTGACCAAAAAACAAACAAACAAATTATAAGACGTAACTGAAAGCCGATTCTCTTGCATCATTATGTGAAAGCTTTGGAGAAGTTTGTAAAAAAACAAACAAAAAAACAAACGTGCCACAGACATCAATTTTCTTTATATAGGGAATTGCTGTATATTACATTTTCTCCATTTTGATGTTTGATGTAAAGGATATCTGATCTTCTTGACCTGTATCTACATGATTTTAAGCTTTGTGCTTCTGTCACATGACTGACTAGTGACTTGGTAATTGCATGAATAAAAAGTTGTGTAGGTCTTCCCAATAAAGTGCATCAAGTCTACTAATATTATTCAAAGTAAACTGCGAAAAAGCGATGCCAAGTTAAGGACGTTAGAGAGACCAGGCTATTGTTGTCTTCAATAATGATTGCAATCTGTAATGCTTTTGGCAAAGATGCCAATAAAGCATGCTTCCATTTGCCTCCCTTTCATACACACACACAAGCTCCAGCCAGGCAATCTCTGCTCCTAACAAACATTATCAACTAATAAGGCCCTCAGAGGAGAGCCGTACCCTACTAACAGAGTGAAATCAGTGCAGTAAGTTGGGAAGTGCTGAGGGATTTGCTTCACTGATGAGACACAGTCACAATGAAAGGCTCTGACACAAGCATCAAAGCGAAGTAAATAAAAGGAAACAGGACAGTCCTCATTGTCCTCGACTGAAATAAAACCTAGACCTGTCATAGGAAATATGAGGCAGCAAGCCTGAGACATGTTAATAGCAAGGAACATGACCTGTGATTTGACGGAAAGATGAAACGTTAGATGCCGTCTATATTAAGCCCTCAAATGGTACATTCTGTTGAAATCAGAAATAATGAACCTGACAAGAGGCACTTACTAGAATGGTGGTGACTATGTATGTCCTATTGTGAATGCCGTACGTCTCATTGATAACGTGGGCGTGCGTCTCCGTGCTCACGTACTTCTCGTTTTCGTTCCAGTAGCCCACCTGCAGACAGAGGAAAGGAACTTTGGTGCTGCTATTTTTAGGATGATAAATATTCATTTTAGAAGCTTAAGAAGAAGAGAGGAAAACACACGCACACCCTTTTCACCCTTCCAGCGACTAACACTTCAGTCTCGCTGTGTTCCTGAGATAAGGTGAAGGCTCCAGCTACAGCTAATCACTTGTACTGGGAAGTGAAACTTTGAAACGACAGCTGAAGGAAGTATATAGATACCCTGCACTACTACAAAAACGATCGCAATTGTGAGTCTGGGGTAAGGCAAAATACAAAATCCTAAATATATTTATTATTTGTAGGATGAAAGGGTTACTGACAAGTGGAAAAGGGAAATCATAGAAGAGGTGTTAGTCATATAGCCCACCTTCTTGGGTCCACTCTGGACAAGCTCCATTACATTGACGGTAAAGTTTGTCCGATGTCCTTTCTCGTTAAACTGGACGTGGCCGGTGAGACCTTCAAACTGGACCTAGAGAACAAAACGTTGTACACAATTGGTGTAAAAGTTTATAATCCATGGATTTCAGATTTCACACTGCTGAAATGAATGGAATTGGGTTGAGAAATGTCCAACACTTTTTAAAAGCATGGGTAAGAAGGGACGAATCAGCTGACGATCTGAATGTACTGAATGACCAGGTTATCACATCTATGGAGTTTTCTTTCCTCGATATCACGGCCATATTCCAGGGCTCAAATTGTAAAAGAGTGGTTCTGGGAGTACGAGGAATAATTTTTTCACATAAACTGGCGACTACATTGTACGCCGTAATCAAAGACAAAGGCGGTCGAATAAAATATTATTTATGGACACTGGGCAATTTGTAATTGGCATGCAGTGCCTCATCTCATCTCATCTTCTATACCGCTTTATCCTGTATTCAGGGTCGCGGGGACCTGGAGCCTATTCCAGGAGGGCACAAGGCAGGGTACACCCTGGACAGGGTGCCAATCCATCGCAGGGCACACACACATACACACACTCATTCACACACTACAGGCAATTTGGGAACGCCAATTAGCCTAACCTGCATATCTTTGGACTGTGGGAGGAAACCAGAGTACCCGGAGGAAACCCACCAAGCACGGGGAGAACATGCAAACTCCATGCACACAGAGATGAGAATCGAGCCTGGCCGGGAATTAAACCCGGACCCTGGAGGTGCTAACCACTGCACCACCGTGCCGCCGCATGCAGTGCCATCAGGGTTTATTTCTTATTTGTTTATAATTACATACAGAAAGGAATATATTGTTTTGAACCTTTAAGCAATATGATTTTTACTATTTGTTTTCTCTTCAACTGCATATAAAGGTGGGAGGGGAATAAAAATCTGTCTGTATAACTATGAAAAAAATACAAAGATATATCAACAACTTTACCTTATGTTATAAAAAGAAATAAATACAGTATATAGGTTACACATATAGTTTGTAATGTTTTAAATTTCCTGTGGGATTAAAAAACAAATAAAAAACAAAAAAAAAGCAGTATTGGATTCTGGATTCAATTGCAGAAGGCTTAAAGCAACCTCTTCTTAACAAAACTCTACAAGGGTGAGTCAAAAATTATCCACACTCTGGTTATATTAAACCTTCTGTCTTATCAGCATTTTCTGTTCAAGACTACTGTGGGTGTAAAAGTGTTATATCAATTCATTTGAAACTGCGATGCAAGCAAAAATGCCCCACTTTTGATTTGCACGAAAGAAGAGCAATGTGCAGTGATTAGTTTTTTGCTCTCTGAGGGTGTACCTGGTGCCAAAACAGCTCACAGAAGAGCATTAAAAAAGCGTTTAGATATCTGCAAACAAAATTTGGACCGATACTTTTAGGAAGGCGAAGTTTCTTAAAAAGAATCATTACTGGTAACGAGATGTGGATTCATCACCACGATCCTGAGAGTGAACGGCAGAGTATGGAGGTGAAACATCCTTAATTACCGAGCACAAAAAAGTTAAAAAGTCAACCATCAGCTAAAACATTCATCATGAAAATTTTTCTGGGATTCTCAGGGGCCAGTATTGGAACATTTTCAGGAAAAAGGTTCAACAATCAATAGTGCTCGTTACAGTGAGACGCTTATTGAAGAGCTGAAGCCTAAACTTCAGATTAAACAAAGAGGACTGATATCCAAGGGTGTTGGGTTCTTGTATGGCAACGCATGTTTACTCACTTCTGTCCACACTGTCAGCACTCGAAAACGAAAATTTTGTTTTGAGGTGTTGAAGCATCCTCCCTATAGTCCTGATCTCGTACATTATACTATCACCTACTTGATCCCGTGAAAGCAGCCCTACGAGGATGAAGATTCACTTCCGATGAAGAAGTAAACACAGCGGTGCATTCGTGGCTCAAAACATTTTTTAATGAGGGAAAACTAAATCGTGTTGAAAGATGGACAAGGTATTTCAAAAAAGCGAGGAGATTATGTCAAAAAATGATGTATTTGTCTTTTCATTTATTAAAATAAATTCTAGAGACAGATGCGGATAATTTTTGACTCACCCTCGTATTTATTTACATATAACATTACACCCGCTGCTGTGATCTCACCATCTGCACCAATTCACTGTTCACTTTGAGAATGCGAAGCACTGGAATCAATGACACTGTACTGTGATAATAGCATGGAGTTATACAGTACATACCTTCGCATCCCTTATTTCAGCTTAAGCCACCAATCTGTATGCCTCACGAATTCCAACTCACGCTTCATCAGATTGTCCAAGAACCAATTAAATTGGGTTGTGATTGAATCAATGAAGAGTGTGTGTGTGTGTGTGTGTAACCTGTTGGAGGGCTCTCTGGATGTCAATGCCTTGGCCCCACGGTGCTGGAGGGTTGGCCAGACATTCGCCTGCGTTCCCCCGTCGGGAAATGTCGATACGCTGCTTCCTGAGGTTTTGGAACGCAGTGGCCATGACGCTCACACCATCATACGTCAGCGCTCCTGTGTACTGTGTGGATACAGAGAATCCAGTGAGTAGAGAAGTGACAAGATGAGCTCGAGCTGCCTGAAATGAAATCCTGTCATGTGCAATCGAGAGATATTTTAAACAGTTGTTATGGAGCAGGGAAAAAGGCAGAGATTTAGGAAGCAGTTGCAAATACATGATATTTCTTTATCTTTGGAATACCAGGGGAGGGAAGGATTACATTTCTGAAATAAGATGCTGTATTTAAAAACTAAGCTGACTATGAGTCCAAAAAGAAGAAATAGTTGTACTAAAACTGCTGAATCACATCACCACAACAGATCAGTTAGTGTTTACTGACACTATTTTAGCTAACAGTAGCACTTAGCTAGATACCTAGGATTAGCTAGCTACTGGAGGATTTTAAAAGAAAGAAAAAAAACACACACACACAACCTATTTTATCTCCTTTTTTAGTCTGTTTTTGAATTGGACAGAGTTTTAGTCAACTCTTCTTATCAAAATTGTCAAATTTAATTGTGCTAAAGGTTTATTAATAAACAAAATATAATAATACACAAACTAAAACAGACACCAGGAATTCTCTGAGGAATACAGTACTAAACAACAGTTTTAGGCACCATATTATCATTCATTATTTCCAAGTATAACTCATATAGATAAATAAATAACAGGACAGAAGAATACATTGGTACCTCAGCATACAAATCTCTTTTAAGTTCTCAAGGCGAAAAATTGTATTGCAAAATGCATTTTCCCATAGGAAAATAGCAACATTACCAATTTCCAACACTATCATATTAATAATATTTTTCATAATCATATTTTTGCATTCATACACTTGCTTCACTTGAATTTCTACTGACACAAACAAGTTTTATGCAACGGCTACCGGACATATGCACAACTTGGCCAATGTTCGGTTCGATCGCTTGTATGCCGAAAATGCTTTGGCAATTTATGCTTTGGCAATTAATTATGCTGAGGCAATTTTTTTTTTGCAAAATTTTTGTTCTTAAGGTGAAAATTCGTGAGGAGGGACATTCGTATGCCAAGGTACCACTGTAGTACTCTACAAAAGCTTTGGGTACTTTAAAAAAAAAAAATGCCATAAGCAAAAATGCCTTTAGAAATAATTCTACATAAAACAAACTGTTATAAAGCACAAAAAATATACAAATCAAAGTATATATAAGTACAAAAAATATAAGTAAATCAAATACAGACAGTCAATATTTGGTGTGAAAACAAAAAAAAATAATCAGTAGAGTTAGATATATTGTAGATTTGAGAAGTTTTTATAAGTAAAACAGCTAGGAGGTTTTACTGAGTGTGCTGGAGAATATGCCTCTCTACATTAGAATGTTTGTTTCTATCTGAAAACAGGTGTGTCATGGAATATGTTGCTTTCTATACAAGCATGAAAATATTCTTTTGTAATGATATTTATTATTTTTAATGTTTGAAAATAATGAATGGACTTGTACACAATATTTGTACAAACTCAGCACTCTATGTTCCTAATCAATATCTGTAAGTGCTTGCTACAAATCCTCTTGTCGCTAATAATACTGTTCTTCACCTTGAGTCTTCTCTTAGGGCTCTTCAGGTCTTTGCTGTCAAACTCCAGCCAGTCGTCTATGGTCCTGCTAACCATGGGGTTTGTGTAGTTCATTAGCTGGAAGCCTGTGATGTTGGAGCCACCTTTCCTGAACTCTGTCAAATTCAGGTCCAGAAAGCCCTAGGAGCAAATTTGATCAAAGCCTTGGCATGAGAAATCACAGCAATCCGACTTTTAGCCGCAAAAAGCAGGCATGTACTGTACTCTGCACATTTTAAACTCTATTTAAAGCAGCTTTTTTTCAGACTGCAAGCTGCAGGGAGTTGGCCCTTTGCTAAGTAATTTATAATGTTTTACTTGAGCCAAATATAAAAAAAATGGTAAAAGTTAAAAGTTGTGGACATTATAAACTTCAATAAAAAATAAGTTATATGTAAATTAATCACAATTAACAGCCATTTCGCACCAACTTAATAAGTAATGTAATTTTAAGACACTAAGAGACAGTGCACAAGCTTAATGGAAGCTTTATTAGTGTGAATAAAAAATCATAACCAGAGTCCATCACGGGTAGGCAATGTTAATAATTCAGAATTCATAATCTGAAGCATGAAACAGGGGTCAAAACCGAAAAACTGTAAAAAAAAACAAAAAACTAGGAAGCAATTATAGATACTGGAGGACCTGGACATAATTGTAATAATATGGAATATTACATGAGACGGAATGCTGTTGTGATGAATATCAGCACGGTTATGGGGCAGCCATAGGCACGAGGGCTCTTCGTACAGACCTAGTGTTACCCATGCTGGCAACCCGACAGTAAGCGTAATTAAGTACAGCTAGTTCAAAGGAACGAAAAGAAATACATTTGTTCAAAATATACCGTGACTTTGAAACACACCACCTTTGGAAGACATTCTTACATAGAATGAGAGTTGTGGAATTTGGCCCCGATGTACTTACTGTACATTGTACTTGCATTCCAAGTGACAAACTTTATGATCAATGTGCAGAGCAGGGACATTTATAATGATCAAGACCTATTGCAATGCATTTTCATTTTGATTTAAGACATACTTGATAAAAACACAAATTATCCCCTTAAAAAGTACTGATCAAAAATCTGGTGTTTAACAACAAGTAAGGTTGTGTCCGGTAGGGATGCGTTTTGTGTAAGAATTTTAAAGTTAAGCCTGCAGCGTGTTTTAATAAGAACAGCGGATTTAGACAGAATGAAATCCTTTCTATTAGTGAAGCAGATGTAGACTAATCCTACTTAGGACTTCATTATAAGGTACGTTGCGTTGGTCTTTAGAGATAAATTTCTTCAGAGAAAATACTACAGTCTGCAGTGGTTGTGGCAAACACACACACACACACACACACAAAGTGCATCTCCTAACTCTGAGCTCACATAATGGATTTTTGTTATGCCCTACTATTCATCTTCCTTAGTGTTGAAAGAAGAAAGCTTGAGGTAGAACGAGTCCCAGAGAAAATAGACGTTATAAAATATAATAGTTAATCAATACCGCTCTGCACTACTGAATGACATAATGCTATGCAGGGGTAGAGTTCACACATCAGAGATACTTTTTTTTTTTTTTTTTTATAATGATGTGGTAATTTCCATACTGATCGAGTGTGTCGATCACATTTTAGCCCACACGTGATAACAGCTCAGTGTGTGTGTGTACTGTAATGTGTGTGGGTTTCCTTAGGTGACTGGCTCAGAGTCAGATGGATCCCATGGGTCTCTTTCACTCTCTCACAAAGTGTTGCATTCTTGCAGCCTTTATTATCGTCATTATTTTTAGGCTGCTACCTTTTTTTGTTTCATTATTTCCGAGTGCAATTATGTGCTTTTGTGTGAAATTACAGTTTCTTTGCTCTTCTCACAATGCCCAATTATGAATTTCACAATGCTTCTTGTGAATTCACAGGTTGGTGTGGATGCATGACTGTTTGTCCGAATTTTTCTGTTAGGACTGCTTTTATTACAATGGATGTTCGAGTCAAACCGAGACTTCTGATTGCACAGAACGCAATTACATGGGCAAAAAAAAAAACTACCATAATTTCTCCCATCGTTTCATTAGTGCTTGGATACCATCAAGGTAGAACGATTTCTCAGAGCCATGACTGGACTATCTGATTGTGAAATGCACAAATTAGAATTTTAAATGCTGGCCTCCCAGGAATGGTAATGACCCAAACATGTGGAAATGATCAAAACTGTATGGGGGATGTGGCAATAACTCCCAGACAAATTCCTGTAATGTGCAAGTGGTGTTGCTAAATGATTGTGTGTACAGTTCCCACTGGCAGAGGCATCTCTTCCACAAGTTGGTGTAAAGGTTTTTAACCTGTAACTGATCCATACACACACATTGAGGTGACATTGTTTTATTCATTTATTTATTCTTAAATAAATTGATATATTAAGGACCAAGACTTATTCTATGGCCACAAAGCTTTTATCTTATCTAGGTAGGGAACACCCTGGATGGGGTGCCAATCTATTGCAGGGCACAAGCACACACACACACATGCCGGGCATTTTGGAAATGCCAATTAGCCTAAACTGTCTTTGGACATATGGAGGAAACCCATGGGCAGAACACGCAAACTCTACAAAGACAGACAGACCTAAAGGCGGGAATCAAACCCTAAATGCTGGAGGTGCAAGGCCATGCCACCGTGCTGCCAACATTCATGAACTAAGACTATAAAATAAAATGCTTTTTGGGACTGGGATTTGGGAAATAAATATGATGAAGACATACTGTACATAAGGTGAATTTTTGTTTCAAAATGTGCAGGACTTGCAGCATTACACAAAACTAGAAGCAGCAGCAAAGAAATTTTGTGCAAATTTATTTATGTAAATCTTTAAATCTTTTAATCATTTAACAGCTTGTCGTATACGATTTCAAATTCGATCAAAAGCATTTCAGGGTATGTGCACATTTTTAAAGTACTAAATTTTATTGATTTTGAATAACAGAAATATTCAGTACAGCATAATAATAATAATAATAATAATAATAATAATAACTGCCTTCTCATTAATGAATATAAAACTATGGCATCCAATGCATTCACCATCAAATACATTTATTTATACTTACTGTATGCAAAACCTCTACTTTTAAATGGCAAGCAGAGAAAAAAGTGCTGAATGCTGTCTGAAGACTGAAGGATTTGCTGGTGCGGACATTTTCAAAGTAGACCGTTCCTCTCTAGTACGTACAGCTAAACTGCCACTAGCAGAAAGCGAGTTGATAGGCAAAGTATTTTGCGAGTGATAGCATAGCACCTGTGCTTTTTAGAATTCATGTGAGACCCCAGTGCCTTTCAACCCACTGTGCCAAAGTATTTGTCATCCTTCAACTATTTCTCATTGGATCTACATTTACACACTGCTGAACCTGTATTGCTTGCTTGGAGCATTATGTTTTTCTTTTTTTCCCCCACCAGTCCTTAAATCAAAAGATGGATAAAAGTGTTTTTTTTTATCTAGGATAAAATGTAGATCACAGTCCACAGAAGACTTAAACATTTAAATGGTGCAAATGTTTTTAAAAAAGGCCATACTTCTGTGAATGATAAACCCGGCGGAGGCGGCTCAGAGCCCACTGCAGTTGTTCCTCTGAACATTCATCAAGTGGAACACCTAATCCTTGAAAATCGACAGATAACTTGTCACCAGATTGCAGGAGAGGCGCATGTGTCAGTGGGAACTGTATGCGCAATCATTCACGAACACAATTCGTACATTACAGAAACTGGGCTAATAGTCATTGCCGCATCCCTCGTACAGTCCTGACCTCGCTTCAAGCCATTTCAAAATGTTTAAGCTATTAAAGGAATTCCTGGGAGGCCAGTGTATCAGATGTGAGGCAGGTAATCCAATAATGGCTCTGGCGTACTGAGAAACCTTTCTACCTTGATGGTATCCAAGCACTAGTGAAACACTGTCATGTGCATTAGTGCAGCCGGGGATCATGTAGAGATTTAAACAAGCCTCGTGCAAACAAACACGTTTTGGATGTTATAGAAATCATTGCTGCGCGGTATAAAATACCTGTGAACTAACCCCTGCTGTAAGAATGAAACAAAAATAAGCAGGCTCATCAAATTCCACTCAGATCAAATTAAATGCCCCTTCCTTAAATTTCAGGCATTTTTACACCTTGACTGACAAAAATAAATCCAAGACGTTTTAAGAGTTTTAAGGATCTGTGCATCCGTGCATCTTTTCTTTGAGGAATCTGCCACTGTTTGTTTACGTCTATTTCTTTTTAACTCTGTCTCAGTCATGCTTCTTTCTTAAATATTATAATAAGTCATAGTTACAGACTTTCAGAAACGCCTGAAAATGTTTGTTTAAAATGTACATATAAAATTAAAAAAATTTTTTTTTCAATTTCTTTTTTTTTTTACCACATTTATTTTAAGGAGAATTGTCTTGTTGTAGGCATGTTGCCCCTCTTACCTGAGACAACACGGTCAATCTGCTTTCTAGGTTTACAACTACGGATGGCTGTATTGCATGGCTGATTGTGATTCTTTGATGTAAAATATAAGCCATCTCGACTAAATTATTAATTCATGACAATTCCTGGTATATCATGGTCATAAGATTTATTAGAGACATACAGTAATATATGTCATCCAATTCAACATATTAATTGATAGGCCACACCTTATATAAATATAACCACCAGTGGCTCTGTAGATCCTCACGGTATAAATGTTTCCAATGAGAGAAAGTGTCACTTTCAGAAGAAGAAGAACAGAATTTCTATGACGCTTTTAAGCTGTGTGAAACTGACTAGAGCGTGCGTGATCAAAGTGAAAGACATTAGAGACCGACCCAGGAGCACTGAGCTTCATATTCATGGGAATAGTTTAACATGTGGAAGGTATAAATTAGAAATCAACAACTATTCATGCAAATTTATGAAAGTCATGTTTTGTGGTGCTTCTGAATGTATAATAGATCATTAGCACACTATTCATAGCTGGTTGAATCAAATATATTGCACTAAAACCTAGCAGGCAGGAGGGAACATAAAATAATAATAATAATAATGTTTTTCGCTGTGACTTGCGTTTCTGTATAGACTATTTGGCTAATGATATAGAAACATGGCCTGCTGTGAAATCTGCATCCGCCGTCTCGCTATGTCACGGTGCTTCATCAGACGTGCAAGCGAAGCGGGTGAACACAATGTCTATTTGAATGTGACGCCTTATCGAGCACTATTCAGATTTAAAAAAAAGAGGTTGCATAAAGCAAAACTGCATTAGAGGAAAAGAAAATCAGATGCTACAAGCTTTAAAACAAATCACAATCTATCACCACTCCTCCTACCCCTCACACTTACACCGATACTCCCACAGCTGCAGATGAAAAGACATCTGACATTGATGCTTTCCATGCAGAGGTAGGGATGATAAGTCTCTAACTTAGCAGGCAGTCAGCAATCTGTCTGCATTGTGTTCTGCATTTAAAAGAACATGCGCTTTGACCAGATGAAAAAAAAAAACGAAAAGAAATGGCCGTGACGCGCTTCAATCGATTTTCCGATGTACTTAAGACAAGGCTTTTACATTTCCACAGCAGACGCCGGTTGTGTTAGATAACGCATCTTACTCACCAGGTTTGCCAGGATAAAGTGGTAATTCTTCAGGTTCTTCTTTTGAGCTGCAATCTGAAAAGCAAGACATAAAACGGTCCATTAGACATGTTCGTGCGCATATACCAACATTCTGTTGTTTATAGCCGAACTCTCTGCAGGCTCCCTGGACAGAAACTAATTAGTCCCATTTTTTTAGCAGTTAATTGCACATCTCCCATCCCTCCCTGGGTGGGTGCAAAATTGTGTGATTTGACATCTGTCACCATGGGAACCCCAATTATGGGCCTTAATGACTACATGCGCACCAGGACTTCACACACCTGTGAGCTATTGTAAGCCTCTGGCATCTCTACGCCTTAAGCGAATGAAAGCCCTGGTCTCCAAACGTCAAGATGTCTGCCGAAAGTGAAAAGAGAATGAAAAGATTGTGGTTTGACTGCTTTACGTTTTCATCCTTCTAAATCTCGGGGGATTTTCAAAAGACTGTGTACTGAATGGAAAGTTTAGGAAGTAGTGGGGAACCTGGCAACTGGGTTTCTATTACCGGCTTTCAATGTACTCACAAAAAAAATCTTTTTACGCATTGCATGGTCAATCACAGTCACAATTACCAGAGCAAGTTGTACTTCCTGTACCAGCCACCAGAGGCACCAGTGACCAACCAGTGTTGCTGATTTGAGGGTTGGGGGCTCAAGCCCTGCCATCACCAGGTTGCCACCATTAGGTCCTTGGGCAAGACCCCTAACCCTACGCCCCATACATCCCAACCATTGCATACCGCCCCAGTTCTGGTTAGAAAATTGGTTGTGACACGAAGGGCACGCGGGTTAAACTCAATGTGTAAAATTCAATGTGGTGACTCCTAGGATAAAAAGGACAAAAAAAAAATTAAATGTTGGAGTTGGAGTACAAAAGACAATGCAACCACCGTTATACATTTTTCTTTCATTTTTGCACCTTCTACATGAGTGGTATAGTTTTTGCTAATCAAGAGACTACCCCTCAAACCTTTAACCCATTAAAAATTTAAGTAAACAGAACTCCCAAAACCACTTGAATATCACATCGAAACACCGAACAGCAGAGCATTCACAACTTCAGTAATTCATTTCATAGATGCAAATTAAGGTCAGCCACATCTTGTTTTTTGTTTTTTTCTACGATTTTTCGTCAAGAAGAAGACATGAAACAACAATTCACCAGGTTAAGAATGCTGTTAAGTCTCTCCAGCTCGCAGTCCAGAATGATCTTGTGCTCTTTTTTGCTGTCCAGTTCCTGGATGGAGTTAATGAAGGCTGCCTCTGTAAGAGTATCAAAGTTGATGGATGTCACCTGCCAGCTCTTTTCTGCAGCTGTGTCCAGGATCTTCTGTAGCACAGTCAGTCCTAAAGGAAAAAAAAAAAAAAAAACAGGGAAGGACCATTTAAACTTCATGTTCTGGCATCAATTAGTGTTGCACATAAAAAAAGAAAATAAAAAAAGGTTATTTTTATCATTCTTATTTCAACTTTGTGCAAAAATGGCCCCTAGCTTGAATATTCCAAATATGTGACTTCATGGTTTTCTGAATTGAATGTTATGCCAGGAATTGGTGTCGCTATTTGCTTTGGGGGCACGGTACTAAAAGTGGGGCCCAGGGACCCATAGGTATCTGTGAAACACATGATGCTTCAAATTACTATCAGCTAGCATCAAGGCTGTTGGAGTTATTATTATTATTATTATTATTTTGTTATAGACTGGTCAATAATCTAAAACTTACTGAGTACAAAGTTCCAAGAACACCAAATTCTATTTATCACACATACCTTACAACAGAGTGATTTTTTTGTTTCTCATATCCCAGGTACAGTAGGAAGCTGGGGTCAAAGCACATGGTGAGCTACAGTATGATACAATGCCCTTGGAGCAGGTAAAGTTCAGGGCATTGCTCAAGCGCTCAACTGGCTTGAACCCTTGACCCCCCGACTAACCTTGAGCCATTACTGTTTGAGCCTCCACAGCCTGAAGACAGTTTTCTTTATATTATCCGTAGTTCGAATCCCAGTTGAAACGCCACACCTGCATGTGTCTGAGAGTCCTAGGTAGTAAGATTGCTCGTGTTCTCGGATGGCATGCATGCATGGCCACATCAATCACAGCAAAACTAGCCAATTATGGGTGCCTGAGAGTTCACGCAGGTACAGAATTGAATCTTGCTCTCCTTTGAGAGAGCTGATAGGAGAGGAGGAAACTGGCTACAAAAAAACTTTTCACTCTGCAAATAGTCCACAGATGTAAGACGGTTGGGAAGGTTCTGGTCCAAGCTGCTTCTCTCTTTAGCAATCATAAATATGCTCTTCAATGTCAAATCAGAGTGAGAACTGATATCAGATGACAGTATGCTTTCACATTCTTTAATAAGAGCTGGCTAGGTGGGGGCGGTGTCCCTCTCTCATCTGGCAATTACATCAACGCTTTTACAGTTGTGGATGTATATGAGCTCAGGAATAAGGAAGAAGTCAGATAAGAGGAGTATTCCTCCTAGTGTGTTGCGCAGCTCTGTGGCACAGCAGTTCAAAAGGGGTGTGGGTGAAAATATGGGCCTTTAGTTCTTCCAGCAGGGTTGGGCAAAGTCGCACAGTCTAATAAATAACCTCTCCGAAATTGCTCGAACTATTTTTCACCGTGAATCTCTTTAACTTGGGATCTGCTGTTCCAGCATCTTGACCTGACAAGTTCTAAATTTTACCAGAGCTTCAAATTGATTGGTAATTACAAAACGAAACGTAGTGTTTGGCGAACGACATGGAAGCTGCTTGACCTTGTTGCGCTAATTTCCTTGAGAAATACTTGACGTTAGACACCATGCTGTGATTTTGATTGGGACTTCATAGCTCTGCAGAGTCTGTCTCGCAGTGCGGCACAGGTGCTACAGGAAAAACGAAATCCTGCTTTAAATCAGCTATGTTTATCATCCAGCTGCTAAATGAACTATTTGTTCTTGATCTGTTCAGTTTAGGCAGCTGATGGCTTGCTCCATATGGGGGGAAAATGAGAGAATGAATTGACTGTTCCTTGCACACAAGTTATTTCCCAACCATGACAGCTTGTCTGCTGTGTAGCAGACACTCAGGTCTAATTAGGTTTATTAAAGCAGCCCTGAGAGTCTGGGTCTGAAGGAAATTGAGATGATGAACCCGCATGGAAATTTAGAACCAGTGTTGCCAGGTCTGCAAGACGAAAGCGGCGCAATGGTCAATAAAATCAACTCAATACTAAAATCTGTCTGAAATTGCTTTTGAAGTCTACCATGATGACCGTCCTTGTTAAAATGTATTGTGGTTACATAGAAGAGAAAATACAAAGTAGAAAATAAACTCTTATACATAGTGTTTTCTATAGTTTACCATAGTAGAATGTCGTATTGCAGATTAGCAGGTCTTGGTTTTTAGGGTGCATAAACTGGTGTTAAGGGTTGGTTTTAATACATATAGATGTTAAGTGAAAATGGAAACGATGAAAAATTTGGAAGATTTTGCATTCATGAGAATAAATATTTATCAATATATTAAAACATTGGGGATCTCAATTGGTTTGTATAAGATCTCACAGGGGATTTCACAAAAGTCGTAAAGTGGTACTCATAATATACCATAGTATAACAGTGGTACAACAGACATTACCATGGTAATTCATAGGCAGAGGTGGAAAGTAACGAATTACATTTACTTACGTTACTGTAATTGAGTAGTTTTTTTGTGTACCTCTACTTTTTAAAGTAGTTTTAAAATCTGTAATTTTACTTAAGTATGTTTTGTTTGAAGTATTGTACTTCGCTACATTTGAAATCATATTCGCTACTGAGTAAAAAATTAATAAATGAAAATGAAAAATAATTTAAAAAATAATGCAACGGGGAAGGAAAAAAATTGCACCCAGAAACCACTGCACTGATTGATTGATGGGCGTGGAGAACAAACGAGTTAAATTCACAAGAACGATAGAGACGGACAAAAGAGATGCCAGTGATGCAGACCAAGCTGAAAGCGAAATGACAACAAATTCTTATGAAGCAAACCCCTGGCCATTGTAACGGCCACTACTATGTACAGTATGTATGTATGTATGTATATATGTATGTATGTTGGCCTTTTAAGAGTTGCTGCCCCTTCCCACGTGTGTGTGCTGCAGAGGGGTGTGCGTGAGAAGGAGAGAACGAGTAGGAGCTCAGGTGTGCTGCTCACCCCCGAAACGCTTTATTCCTTTACCCTTTTCTTTATTTTTACTTTATGTTTTGTATTATAATTTTGTGACGCTGAAAGAGGACGATAAACGTTATTAGAGCTGAACGTTATTCTTGGCTCTGGGCTTTTTTTTCCCCTCGGCTATCTGGTGCAAAGCGTTAAGCAACCACTTTGATTTCAAGCACAAGAAAGGCAACAGCTTTATTATGCAAAGGTGTTCCTTCAATTAAAAACAACTAGT
>JAOVVA010000021.1:10796451-10807397 GCA_028565275.1 Leiocassis micropogon
AATTTTTAATGAGCTACTTTTTACTTTTACTTGAGTAGATTTTTATAATGGTAACTTTACTTGTACTTCAGTAAAAAGTAAACTTTACTAAAAAGTACTTTTACTTGAGTACAAAAATGTATTACTCTTTCCACCTCTGTTCATAGGACTTGGCACTTTATTGTAGTACTATGGTACAGTATGTACGGTACCAGCATACTGTGCTTTGTTGAATACCATGGGAGGTTCTGTGGTACTTCAGTGGGTACTGTGGTAGTACTACTACAGTATATGTTCCACTATACTTAGTGAATGCTATGGAACTCATTGTATACCACAAGCTAAATCTCAGCAGGTATTTAATATGGAATTTTTGTAAACACTGTACCATAATAATGTAGCTACAGTATGTTAGTGCATACTAATAGTATGGTATAGTACAGGCTGTAACATATTATATACCTTTTGTAGCCACTGTGGTACCCAATAACCTAAGTATTAACCTTTGGAGAGTACCATAGGGATAAATACTATAGTACTATGGTACCCATACAATGGTGAAAAAAGGCAGAGCTAGAATATACTGTACAGCCATACCTGCTTAGCAGAGACAGTAGCAAATAAATATTGATTTTTGTTATTTGTTCAAGTAGATCATTTTTTTTTATATTACTAGGATACCCCAGAAAATGTCAAAAGAGTCCAACAACATTGCAAATTGTGAAGTTGAATGACAAAAATAAATACGAAAAGAGAAATATAAAAAGTTGACATCATCATCTTTCCAATAGCATTCAGTTTAGCTAGTTTGAACAGGGAAAAAAATTTCATGCCTTTCCCTACGCATTATGCCCATTTTCTGCTGAACACAGAAACTGTTATGTCTTTATGCATTCTCCTCATGTTCGAACACATCCTCTATCAAAATTTGATTCTTTCAAGCTTTAGGCAGTTTCTAGCTGCTCGCTCCAACTAAATTGGATATGTTTCTTTTTTTTTTTTTGACTGATCATTTGATAACAGCACCAATGATTCTGCATTTTAACCAAAAATACTATCACACTTAAAAATTCAGGGTTGTTTTTTATATATATATATTGGGCAGTGCATTTTAATGATTACCAAATTGGTCAAAATGATAAATACAGGAAAAAAAAAAAACAGCCGGATTTTGATTTCTACCTGAGGCAGATTGCAGTGCACCTGGGAAGCCGACAGCTGATCGATAACATCCCGAGCTGTATCCGTAGAGCAATATTTGTAAGAGCTGTCATCTGAACAGCCCAAAGAAGAGGAATACAAATGAGCCAGCCAATCAGACACAGCTCCCCGATCACTGACCTCGCCTCTGCTGAAATATGATGGTATGCAAGTTCAGCTTTGGACATAAATCTATCCCATCTGGCACCCATGATCAAATGCTTCTGAGTTTAATTCATAAACATGACATACACGGACTACTGGAGAGACTAAAAGAATCAATTGATAGGCAAATTTATGCAATGAGATAATTCTGCATTTATCATGGACTTAGACGGCGCTTCCTGTTGTGGAAATGAATAGTGGCACTAGTAGTAGATAATTACAGCTGTCGTCTTCTGCTGCTTGCAAATCGAGTCTGAGTCTTATGTAATCTAGGTAAAAGAAGTTGCATGAGTTGAAGTTCAACAAACATGAAGCTGATCTGAGCGATTATAGGATTCTTACAGTAGCTAACGGGAAAAAAATAAATAATTATACAGACTATATATAGTTGTGTCCAATCCAATTCCCACCCATCATTAGTGCACTCCCCCATCAAGGCTACTACTACCAGTCAGGTAGGGCCGGACCACATGTCAACAGACAGCCACATCTTTTCAAACTGCTCACTCGCACCATTGTTAACAGTGTAACACACTCGGAGAACAGCACAATCTGCTCCTTCTGCTTGCGTGAGCTCACAGACGCCCGTGATTGACTTACTGTAGAGCCACGATTGATGTTAAAGCTCTAACAGCCTCCCATCCCTCCTCTCTGAGAGAGTCCGGCCAATCAGCTCCCTCTAGGCACCCGGCTGCAGGAGGCTACACCATCACCCGGAAATCAACATAAGGATATATATATTTAAACCCTTTATTTATTTATTTTTTAATCCAAGGGCAATGAAGGACGAAAGCTGGTAACTATTCTTGGCCTACTGTATAAAACACAAAGGGGGAGCTTACTGTCGGAGAATAATAAACCGCATGGCAATATGATGGGTACTGTCGCAAAATTGCATATTTTCAAATAAGAGTATGTTATGTAAGTGTTTTATTCCTCTTATATAGTATGACAGCAACTTAATAACAATTACTTTTTATTACGTTAAGGACACCATGTACTTTTTTATTCATTTGTAGTTGTTGTCTACGAAATGTTACTATTATGATGATAAATACAGCTTGTCGCGTTACCGAGAAAGCACAAACCCCTCCTCCTTCCTAAAGACTTTCAGTTGCCAGAGCACATACAGTAAAGTTACTTTTTTCACCAAAACTGAAGACTTCTTACCAAAGATGCTAAATACAGTATATGGCTCCTCATAGAAAAACTTCACCATACAGTATCAACAGTTGCACAAGTTTCTAATCAGTTTCTATGAAGCATCCACTGTACCAAATCCAACCATATATTACTTTTTTCACCATTATTTATTTAACGAAAAGAAAGGCCAAAAGGAAAAATACATGCATCCAATACTTAGAACCCCCTCGATTCAATAGCTTATACATCCACCTTTAGCAGCAATAACTTAAAGTAATCATTGCCTGTATGACTTTATCAGTCTCTTGCATTGTTTTGGTCTTTTCTTCTTTACACCATTGATTCAGTTTCTTGGCATTTGTTTATGCACAGCTCTGTTAAGGTCCTGTCCCCATTTAAACTGGGTTAAGATCTGGACTTTGAGTCTTAATACTCTGGTATATAGAGACATTCATGGTCGACTGAAAGGTGTCCAGATGCAGGCGGCTGGTGTCGGCAAAAACAAGCCTAAATCATCACCCCTCCACCGCGGTGCTTTTTATGGGGTAAGAAGTGTTTATGCTGAAATGCAGTTTGGCTTTTGCAAAATATCCCGCAGGGTATTAAGGCCAAACAACTCCAATTCAGTCTGATTTTCCACTTTATGTCCCAGAGACCTTGCTCAGATGGTTTGTTCAGATGCAATGTTGATAACCTTAGTCCTGCTTTCAAGTTCTTTTTAGAAAGACGGGGTTTTTCCAGGCAACCCTTCCATACAAACCGCTCGTGTTCAATCTTTTTCTAATTGTACTTTCATGGACTTTAACATTTAACATGCTCAGTGAGGCCTGGAGGGTCTGAGATGTAGCTCTTTATCTGTTTGTTAGTTGTTGTTGTTGTTTTTTTTTTTTGCATTTTTTCTAAACATTGCATGGTCTGACCTTGGGGTGAATGTGCTGGGATGTCCACACTTGGAAAGATTGTCAACTGTCTTGAATGCTTTTCGCTTGTGAACAATCTTCCTCATTGTAGAACGCTGAACTCCAAATTGTCTGGAGATGTTTTTATAAACCTTTCAAGATAGAGAAGCAATTGTTGCTGCACATCAAAGACCATTGTGTTAACAAACACCTGAGTGTTCCAGACCAGAAAACTGCTCGTTAAGACATTTTTTACATATTCTACCTGATTTCCTACTTTCAGTACTTATTACTCTTATATTACAATTTCTAATTACACTGTAATAATGACATATAACGAATGAAAGGATCTTGAATATAGTCATATGTGTTGTGTACTTCCTATTATATGAAAAACAGCTAAACAAATATATGTTTATTAAACCTATTTGTCTCATTTGTGATGGTCAGTTGTCCAGAAACATTTGACTATGTAGTGTATAATGTATCGCTGCCTTTTCCGCAGTGTGGGCTGCATGGGCAGGTTTTGGTTAAATATTAGATAGTAATGCTTCAAGCTAGGGTTCTTTGCTTATTTACTTGATGATTTATTGATTTATTGACCGTATGGTTCTGCTTAGATTCAGCATTTAGTGACACAGTCAATGAAGGATTAAGGAGCTTCTTATTTCCACCCGATAATTTACATATTTTAAGGGATAGCGACTTATAATATAGAACACAAAAAAATAGACCACTAAAAAAATAACTGGCTGCAATAATTAATCTTCATTTCGATGTTCAGGATGTAAGTCTTGTTTCTACTGTAATTCTTTTTTTTCCCTACAGTTTAGCCCTACCAGACATTCACTGACTTTCCAATTAACTGATAAACTTTAGGTATGTGAAAAATGTCCAAATCGATCGGTTTAAACTGTTCGTAGAAGGAACAGTGAGTTAGCAAGAGCTTTCGACATCATTCATTAAAAGAATGTGTCAGACTGTGTATCAAAATGCCTCCCCGGTTTTGGCCATGTCTGAGCTTCCTTCTCTCCAGTCGTCTGTGCACGACGGCACATTTGGGCAGATCTCAGCAGCTGTGAAATTGTTTCACACCGTAGAGCAGACCGGCTTTATCACCCACTGAGCAGCACTAAACTGCAGATAAGGCGAGAGAGGAGAAAGAGAGAGGGAGAGAGAGAGAGAGCATGCGAAAAAGGAATACCCACGTTCTATCTGTCTCGCCTTAGTGTCGCGTCACGTTACTGCAGCAGCGCCGATAAGAAAGGAAACAGAAGGAGATGAGCTAAAGAACTGGTCGAGAAGAAGTCTGGCCCAGTGTCGTCGTGTCACTCAAACTCAACCAACTCCTCATACACTAACAGAACGTCACCCCAAAAACAACACGAATCTGTCTGAAGCAGATCCAGGAGCTGGTTTCATTTCTGTCAACGAAGCCATCTCTGTTTTTAAAGCCGGTTTGATCGGAGTGCGTTTTCTGAATCTTTATTGCAAACGTTCTGAATAAAACAGACTTGGCAAGTGGACATCGACAGCTTGTTTAATTAGATTCAGTCTGCTCACAGTATTCACTTTCCCATTCCATTACTGACACATACATTTACGTAAGTACTGACATTTCAGTCTACCTGTCTACTTGTAAGAGCTAGACGAAAATGCTAAAATGGAACTGCTTCATTTTCAAACACACACACACACACACGTGTGTGTGTAAACAGAGGACTCACTTAAAAGTTTGAAAATAACCGTGCGCCCGAGCACTGTGGTATCTAGGCAACAGGAGAGCAGTGGGGAGGTTCCAGAGGTGTTTTCTAGCTGAGTGTCACAGAGCGCTCTCGAACCATGATCTGTTCAGTGATGGTGAAAATTACACCCGCCCTCCCCCACACACACATACACACACCTCTGTTAATAATTAACGCATCGTATTAGTGCTTTTGTATACGAATGCAAGAAATGTAAGCTATCCGTTTCTTCTTAGTTTTGGATGCTGTGTCGTAAAGAGCTCTCCATGTTCATTCATGTTAGCAGAAACTGAATGAAGAAATCTTAAAAGGGCATTTGACTTCGTACACCTGGCGTGAGGAGATCAGGCGTCACAAGTTGTTGTACCTGTCATCATACAATATTATGAACAATAGTCACACACTATAATATTTCCTTTTGATTATGGGGGCGCAATGATAATTCGGTACATTCAGGTCGTCAGGTGACTTGATTTTTTTGCAACATAATGTTGCTGAGGCTAGACCTGACCAACTGAAGATCATAACACTGTCTCCAGAGGCTTGTACAATGTCCACTCTGCATGATGCGTGCATAGCTTCATGCGCTTCCCCTCTCACCCTGACATGCCCATCGCTCTGGAACAGGATCAATCTGGAGTCATCAGATCACATGCCCTTTTTCCATTCCTCCAAAGTCTGATATTTATGCTCTCCAGCAAACTAAAGCTTTTTTTCTGATTAGTCTCACTAACAAGTGGTTTTCTTATTGACACTCAGCACTATTCGCAAGTTTGAATCCCAGGTGCCTCCCGCAGCTGGGGGCCCAGAGACAGCTGATTGGCTGAGCTCTCCCAGAGGGGAGGGATGGGAGGTACTTAAAGTAGCGCTCTCAAATCAATCACGTCTCTATAGCCAATCACGGTCGTCTGTGAGCTCACGCAAACAAAAGGTGTGGATAGGGCTGTCCGTACACTTCCCCCACCATTGTGTGAGCTCGCCGTTAGAATAGATGCAGACGGTGGCCTTAGGTGGATAGGAGGGAACACATACTAGTCTTTGTCCCTTCCTGGTTGGTGGTTGTAGCCTTGATGTAGGAGTGAGGGTGGGTATTGGTTACAACCAATCGAAACCAAATGTGAAAAAAAAACTAAACAACTTCCCCAAGTGTTCAAGTGATCTCCAATCACAGATTTTTTCTTTCTTGCACCACACCTCATTTTTTCATTTTCCTCCAAAGAGGCATGAACCCGTGGGCAACAGTTGCAGATGATTACAGATGATCAGGACGGTGATTAGTATACTGGCGATGCTGAATGCTGAGTGGTCAGAACAGATGAGAGGGGTAATGAGGCTGCTGCTGAGGTTGTTACATAAAGAATTTTAAATTTTTTAATTCCATCTTTAAAATTGTAGTAGAACAGTACGGTATAATTTTTTTTTTTTTTCATTTCTTTAATTTAATCTACATTATTTAATTAAATTAATAATAAAGAAATCTCCTTAGTTGTTTTCTTTGCTTGGTACAGGATATAAATTTGACCCTTCTTAACTGTGATGTTTTTTGGTCAGGTTGTGTGTAATATAAGATATCTCATGTAGATAGACATTGTGATGCTCTTCTGCATCCTCTGAATGAATACTTGTGTTACCCTTGCCTTTCTGTCAGTTTGAACCAGTCTGTATGTTCTCCTTATTAATATAAAGCTTAAAAAGGGATGGAGGGATGGATGGATGGATGGATGGATGGACATTTTCCCCTTTTATTACTCCCAAAGGGAAATTGTAACATTACAGCAGCCAGTTCGTGGATTATACAACAAGATAACAGCAAACAAGGTATAGAAGAATAATAAAGCCTAGAAAGAAGGTAAAATTTATATTAAAAATTTATAAACTGTTTACAATAGTGCAGTCAGATGGCTTTCTAAGAACTGAAATAAACATACACATGGAGTATATAATTTTTACTTGACAAACCCACTTTCTAATAAACCCAGTTTAATGTAGATCGTTTTATTTAAAGTGTTTATAATAGTTTTACAGCTGAAACTGTTTGATAGTGCTCGGTGTGTGTGTGTGTGTGTGTGAGAGTTTTACAGAAGTGTGCAGGCTTTACAGAATAACTGATTATGTAATTGTGAGAAAGTCTTTCGGGCTACGCCATAAAGTTGACAACGTGTGAACGAACCACATTGTGTTTAGTCATAGGTGAGATCAGCTGACTTAAATATGAAGCGTGGTGAGATAACAGAAGTACCTGGTGCTAATTCCTGCAATTATATTCCATATTTGCTGATGTACAGGCATAAACAGGATTTATGTAAAATGCTCAATTCCTGTAGCCCTTAAAACCTGAGCATTTTAGACATTATTTGTTTTGCTGTTTTTTTAAATAAACATATATAATGTACTGTATGACTCAAGAAAACATTCCAGGATGAATTATTTAACGTGGTACTTCCCATACCCGTCCCATTTCCTCGACATTACACCACCTGATACCTACTCATCGGGAACGTTAAAGAAGAGTGTGTTCAACTGTGAAGATCCGCCTGCATTACACGAGCAAATCATCTCCTTTTGCAGGAGTCTGCAGAACTGTAGCACAGATGGAGATGATAATGTGTTATTGTTTTCGGTTGTTTCTATGACCAAAAAATAAAAATATTGTAATTTTGAGAGTTCTGAGTTTTTGCAACCTCATTCCTGTATTTGCGGTACCGGTAAAATTTACACGTTATAAAAGTAATTATAACTTTTGTACCACCTGACAAAACTGTATTTAACCAAATACAGTTAAACCTTGGATTGCGAGCACAATTCATTCCAGAAGTGTGCTTGTATATCAAAGCACTTTTCCCCATAAGGAATAATGGAAACTCCAATGATTCGTTTCACAACCCAAAAATATTCATATAAAAATATTTCATACAATATTTAAAGTAAAAATAAAACAAATTAACCTGCACTTTACCTTAGAAAAAAATCGTGGCTAGAGTAAGACGAGAGAGGAGAGGAGAAGAGAGGGGGCTACTGTGTGGGATAAATTCCACTCACACACACACTTCAAAGGAAATACTGCTCTGCTGGGAAGCTTCCTTAACAAGGAACCTCTCTAATGACACTCGCGCACGCGCACACACACACACACACACACACACACACACACACACACACACACACACACTAACAGAATCACTGCTCTCAGACAGATAGTCAGAGACTCTGGAAACTGGATCTTTAATAAAGAACCTCTCTAATGACACTTTCTTTTCCACACATGGTCACAATGTTATATTAAACAGTACACATGCACACGGATGTTGAGTATATGAGTGATGTACGCGCACTGAGACTAAGCATGGGAGACGATTACCCATAATCCCGTAGCACGTGAGAGGGAAGAATTGTTGCTTAGTTGTGATCACGCATTTACATTTGCTTGGCTTGGAAAAAAACGCTCGCAGACCAAGGTTCCACTGTACACAGTTTGAAGTCTGAAGCCTCCCTGTTAACACAGACGGACAAGGCTTCCATAAAAGCACATTTTTTTTTGTTATCGCCATTAACCTATGCTGTGTTGCCGGCACGTATCTGTACCACTTAAGTTTTTTAAACAACATTAAACGTTTCTGCATAAACAGCTGAAAAATCTATTTTTCTACTTTTCTGAAATCTGTGCTTCAGTCTGTTATTGGCCTTCCAGCTATATGCCAGAGTAACTCAGCTCTAAAAAGTGCTGGAGTTTTAAAAAAAATGATCAATGGCACAACGGTCCGATTTGTTTCCGAAGTGGCACTTCCTTCCCTTTTAAACCGTGTTTAAATCTACATCAGCTGTCACAGAATCGTGTCGTGATGGATTCTTTGGAAAGCTTAAAATTCAGTTTACATCCGAGTCTGTTAGACGGACAAAAAAAGCAACCAAGGAGCATGAAGCTGCTAGCTAATTAAACTGTCCGTTATAAAGCCAGCTACATCATTCAATATAAAGCCCCACTATACATTAGCATAACTATATATTATCGACATGCAGTGTACATTAACGCCTTAACACATTTATTCAGAATGCGTTTTAGTATTCTTCCCCAGAACCTCACCTCATCTTCAACCTTTCATTTCATTCAGAGCAGAGACCAGATGCCTTATCGTATTTTCCTCACTCTTTTAGATTTAGTTCTGCACCTTATTAGAGTAAATTCATCATTTACAGATTAATTAAGGTAGCTCAAGTGAATCAAGGCACATAAGCCATTTGGCTAAAGCAAATTAGCAGCCCCTGTACCGTGGAATTTCAGCGTAACCGGGGAGCCATAACTGAAGTTGCTGCGCCAGAGACAGTGGAAATATTCCACTACAGTAGAAGACTGAGTCTCCGTGCCAAGCTGAAACAGCATCATGCTTATCCTCACTTTCTACATTATCACTGCAGGTTCCAAAAAAGCTTCTCATTACAAATCAGTACATCCTCCACTCCAGCTAGGAGCCCGCCTTACTAAAATAAATAAATAAATAAATAAATAAATATATATACAGTATACTGTATACAGTATAAATATATATATTTTATCTTTCTCTTTGTGCCATACCGGATATTATAGAGGACAGAAAAAAAAGCTTCTCATTACAAATCAGTACATCCTCCACTCCAGCTATATATATATATATATATATATATATATATATTTTTTTTTTTTTTTTTTCTTAGTAAGGCGGGTTCCTACCTGGAGTGGAGGATGTACTGATTTGTAATGAGAAGCTAAATAAATAAATATATGAATCATAAAAAACAGAAAGGCATCCTGTCCTTTATGATACCCGGTATGGCACAAAGAGAAAAATAAAAGCAGCCCGGAAACACTAGTCACCTTAGGCTTGTTCTGTTTTCCCAAGCAGGTCGTTGGAGGGATGAAATGTCATACACATGCACAGCCCAGTCATATTTTGGTTATCATAACACAGGTGCATTAATAATCTGCAAAATCGTTCGAAGAGAATTGATTGGTATTTTTTTTACCACCATTTTCTATTGTGTGATATCAAATGAAATCAAATGATCCCATTTCCTATAAAAATGGCATGCACTGTATGGGGTTTCTCATTTTCACTGGTCAGTAAGTGAAATAAAATTAGTAATCCAAGCCAGAAATGTTTCAGGACAGCTGTAATACCAACAGTCTCAGGACATTTTCTGTATTGATCGGGAATTACTTCAGTGTTGCCCAAAGGTCTCACTAAATATAATCTCGGTCTCAAATGAGATAAATAAATAATGTTCATGTTCTCTTTACTTTGCACAGGCACACAGTATGGTAAGAAATCATTAGGAAATCATGTACCTTCAGCGAGCTCGAAAACAGTGCAAGTTAGAGCCGCTAGTTCTAAAACATCTGGCCATTATTAAAGGTTTTGTTATACTGTACAGTATATCTAGGATCTGAATATATATGATTCACAAACACGCATATTTATAGGTGTAGTGCTGGCATAGGGCTCCTGAACAATGCCCCACGCACTTTTCTCCAAGTGTGGGCAATAAATATCCATATACTCCTGTTAAAATCTATATACAGTACTGTGCAAAAGTCTTCAGCCATCTCCAATTCCCTTAATTTTTCATATTTTTCTTGCAAATAGCTGAAAATGTAATAGCAATGGAAAATGTGTAGTTGTTACCTCCGATAACCAGGCATGCAAACACGTGCACCAATTATAGGTGCGCTCTAGTACTTTATATATATATAACCTTGGTCTACGAAAAATGTGCTTTTATGGAAGCCTTGTCGGTCTGTGTTAACAGGGAGGCTTCAGACTTCAAACTGTGTACAGTGGAA
>JAOVVA010000021.1:10824951-10841491 GCA_028565275.1 Leiocassis micropogon
TATATGGAGGCACCATTATACCTAAAATGTCAATAAACACAACATAAAATGTTTTAGTTCTATTTACTCGGGTAGTCTGCTAAAACCTTTCATATGTTTTTTTATTCTACTGACGATTTTCTTTAGTTAAATGATTATGTTGAATTAAATCATGGGCTTTTCTTAACCTTATTGCCTTTTCAAATATATTGTTCAAAAAAAAAACTGCTGCAGCTCTATCTGTCTTAAGATAAAACTTGAATTACAGTAAGCACTAGAAGTCCATCAGTTTGAATTGAAGTGATGTTAATAGGATTCTCTTGACACGTTTTTTCTCGTTTCAGAAAAGAAATAAAATGATTGTGCTGCCACGCTGTCAGCCGTTCTGTTTTAACTAGCGGGTGCTGAAGGCAAGAAAGCTCACATTTATCACAATAATTGTTATGGCATCTGAATTATTAATAAGTATTTCTACTCACAGGCTGAGACACAATTAAGGCCAAGCCATCTGTTTGTCCTCATTGAGATACCTAATGCGTCTTAGCTTAAATCAAAATTAGCATACGTAACATAAATCGGAATAGACATGCGAAATTGCTTTACATGTCTAGGAATGCTCTTGATTGAAATGGTTTGTGGGTAATGGGTAATATCCATTGGTTTAGCAGGAGCAATTATGATTTTTGCTAACCCCTTGCTACAGTATGTCGATAGCAATGTCAGGAAATGATGCTTTTCCGCTTTCCCAGCTATGTGAGCGGTCAGACCTAGCGTAATAAGGTCATAGCCAATTGACTGAAAGTTGAAAGGTGGCATGTTGATGCCAGAATCCGCGAGGCGCTCAAGTTCTCCCCGTGATTCTCATCATCACGTTCCTACAGTATTAACCCGACTACTATCCATTCAATTGCCCGTGCCATCATGCACACACCATATAAACACAGACTCTGGATGTTTATCAAGTGCAAACTATTTTTTTAGTGTATTCTTATATGGCGTGCCAAGCCTTTCTCTCTGTTTATGATATTCTGGTGTTGACTCATGCCTGTTGTTCTGTTTTTTTTTTTTCAGTTTGGATCAGTTTTATTATGTTTGTTTATCGCCTGAACCTATGCCTGTTTTATGACCACGATCTTGTTCGATGTTTTGGCACGTTGCGTTGTTCACCGGTTTCAGAAAAAAAAAGCCATTTACCTTCAACTGCAGGAGCCGCCGCTGCCTGACAAAAGGACACAAAAGACTTTAAGTGCATTCTGACCCACAAATGCACAGCTCTCTTCTGTCCGTATGTCCATGAGCCAACAGGGGAAAAAAAGAAGCAAATCGTGATCATACCAGGCTATTGTGTTGCTATTTTTAACGTAGGTCTGGGGGATAATCATTAGCACGACATTCTCTCTCAAAAAATTAGATCTACTTGCTGATATCACGTGATCAGATAACAGACTGTCAGGATCTGAGTGGGAGAAAACGTCAAAAGTGATTTGCTAATAATTGTAATTTATTATTTACAAATAAAAACCACTCATCTGAACAGTTTCTAGTTAAATTTAATGTTGTGGAATGTCCAAGAGACAAATTCGGTTCTATTACTCCATAACAGCCGTTAACACTCACTGGCCTCTTGAAGTTAATAAGACAAAAAAATTGCAGCTTGCCATGCGTGTCAAAACGCAACCTAAAAACTCTCTCTACAATGATGGAACACTTTACTAACTGTTACAAAGCACTAACTCGCGTATATGTTACATAAATGTCTCCTAACAGAAAACTTTATAAAAATAGCATTAAGCTGAGATTATATAGACATCTTACATACGGGTTCTTGTGTACAAGCAGTTCTGATATAAACATATAATTTACATTACAGCTGAGGCTATTACCAGACCATCTGGGTTAAAGAAAATTGACTTTGATTAAATGTAAATTCGACATTTAAGATTTGAATTTTCAACATTTTCCTTCCACTGTATGCAACATGCACAATTTGACAACAAAAGCAGTTTTTGTCTCTAACTCTTATTATTCTTTGACACACAAAGTTGTCTATAACATACTGTAAAGGTTAACTTGTTAACTCTTAAATAGCCTCATTTTGGACGCTTTAAACTTCCAGATTTTGTACACGTAGCTGTCGATACTCCGTGACGATCCAATTGCATTGCTTCTTTCCGTCACATGATCAGTGAAGCGAAATGTGTTTAAAAGGTTTTTGGAGAATTTTGCCGCCAAGAAAAGGATGTTTACGGTCTGTTCTTGGCGCCGCAGTCAGCCCAGCAGTAATAAATAACAGATATGCATCGTTTAATGTCTGCGACACACTCTGTGAAATAGGATTTGGACGTTGTTCGAACATCATCTTCTATACTCAACAAAACTACAGGAGATACTGCGGTAAGCACTGTTGTGAGGAAAGATAAAAACACAAGCAGTGTGTGTACAGGAGACATGAGATGCACACGCTGTATTAGGGAAGCTCTTGCGTTTGCTTTGTCTGGTTCAGTCCGTTATTACTGTAATGCTATAAACCTTAGACTGACGGATATGAGCTCAGCTGATGCATGAACAGACGTTAAATGGTGCATACCTTTACAATCATACGGAGCTGTCCTCAAGTACCAAAGTTAAACTATTGCAAACTGAATTTATGCTGTAAACCAAAACTGTTTTTTTTCCCCCATGATCTACTTTTCTGCCACTACTTCTTGTTTCTCACTACACAATCACAATCAAACTAGGCATTTGCTTTTTCATTAAAACTCAACCAAAACATTCCTAATACTAAATTGCATACTTAAATAATCACAAACATGACAGCGTATTCATTGTGACATAACTTTGAGAGTTTAGCTTTTTTTGTTGTTGTTGTTGAAAAAAAAATCACACTTATATAACCCAAATGATTTTTATTAAATGTTTTGGCATTTGTGCTTTTTAACACCCTTATGAAAAAAAAGATATGCCCGGAATATTTTAAATTTGCAACACATCTTCAATACTGCATTTAAAAAACTTCTCAAAATTGCAAAAAATAGAGTTATCTTCGTTTTGCTGTCAACTTGTTCAAGCGCATATGTACTGGACACCCACAACTTTTCATTTTGTAACAATTATATAAAGCAGGTTTATACACTCAAGCTTGTTGCTTATGAATTCAAGAATTTATGCAGATTGAAATGGAATCAGTTTAACCCATGCAAGTGTATTATTCATGTTATTAGCCTGGAGCTGTACCACTCACACACACATAATGGAAAAACAACTGTGGTGTTAAAAAAAATAGTTTTACACTTTTTTACAGTTTGCCAAGAAAAGAACATGAGTGTTGAAACAGCACAAATCCAGACATGCAGCACAGAGGCATTAATGTCCCGTGAATATATTCACTATGACATGCATACGATGTTATTACAGCATGTATGGCTCTAATTCATAACTTTCAACACTTGCCAACTGTTCTGTATAATTTTCCATTTTCCAATGCTGTATTCTGTTACTGCAAGTACACTGCGGTATGTCACAACAATCACTCTGATATACAATTAATATTAAGTATTCGAATAAGATGCTCCTTATTTAGTAGGATATAATATGAATATCCCTAAATACTTATAAACAACCTCATCTCTGTCATTTATTCTACAGGATATAAGAAACGTCCTGGGAAAATACACATCTGGAAACTCTACTAAACTTTCCAGCTCTTGCTCCGTGATCTGAAAATGTTCTTGAAATGGCATTTTAATCACTTCTTCAAAGACGAATGTCCTATTCGGGCACAATGCCATGTTTGCGCACAAATGGAGTTTTAAAAACTCTCGTTCTGTCTTCTGTATCGCTGTATTATGACAGCAAGGACGGGGAACTGCTACTCACGCAGATCCGGAGAATAAACTTCGGAAAAATAATCGTTTCAGTTATGAGACGATGAATAATAGATTAAAAGAATGTGGCACACGCAGGCTGTGCCAAGCGATTAGCGCAGCTCCTCTGAGACGCAGCCACTTAGACAGGGCTTAAAAGCTGCCACTGGAGCAAAGTTGCACTGCACTGTGAACAGTCAGGATAAGTGGAGTCCTTCATGTACGTACATCCTGCTGGCCTTTAGATGTTGTACGGGTCATTTTTAGATCATGACAAAGCCAGATGTGAGAAACATGCACAGGAAAAAAAAAAATCCAGTTGACTTTTCTGATTCTTGTAAGAAAAAAGGAAATATCACGAATCAACCTGTGCCGAACTGCTTATAAACAATGGGGTTGATGCAAATCCTCCATATATTTATATTTGTAACTCGCTTGTGTTTTCATTTGCAAAACCGTAATAATATTCAGCAGCCTTTTAAAACATTTTTTCCTATAATTATTCCAAGGTTTATCAAATATAGCCATTATATAGCCATAAGATTTGTGGACACCTGATGATCATGTGCATTTGTAGTTCTTCCCCAAACACAACTGTCACAATCGAGTCTAGAATGACTTCCATACACTGTAGCATTACACCTACACTTTAATGGAATTACTGTAAGACACCCAAACTTGTTCCTGTCCCTCTTTGCAAAGTCAGCTCTATGAAAACAAGTTTGGAATGGAAGACACCCTAGTGCCCTGGACAGGATCCTAACCTCAAAGCCTATAAATATACTAAGTATAATAATATAATAAACTGGGATTTAAGCTGCTATGACTCAGCCCAGGCAGATACTAAGGATGATATAAACTTCTTGAACCAGTGCACTGCATTAACTTTTTTTTGGGCCTATCCGACCCATATACGTTGTCTGCTTGTATGAAATGATGTTTTCATATCTTGCTATGCATTCTGATCAGGTTCTACTTTAACGTAAATGACTGTATAGCAACTAATGTGCCCAACAGATTATGCACAATCTACAGTATCGTACATTGGTTGTTTTCTTATCATCACCTTCGATGACAGATTATGATAATGCATATCTTCACTTCAGGGCATCGAGACTAATACAGGCCCTCATTTGCATCTGCATGTCCGTTTAATTTTCTGCAGGGGATCAGGAGTTTAGGAAGGTCGTCAAGATGACGACCACATCATGCACATTACCGTAATATACTCTGTACTGCTTGGCTGACATTTTCAAGCCATGAATTGGCATTTTTAAACTCTTTGGGACTCATGTTGAATTCCTAACAAGGCAAAATATCTATTTAATAGCGCTGTCCTTTTGGTATTTGCCAACTATGTTTTTTTTTTTTTTGCATAGCAAGAGTCATTTCAAAGCATGCAAACACAAAGTGCAAGGACGAATATGCAGCTTTGGAAAAACACCCTAAAAATTACAACCTTGTCTCAGATGACAGACATCATATTTATCAAGGCCGTGTGCTTGTTTCCCACCACAACAAACAGACAAATGTTTGTGGACATAGCTGATGAGTTCATGGAATTACATCAGCCAGACATCTAATCAGGCCTTCAAAACACTCAAGTGTTCCCCCATGCTGCTTTCATACCAATTTTCAGACCATACCCAATAAAGTAAACATGATTGACATCTTATTTGGAATCTTATTATGGAGGCAAAGAATTCGTTTTGATGGTGTTCAGAGCAGACTCTTTCATCATGTTTGGTATGATGAGTTAGGCCAGAGAGTTGCACACAATCAGGGGATGAGACTCAAAGCAAGGAGCGCAAGCACACCCTGATGAGAAGACTCTCTGGTCATGTAGGTAATTAGCTCTGTGTAATTGCTTTCACTTTGCACAGATGTTGTAGATACAGGAGCCCACTTTAAAGAGCACACTTCCCCCAAGACGCACCACGTTCCCAACTAATGCAATCATCCACGGGATCAATCACAGACATTTCCAAAGTACTGATGGCCAATTACCCTGCCTTTCCAATAGCTTCTCAGGGCATCATCAATGTGCAATAAAAAATAAATAAAACAGGCTGAGCTTTTTAAAAGCAATTGGGCTGCTTATTGTTTAGCAGAGGTCCCTATACCTTAGATTAATCCTACCTCATCCTAAACGCATCATATACCAAATATCAAATCATCATAATACATCACATCCAAATCATCAGGGCATTTTGCAAGTGATGATGAGGATGGTATACACTTCAAGGCACCCTGTCTAGCGCTGGCATAAATAATGCCAGTTGCCTGACATAACCTCAGACTTCAAACAAGAAGAAGTCGCACTCGCTTGCAAGTAAGTCGAGGTGAGGATTTTCTCATCATCGAAGCTGTCAAGAACTAGTAATATCAACGGGATTTGGAAACGCAGCACATGCTGAACGCACCTCTCGCCTAGGCTCGTGAACACAGTCACTTTTGATGTTAAGCAGCAGCCCTCTTTAATGACGCAACAGAATGTTTTGTCTCTTTTAAGGAGTTCATAGAACACCATGTCACTCTGTCTCTTAGAAACAACACGCTTAAAGATTTCTACTGCAAATCTTCCAATTAATGTAAGCAGAAATTCCGTTTATTTCTTTAAGCCACATTTAAGGTTGCATTGACACCGTATTATATCAGGTATGTGTGTTGATATCACAAACTGGCATTTTTGTTGTTTAGGGTTTCAAAGCTTGAGCTTACGTTATTCATGACGTAAATTTGCATATGATACTGATGGATATGACATGGATCATGCACATTGACACACATCACAGACTGCCTTTGGTGTTTTGCATAACTTAGCAACAGATGCTTGCAAAAAGCATGCATGATTACAAACAGCATCTTATTATTGTTGTGAAAATGGAAAAATAGGATTTTGCACAACCAGGATCTAATCTAATCCTGTTGCACTGTTTTGATAACCAATCGAAATATCTCTCACTCAAAATTTCACTCCTGCTTGATCCTGTATACAGGGTTGCAGGGGGCCTGGAGTCTATCCCACAAGGCGGGAAACACACTGGACGGGGTGCCAATCCATCACAAGGATTGGCACACACACACACACACTCATTTAGACACTACAGGCAATTTAGGAAACCCGAGTACCCGGAGGAAACCCACCAAGCACATGCAAACTCCAAGTACACAGCACCGAACTCAGGCCATGGGGTTGCAGTGACAATGACAATGCTAACAACTAAGCCACCAAATCAAAATATGCACGCTGGAAATAAAAGAAAAGAAAATGCATTGATGAATAAAGAATGTAATCTTATAGTTTAACCTGAAGAGCTGGCAGTGGACAACTTTAACAGTCATGGCTGTGACTTTTTACTGCTCACTCTATCCTAAAGGTTTTCTAGGCTCATCTGTCCTCATCTATCCAGAAGTCACTCCGTTTCACACAGAGAGAGAGAGAGAGAGAGAGAGCACGGTGGATGCGCATCATTTCTCATGATTAAGACGAGGAGTTTGAAGGCGCGTGCACGGCGCGAGCGAACAGGTGCTTGATACAATGTATCATTCATGCGCTTTGTGTGTAATGTTAAGATCTTAGAGAGAGAGAGAGACATATAGACAGAACTTACACGCGTAGGTCATGGCGAAGCTGCTGCCCACGTCCACCATGTCCACTTGTGGCACCAGTTTGGGGAGCTCGTGCTGCTGAGATAGCGCGAATCTGAACACCTCATATTCGTGCGAGTCGGTCGGGAACAACCCGCCTGCCGAGACAAAAAAAAAAAAAAAAAAAAAAAGCAAATACCGTTTCACATGCGATGCACAAGTTCAGAACACAAGTAAGTGTAAGACGCGCGCGGGTTCACTCACCTATATTAATGTTACTTGGGAAATTTGAGCACGAGCACCAGCCGAGCAAGCTAGAGAGCACTAAGGCCAGGCTTGGCTCCATGTTGTCTTTTGCATTTGCGAAAAAATTCCTTATATGTATATATATACGTATATATCCCACACTGATGTGCATCCGCCGGGTCACTTTACAGCGCGGCCATAAGCGCGTCGAATAACGCGAGCGCGCGCTCCGCTCCGCACAACACAACACAACACCGCACCGCGCGCACTGTCTGGATATGCGGCGGGATGAGAGAGAGAGAGAGAGCGCGAGAGAGAGTGGCAGCGCTACGCACGGCTACGGAGATTTAAACACGTCAGCAGAGACCTCAACACGAACACACACACACACACACACACACACGCGTGTGCGTCTCTCCCCCAGCAGGATGAGTGCGCTCTGGCGGACAGTTTCCCCTCCCGGCTCTGTTCTCCACATCAGAACGCAGGTGTTAGTGCGCCTTTTGGATGATGAATGCTCTGCCTATTATATACGGGACAATATATTAGATTTAATTTAATAAAAAAAAAAAAAACCCAAATAAAACATAATCCAAGAACAGAAATCTAAATATTATTATTTTTATTATTATTATAGTAGTTGAAGTAGTAGCCTAGTACTTGTGAAAAAAAGTAGTAGTTGTAGTAGTAGCCTAATAGTCGAAGTATTAGTACTGATCCATCCAGGAACCTCTGTAGTCCAACATTCACACGCGCATTCCCACACTACTGGCAAATTAGCAACGCCAATTAGCCTAATTTGCATGTTTTTGGACTTTTGGGAGGAAACCAGAGTACCCGAAAGAATCCCACAAAGCACGAGGAGAACATGCAAACAGGAAGTTTCATTTATTTTTCGACACCTCTTAAAAAGTAGTCGTTGTAGTCATAGCGGTAGCCTAATAGTAGACCTATTAGTAGTAATCCATCCAGCCATCAATCAATCCATCTAGGAACCTCAGTAGCCCATCTAGAGGCTGTGGAGGCCAATGGTGAGAATTGCATTTATTCCCATTTTTATAATCATGGTATGACCTCCAGTCAACATTCATACACTAAAAGAAATTTGGAAATGCCAGTCACCTAATCTGCATGTCTTTGTACTGAGTACCCACCAAGTAAACCCACCAAGCACGGGGAGAACCTGCAAACCCCACACACACGGACCCTGAGGCAGGAATCGAACCCAGAATCTCGAGGTGCAAAGCATTTTCATTAGTTTTCTATACCAGGTTATACAGAGTTGCAGGAAGCTTGGAGCCTACTATCACAGAAGACTTTGGACACGAGGCAAGGTACACCCTGAACAGAGTGCCAATTTATCTCAGGGCAGTCATGCACACCCGGCCCCCCTTCACACACTATTGGCAATTTATAAGCTTAATCTGCATGTCTTTGGATTGTGGGAAGAAACCGGTGTCCCCATTGGAAACCCACCAAGCATGCGAGGGAGAAGGCAGGAATCAGTTCATCAACCCTGGAGGTGCGAGGCAGCAGTGCTAACCACTATGCCACAGTGCTGCCTTATTTGTTTGTTTGACACTTTGTTTGTTTCTCCTGTGCTGTTGAGCTAATCAGGTGATTGGTTTCTTTTTTTCTTATAGCAATGCTTGTTTGCTAGCCCGTTAGCCATAAGCATAGGGTTCAGGGCCTCTTCCACCGAACCAACAGTGGCTCAAACATCTACTAACTACTAGTAGTATTTATACTCATAACATTAATTGTTATTGTAGTAATAGCCATAAAAGCATCAATAGAAATGGTAGTAACAGTTGTACTCATAGCAGTAATAGTAGTTGTAGTGGTCATAGTAGCAGTGGTAGAAGTGATATTGTGGGATAGGCTCTGGATCTGGCACACTCCACTGGTCATCCCAAGCTGGCAATCTTGGATGAGTTGATAATTATACTACAGTAATCAGTGGCATTCTATGTTTTTCCACAGTGTGGAAAAAGTGTGAGAGGAGGTTATGGAGGTATGGAGGTGAAATTATTTTGTGTTCAACTAAAGAGCATAGCTGGAAATTCTGTGAAAAAATAAAGAAACACTCCATCACCCCATTGGACTTCTAACACAGAAGGTCAGGAAGAGTTCATTAAGCACGAGTTCAGCATGTACAGTTTTGAGAAAAGAATTTAACTAGCTGATTAGCTGGCCAGCTTGTTCTTAAAAGAAAAAGCATGTATTCATAAAGGATTTCATGTATTGTCTCACTTTGTGGCTCAAATACAGAGAACCAAAAATGATGCAAATCCCCTCAGAAAAGATTTTTTTTTGTTTAAAGACTCAAGAAAAAGCCAAATGCACCATTATGTCTAGGGCACCACTGTATTTTGCATAACATCTGATTTGTTTAGATATATGGTTTGTCGACAATACTATACAAGGCTATAATTTTAATCAACACAATCTAGATATGATTCACCAAGTCTGCAGGAATTGTACAGAAAAAACAGACCACCCAGGGGTGGAATTTGAGGTTGTAGGTAGGGTGGAAAACAGTGCCATACCATTGAGTATGATTTGTGATAATTTCTCTAAGTTTTCTTTTATAAGTGATCCAAAGGCACACACTGGTGTTTTAAAGCAAGGTCAACAATTTAAGTTTTCAAGTACTTTCCATACATTTCTAAGCTCTGGGAAAATACATTATCTGCAAGTTTCCTGTTATCTCCTGAAAATGCAAATGGTTTAAGCAATGCCCTTTAAAGCCTACATCCAACTCATGGCTCTAAAGTCTACTATTCCTTTCTACTATTCCTCCAGAGGAATCCAGGCACTCAGCTCACCAGTTAATGAGCTGGGATATCACCAATCCGTTCTAAACTCTTTTCTTCTGTAACTTCATAAAACTGCAACTTATGATTAGAAAACAGAGTGGTGACCCAGCACATCCATGCAATGTAGGGCAATGAATGTGTTGGGAATACATTTCACAAACTTCACATTAATAGGTGCAGTCATTAACTGGACCCTGCTGTAGTGGCCTCGTCTCTGCCGTAATTATTTGCAAATAAATCTCAAAAACTCTTCAGGGATTCGTCGTGTGAAAAACCCACCAATTCATGTGGGGTACCGTTAAAGCTCTCTTTGTGCAGTTTTCAAGACTTTTAATGAAATGGGTATTTTAATGGGAAAATAATGCAATTCCTCTGTTGATGGCAAACCCCCCATTCAGTTGTTCAGGGGTACGATTCTAGACAAGATATCCTTTTATGCCCCACTTGGGAAATATGTAGGGTTTGTGAGTTAAAAGTGTGCCGAGACCCAATACAAGCAAATTAATTTCCACTGGTGAGAACCAGCATGGTGTATCCAGTCTCCCATTGGCCACATTGCTTAGGTCGTTGGATGGTCCTGAACAGGACCAGCCTGAGAGGGTTATTTAAATCCACTAGATACCTACTGGTGCCATCTTAAATAAAAAATAATAAAAAATGACAATCCCTCCAAATATTGATTGAAATCTCTAAGAATCAAAGGAATGTAGTTTTTCTTCCTTTGTAGGTCTGTAATTCGGTACAGAGTTATAGTCTATTGGGTTAAAGTCCAGACTGTTGGCTTGTCTTTTAAAGTATTTTAATGCATCAGGGACTTTTAAGTGTCTTACCTTGTCAAAGGGCCTTTTGATCAGGGACAGGACTATTCGAGAAGCATGGTGGAATTTGAAAAAAAAATCCTATTAAAAATTATGAGACTTTTCGCACTGTTTGACATTGATTCATCAAACTGTGTCCACGACATTCATCAAACTGTGTCCACGAACCTCATTATCACTTTGTAGGAAATGTTTCAGAATAGCCACTAGATATTACCACAAAATATTTACAACAAGTACACCGCCTGCACGAAAAGATGTCATTGTTTGGATTTAATTAAACAAATACTCAAGGACAATGAAGTTGTATCATTAATTAGGGAAGTAAAAAACACAGCTATGTTTAACAGTGAACGTAAGAGCCTTTCCAACCACACAATGCTACATGAACTCACAAGATTGGGACTAAAGAGATGTGTGACTATAAGAAAACCACTTGTTAAGGAGACTAATTTTAAAAATGCTTCAGGTTGCTACTGTATGAAGCACAAAGATTGTACAATGTACCCATCATTTACAGTATACAGTACAGTAGTTGGAGGCAGTGTTATGATCTGGGGTTGCTTCAGCTGGTCAGGTGTAGGCTCAGCAAAGTTATGTGGCAATAATATGAAGTCAGCTGACAACCTGAATATACTGAATGACCAGGGTATCACATCTATGGAAGTTTTTTTTATATTTTATTGTATAGAATGTCTTTGCTTTTTGTAAATTAATGTACACCCTGTTCATCAGTCATTGCCAAATGTCACTAATTTTCTTGTTTCCTGAATGGAAAAATCCCTACTACTACAAGGTGTTATCAAAGTATCAAGTTTTGAGATTAGCTATGTTTACAAGTTTGTTTTTTTTATTTGCCATATGTCTTCCCTCCGACACCTTAGAACCTAAAAAAAAAGTTCATTAGTGATGGTCCGGCGACTGCGGATGAATTTGCGAATGTCAAAAAAGATCATGAGCTGTGGACCTGCCTCGCCTTTTTCGGTCGTGGAGATGATGGACTCTTCCATGACTTTGTGTCAGGGTCGAATACATACACCTAAGTTTCGTCACCGGTAATGATCCTCGACATGTAGGAGGGGTCATCCATGTCATGGATGTTTCTTCTGCTCCTAGGTCAGCAGCCTGAGGAGGCACTTGGCAGCAACTTGGCACATGTTCAAATCACACATGAGGATTGCCTGGACTGGTTTGGTGGATTGGTTTTGATATTTTCAGGGGTTGAGCTCGTCGAAGATCTTCCTGATCTCTCGTCATCTTTCAATGATGTTCTTCCTTTCTTGAAGTGCGTCTGCCACTCAGAACAACTTGAACGACTTATTGCAACATTGCTGCAAAAAGATTTGCCCAGTTTCACACAGAATTTCACGTTCGCTCTTTGTTCTACCTTGATGAAACCATGATGAAATAGTGATCACGTTTTACAGTCTGTTCTCCTTAATATTTTCATGCAGAAAGCTTTTCAGAGCTTTTTATCTGGGAAGACTTTTCCCACAATAGTCCAGTTTGCATTGCTTTCTGTCTGAGTTTGTGTTTCCTGTTTTCCTCTTTCTCCATAACCATGCCTAACAATACCCCATGGTCACTGTTCCAAAATGCTCTTGTTTATCTTGTTTGGTCTCATTACTCAGCCTGGATTTGCCCCATAGTCTGTGTTTACAGAGCCACCAGTTTGTAGGAGCTTATTCTGAAGTCCTGCTAGTTTCTCCAGTATGTCTTATAGCTATGGTTTCCAAGTGTCGTCCTACATCCCTATTTCTTTTTTCCTTGTTGGTAACTCTAAATCCTTGGTCTTCTTCTTCTTCTTCTTTTTACTAGTCCGCATTCTTGTTTTGGAGTCTTCTTATTCTAAAATCTCTGCTTGTCCTTTAGATTTATGAGTCTGGAGCTACCTTTGATAAACATGTCTGGATGCCTTTGACCTCACCTCTGAATGTTTCCGAGATAATCCTCAGTAAAGGGACTCTGCAATCACATCCTGACTCTTGTGGTTATTCCACCACTGATATGTGAAATAGTTATTCTATAAAAAAAAAATTGAAGAAAAAAAAAGAAAAAAGAAAGAAAGTCGTATTTCTGTGCTACACTGTATGACAGAAGTCCCACTTGTGCATTTTGATTCAGATATAGCAACTTTCTCGCAAAACCTCTTCCAGCTAAATCACAAGGCCAAGCCAAGGAAACCACAAGAGATTTCACCAAGTCTGAGTGTTTTAAGTTGCATATTACATTAATACCACAATATACTCGATCATCTAATATAACTGTGTAACTTTTAAAACACTTTTGCACGGTGCACCAAAAACAGGAACAGTAAATCAATATACAGTACTAATAAAATATCTGCTACAAAAGCTCAGCACTAATAAATTAACACTAAAACACAGAGTGAGATGTAGTTTCTATATTAAAAACAAAATTGTATAGGTATTATCAGAGTATGGAGGTGCCAGTATAATGCAATATATTATTTCCACTCATCTATGTATAACAACGATGGTTCAACAAAGGTTCTCGAGTCTCGAACTTGCAACTCAAGTCACCCTCTAAATTTTCTGTCCTGACCCGAGAGGAACTCAATTTGCATGCATGCCAAATGTTATTCATTCATTCATTTTCACAAATTCATTTATCAGTATGTTTATTATTCTGGTCTTGGTCTAGGAATACCTATCTCAGAAAAAAAAAACAGGGCACAAGGCACCAGTCTATAATAAAGTATCATTCACTCACACACACACACACACACACACACACACACACACACACACACACACACACACACACACACATCCAGAAACTTTTACACTTAGATTGGCCGAACATCTCAGGATGTTTTTAAAGGTTGGGACAGAACCCGAAGGAAACCCACTAAGGAGAGCATGCAAACCTCTACAGGCACAGCAAAGCCAGGTTTAGACTGTGTGATTTCAGGAGCCTTTTTAAATTATTAGTTGTCACAATGGTTGACGTCTATAACAGAATTTTATAACAGGATATTGTAAGATTCAGTGCAGCTGAGGAAAAGTAAAGGATAAAAAAACAACACTGCTTGCATCAGGGAGGTCAGGGCATTTGCAGAAAAAAAATTGCAAGGTTATAAGGATTTTCATCTTTTTTTTTTTTTTCATTTTATTAAAATTGTTCATGTTTTGGTCCCATATTTGTAGCGGTCCCATAATGTTTTTTTTCTTGTTTTTTTTTTTTGTGATCTTATCCTGTCATCCAGCATTAGGTCTCAGTCTTTAGTCATTAAGGATGTTTATCATGATATACATATACATGCCTTGCAACACCAGGGTCCGGGTTTGTTTCCTGCCTCGGGTCTGTGTGAGTAGAGTTTGCACGTTCTCCCTGTGCTTGGTGGGTTTCCTCTGGTACGCTGGTTTTCTCCAAAAGTCCAAAGACATGCAGATTAGCCTAACTGGCATTCCCAAATTGCCTGTAGTGTGTATGTGTTTGTGCCCTGCGATAGATTGGCACCCTGTCCAGGGTGTACCCTGCCTCATGCCCTAAGTCTTCTGGGATAGGCTCCAGGCCCCCGCGACCCTATATACAGAATAAGTGGTATAGTCGGTGAGTGAGTGAGGGAGTGAGTAAATTTAGTCCAGTAACTATTAATTCTTTAAACACAAATATAGATACACACTTCAAAAGAATAAATACAAACATTTTTCCTGCACAAGTGATGCAGACTCAAAAATGCACCTAGTATGAGGCATAATATTACACTTACATAATAGAACTAGGACTCATAATTTGAACATAATTTGCTTTCCAAAGTGCATTCAAGTCAAACCGTGAATTTTTAGTTGCGGAATAACAACACAGTTATGAGAGTAAAAACTTCCTTTATTTCTCTATATAATCCCCCGCTGCACTTATCCCAGGTTTTTATTAGTGCTTGGATACCATCAGAGTAGAAAGTTTTCTCAGTAACCATGATCGGACTGCCTGCATCACATCTGAAATGCTGGCCTCCCAGGAACTCCTTTCATGGAGTTCCTGTAATATGCAAGTGGCTTTGGGTGTACAGTTCCCAGAGACAGAACATATCTTCTACAACTTGGTGACAATTTATCTGTCCATTTTCAAGGATCATGCGTTACACTCGCTGAATGTTCATGGGAACGACTGCAGTGAGCTCATAATCACCTAAGGCGGGATCATCATTCACAGACGTACGGCCGTCTATCAAAAGTTGCACCATCCAAATGTTTTACTGCCTCTAAGAGTCTCATCAGCGTAAATGTAAATGTCAATCGCTTTTACAGCTTCATTCACATGAAATTTCATCGCATGTCCCAGTTTGACTTGAACACCCTTCATATTTAGAGCTTTTAAGAAGTCATCATCACAAAGCAGCTTTGCATAAATCTAGTCGCTAATCATCAAGTCGGATGTTCCGGTGGCAGGAAGAAACTCCCTAAAAACATTATTAGTAACTCTGGTAATAAAGGACTATCAGAAACAACAGTTGTTAATGCTAATGCGTCGCTAATTACAAATCATAGCGTAGCAGGAGGTTAAAAAGTAGGTGTTGATTGTCTATGACGTCTCCAGGCTATTCTTTGCATTGATTGCATAATAAAAGACTTTAGCAGAGTTTCATCTTAGGAAAAGAAAACACACATTTTTTTCAAAAGCTTTATGCATGACTTTATGGATATCCCTCTGGCTGTTGATTAGCATTAACTGTTTTCTGAGTATAAGTGCTTGAATACATAATTTAATGATGATAGCACAGTATTGAATTTTGAAAATATCAGGGATGAAAACGATCGTGCTGTTATTCCATTTAAGATGTCACATCTCTTTCACTGTTTGCTTTCTGTTGTTTAATGTACATATGTAAAATAGTAAAATATATTGAAACAGAGTATAAACAGAGTATATTCAGATTCGTGATAGTTTTTGTATGTCCTGACAGTTTTTTTCTGCAGATAAATAAAAATATAGTTTTTTCATCCTTCTGAAACCCAAAGCCCTAAAATAGTGTTTTAATGACACTCTGGAGTCCAATAAAATGCAGTTTCATTACAATGCTGTTAAAGAATCTGGTGGTTTACACCAGTTCAACCTCTCACTAATGAAAATATTTAATCAGCCAATCACATGGTGGCAACTCAATGCATTTAGGCATTAAGTTAATTCAATTCAATTCAATTCAATTTTATTTATATAGCGCTTTTAACAATGGTCATTGTCTCAAAGCAGCTTCACA
>JAOVVA010000021.1:10860084-10870976 GCA_028565275.1 Leiocassis micropogon
ATAATTTGACCATTAATTTTGTGACATTATAGGGGAAGCTGGGCTTCCCTTGCAGTCTTAAAGAAATCGCCACTGCTATAGTAGGGATAGTGTAGGGTAACATGAAATTTAGAAAGATACTGTACCACAGTGACACCAAGTTTTAAGAAATAAAAAAAACAACACTGTGCATTATTTTTCCTTTTGCTCATGCAAGTAATGCAATTAGAACCTTTTACCATACTATAGTACATGTACCGTTGCACCAACGCTATACTATTGTAGAACCATGTACCATAATTAGGTAATAAGTACCGCATAATTACATACAGTGGAACCTCAGATTGCGAGTAACCCGGTTTGCGAGCAAAACATTTTAATAAATTTTGACTTGAAAAACGAGCAAGTCTTCTCTTGATCACAGCTGAGCCAATGTTTTTTTTCTCTCGCACGTTGCGGAATTGTGATTAATCGTATCCCCTGCTCGGTCTTAGTGCGCGTCTCTCAATGGTATAATCAACATCCGTGTCTGAGTGTATTGTTTACTATAACACTGTGACCACGTGTGTGCAGGTAAAGCATGTTTTATTTTGTTTGTCGGCGTGCGAGTGTAAAAGTAATGTAAAACAAAAGCAAGTCTTATTAGAGAGGTTAAAGATCCATTTTCTCTCTCTCTGTGTCAGCCTGCACTGATTCAGTGTGTGTGTGGGCGCATGCATCATTAGACACCGTGCCCCTCCCCTCCTCCTCTCGCCTTCACACACACCCCTCCACCTCTCGCCTCCACCTCTCACTGCTCTGTCGCGATTCTTTTCAAAGGTAAAGTGCAGGTTAATTTTTTTATTTTTACTTTACAGCAGCGATTCCTTTACTGTGACTCGAGTGTCATTAGCAGTGTTCCATGTTAATTTTCCAGATAAAAGTGTTTCCGTTAATGTGTGTGTGTGTGTGTGTGTGTGTGTGTGTGTGTGTGTGTGTGTGTGTGTGAGAAACTCAAATAAGAGAGGAGGAAGGGTTACTGTGTAAGTATTATTATAAGTATAGTTATTTGTATGTATTTATTTTTTTGGGCTGTGGAACAAATAATTTGAGTTTCCATTATTTCTTACGTGGAGATTCGCTTTGATTTACTAGTGTTTTGATATACGAGCCTGCATCTGGAACGAATTATGCTTGCAATCCAAGGTTCCACTGTACATTTAATGACTGGGTGCAACACACACACATATACAACTACTCAGCTAGTGAGTGAGCAAGCATGAGTCTGCATTTCAAAATCCAGTCTTAGCGCTACTGTTGCTCTGAACAAAAACTTTAAACGCTTAAAAATTGTTTAGTTGTTTTCTTTTGCTTAATTGTAGGCTTCTTATTTACATCCTAACACACACAATGAGCTAGATGTGTAGAAAAAGCTAGAAATGTGCATTGACCACCAGATGTGAGTGATGTAAAAACTGACCAAAAACCTTTTTTAAAATCGCACCCCTGCCATCGGACTACCTGTGCCTGTACAGTACCATGGTAACATTTTTTATGTGGTGTTGAGTGGTTATCTAAAATTTTAGATGAGTTATAAATATAAAGGTTTTCACAATAAAGCACAACTTTAAGTTTGTTTTATCAGTTCACATTTACTGTTTACTTTTTAATATCTGAGTACATTTTGGGCTGAAAACCATTTTAACACATTATCTATAAATTTCTTGTTAGATATTTTTCCAACCTCCACGTATGACCTACTTACCTTCTCTATCTTCAGCTTCCATCTAAGAGGCAAATAAGGTGCTGCAAAGAAAGCAAAAGTGGGTTTTGTAATATCTTTTTGAAAATAATTTGCCTACAGACATAAGTTCAGGTAATTGCTGTAACTAATCTTGTTTTACACAAAGCTTTTCTGTTAAATACTTGTTTTTTTCCCAGACTCAGCATTTTTTTATTTCACACACAACAAATGGGGTAGAACAATTTAATCTGTGTCCCTGAGCATCCATTTCATATCCTAATCCTCAGATACATGACATAGTTTGGCCATAAATGCTTTCTTTTTTGTCTTTTTCCTTTTTTTATGATGTTACGGCTGCTACTCCAGTTCTGTTCAAAATGTCCTACTCAAATAAATAATTCATGATAATTTTTTTCCTCTTTTCCCCTGATAGCTGGCGACATAACCCAAACATGGAAAGAAAAAACATCTAGGCGTGAATGTACGCTGAGTGAAATTTGAACTCTTGTTTATTTTATTTGTTTATATTGGAATTTAATAATTTATTGTCCAGGTCACAGCCATACTGTCAAACATAAATATAAATTGGAGTGTGTATTAGTCACACCGAGGAGTAGGTCTGTGTAAAAATAGTCAGACCTCAGCTGTGAGCAGGTTTTATACAAATACACACACACACACACACACACACACACACACACACTCACTCGTATACACACACATAAAAGTGACTTAGAAACAAAATATTTGTATCTTGCATGAGAAAACATTTCCACATTTTGACGATCTTAGAAAATTACAGCATATTGGACAGTAAAATTTCTCATTTTAAGGTATTTTTTTCTCTTTATTTTTTTTCCATTTTAGAGAAAAATATTTGTTACAACATAAACACACATCAAATTTATTCAACATTTGTATAGGACCAGCATGCATAATGTTTCATGATATAACGCATGGCTTCAATACTCACAGGACAAACAATCTAAGAAATACAGCAGCAAGGTTATCACATACTGCATGAACATTTTTTTAATTATAATTTTTTAAACTCCAACATTGGAGTAGATTTCATTATTTGTTTTACTGTTACTGGTATGTTAACCTTACAATTCTTTTGTATGATTTTTATGTGTAATTTACACATTTTTTTAATTATATACGGGTCTAACAAGGACATTTACAAAAGCCTTTACAGAAGCGCAGTACTGTGGCAAGACTCTTAGCTGCAGTAAAAAATTAAATGTTACAAACGTTTTACAGAAGGCCGTATGAATGATGATCCTGGCCGAGCTGGCTCAGAGCGCACTGCAGTCGTTCCTGTGAACATTCAGCAAGTGGACCACCAGATTCTTGAACACTGATGGGTAACTTGTTACCATCTTGCAGAAAAGACGCATCTGTCTGTAGGAACTGTACACACAATCATTAATTTTACAGGAACCACCATTTTACAGGAACTCAGCTGGGAGTTAGACGTGAAGCAGAAAGTCCGATCATGGTTCCAGCGTCCTGAGAAACCTTTCTACCTTGATGGTATACAAGCACTAGTGAAACTCTTGTATATGTGCATTAGTGTAGCAGAGGATTATATAGAGAAATAAATGGTGTTTTTAACTTTTTATCTGTTATTTTGCACAATCAAAAGTCCCGATGTGACTTGAACGCTCCTCATATTTTTATATATTCTATAAAATTATTTTTACATATAAATGTGTATACATTTTTTATTGCTATTATTTATTGCACATTTATTTGTATTTTCGTTTGTGTCTTTTTTCTTTTTTTCCCCTTTTTTTTCTGAACAATGTAATGCTTATTCAGCGTTCGATGTTTATAGTGCTATACAAATTATAATACGAATTATTATTATTATTATTATTATTATTATTATTATTATTATTATTAATATCATTATTATTATTAATTAAACTGGACATGTCTTTTCTATTCTTCTTAAGCCAGTGACAAAAAATATATTATATTTAAATAAATTATAAAAGTTATATAATAATAATAAAAATAAAAATAAAAATAATAAAAACTTAAAATTTATTGGAAATAGAACTTATAAATCTGGATTAAGAAGAGAGTTATGATGAAATGTCTCATAGCAAAGGTAATTGGTTTCTTCAAATCCACCATAAAAGACACAGTTCACAGGTCACACCAAAAAAAGGTTAAAGATCTCGAAGTGAATAATACATCAGGGTGAATCTGTAGAGACGTGACTGCATTTGTGGCCATGGTACGACACACACCATAAGACCAACTGATGAGAGAATCAAGTTTGGTCTATCTAGACAATTTTAGAACAGACAGAGCTTATTTATCTTCATTTTCTTTTTTCTAATTTCATGTCTTTTGTAAGGTTTTTGCGCTGTACCTGTAATTAGGTGGGACGTTTCATTGAATCCTGACAATCCCTTTTAAATGTTTTGTCTCTCATACCTATTTTATCAAACCCAGCTGAACAAAGATAGGTCTATATCACACAAAAACAAGCTGTTGAAAGACTGCATCATGTCATCTCTAATCTGTTACAGGATTACTCTGAAAATTCACAAGGTAGTAGCCTATAGCATAGGTCAAGACAGTGCAATAACCTCTGGACTTATTTTCCTTTGAGTCTTTGTCATTATTAATGTCATCTTTCCTATCGAAATCTATGTTCGCCAGTCAGTACTGAAGCTCATAATCCTGTTCACTGCTGATGGTGAACTTGTGAGTAGGAATCAACATCATATCACTGATGGAACGAGACATCCCTGTCAGTACTCATACCAAGAGTGTGTACATGAACATGAAGTGCCACAAGCAGAGTTTACAACCTGACTCCAAGCACTAGTCATAAATACCTTAGGGCTCTTTTTATGTGTAAGCTGAATGTGAGTAGATTAAAAGCTCCAAATGGGTGAACAAATGAGCCATGGCCAGTTCCAAATGTACAGTATTTGATGATTTTCCCATTCATGTGACCCATTCTACAATATATTTGTGATTTTTAAATTATGTCTATAATACTCAAACATTTACTCACTGGTCACCTCATTGTTTATACCTTGCAAGTATTGGGTTATACCCCCTTTGCCTTCAGAACTGCCTCAATTCTTCATGGCATAGATCCAACAAGGTGCCGCAACCATTTCTGCTCAGATTTTGGTCCATATCGACATGATTTGTAAGCTGCACATCCATGATGCGAATCTCCCGTTCCACCACGTTCCAAAGGTGCTCTATTGGATTGAGATTTAGTAACTGTGGAGGCCATTTGAGTACAGAACTCATTGTCATGTTCAAGAAACCAGTTTGAGATGTTTTTAACTTTGTGACATGGCGTGTTATCCCATGGTCATAAAGGGATGGACATGGCCAATTGGTACCAAGGGGCCAAAAGTTACCCACCACCACCATTACACCACCACCACCAGCCTGAACCATCGATACAAGGCAGGATGGATTCATGCTTTCAAGTTATATACAACAAATTCTGACCCTACCATCCAAATGAGACTCATCAGACCAGGCAATGTTTTTCCAATCTTCTACTGTGTGATTTGGTGAGCCAATGCAAATTGTAGCCTCAGCTTCCTGTTCTTACTGGCACCTGGCGGGGTCTTCTGCTGCTGTAAGGTTCAACGTAAGGTTGATGTTGTGAGTTCAGAGTTGCTCTTCGAAAAAGCTTTGTGGTAACAAGAAAGTATTTGAATTACTGTTGCCTTTTAAATAACTCGAACGAGTCTGGCCATTCTCCTCTGACCTCTGGCATCAACAAGGCAATGTCACTCATTGGATATTTCTCTTCTTCCGATCATGCTTTATAAACCCTAGAGATGGTTTTGTGTGAAAATCCCAGAAGATCAGGAGTTTCAGAAATACTCAGACCATCCTGTCTGGCACCAACAACCATGCCATGTTTGAAGTCACTTAAATCACCTTTCTTCCACATTCTGTTGGTTGGATTGAACTTCAGCAGATCGCCTCGGCCATGTCTACATGTCTAAATGCATTAATTTGCTACCAAGGTTGGCAGGTGGACCTAATAAGTGTATAATAACCTTAAACTTTAATAAAATATTGATGGTTACCAAGCTGTAAAATAAGTCAAAATAAGTCAATTCCTCTAAGACTGTTAAAACTTCATAAATCTTAATAAAAACCATTATAGAATTTAGATACTTCAGATTTCCTAGCCTAATTTTGAAGATCTACCAATTTGTTACATTAATTTACACTAGCTGGCTGACACTGTAGTATGACACTGTATGGCACTGTAGGTGGTAGTTTAAAGGCAACTATTGGTACAAAGAGATTTTTTGATTATAAGTTCTTTGTTATAAGTTCTTTTGTGACTTTTAATCCTTTTTATAAGGCATTAGTGAAGCTTTATGAATTCTTTTAAAAATTTCATTAATAAAAAATGAAGCATTTTGTAATTCAGCATTACATTCATTCATCTTTCATCTTCTATGCCATTTACCCATGTGTTCCCTGTGGCATCACGGGGGCCTGGAGCCTATCCCTGGAGACTTAGAGCACGAGGTCAGGGCACACACTCACACACAACGGCCAATTCGGGAAAGCCAGTTAACTTAATCTGCATGTCTTTGGACTGTGGGAGGAAACCGGACTACCCAGAGGAAACCCATCAGACACAGGAAGAACATACAAACTCCATGCACACAAACTTCTCAGCATTTCAGTTCCTAAAAAAATTGAGCAAACTCAAAAAAAGTAAAAGCACACTTTTTTATAATTCATAATAAGAATTCCTAGGGCAATTGATCCACCTACTCTGTATCTGCTGTTTGAAAACATTGTGTGAGTTTTTTTTTCAGGAGTGTAAGGATTAGTGTAAGGATACTGTTAACATCAGCTAGCACTGACTGGAGAATGAACATTGCTCCTGGAACAACAAGGGCACGTCCTATACTGAGAAATCCTTTAAACCACTTATGGGTCATAAGAGGAATAAGGAATAAGGCTACATAAGAAATCTTTATTGGGAATGTCACACTAACACAGCAGCTCATTAGGCTACTGACAGAGGTCTTCAGTCTTATCTGCAAAAGGCTGGCGTGGCTTCAGTGTTTCCTCCAAACCGAATAGGAAAAACCTCTAAAACTCATTTGAAGACCAATAATGATATGTAAAAAGTGAAACCAGCTATGTGGATGAAATTAAAGCCTGCAGACACATCAGCCCTTTTTGTGCATCATACTGAAGACCCCTGTCTAGTGGACTTAAAAGTCTACATCATTTTAAGCAAATCTAAAAGAAACCGACTTGAGCGTTTTTTCCCCTTTGGGAGTGATACAGAGGACCAAAACATAAAATCCTACTTATAGTCTACAGACCTGCATGAAAGATCAGAACAGGATAAATGATCACATTAGTGCCTAGCTTCTTCCCCTTTACTCCGAGGACTATACATTGAAATTATGGCTTATCAGCTTTTTTTTCTCCTTAAACCGACCTTAATTGCTTTTATTTCAGTCGTCATGGCAACTGTAGCAGCGCTGTGAAGTGCTTTTGTAGGTTGTGTGGAGGAGTAATGAGTCTCGGGCTACGTCCCAAACCTCATGCTGCTGTACTAAATGGTATGTCAAAATACAACGCCACCTATGGTGCCATGACAGCTGGATGCACAAGCAATCTGCTGCTCATGGGAACAATAAATCCAGGGCGAAGAATATAGGTGCTTAATCAAAGGTGGAGCTGTGAGGGAGTATTATAGATGTGAGGTCAATTATTTTGCTGGGAGTTTATTTTGCTGGGAGTTTTTCACATTAAGGAAGATGTCAATAAAATGTCTAATCAGCCTAGATAAATAAATTAATAAAAATGATATGGACCATAAATATTTTATGATTTTGTGTTCGTATACCGAAAGGCATAACATTCAATTCTTTGCCATTGGGAGAAGGATAAAGCATGCTGACTTGAGAAAATGTAACACGTACAATAATTCACTGAAATAAAAGTAAACATATTGTTAAGATTAAAACGAGGAAAGAACTGCTGGAAGTGTCCGTCACGCATCAATACACTTACATTACACTGTGTTTCTCTCCCGGTCAGCAAATGTGTCAGAGCTGACCGGGAGAGAGAAACACACGGACATGATGGTGTCTGAATGTTCTCTCTAGTTTATTAACCACATAGAAAGTTATTTGAATCCTTGGCCATACACCCTGTTTCGCGTACATCTGTTCCAACGAAAGAACAAAAGTCATTAACATGTTCCAGGGAGAACAAAGGGAAAGGAAGTTGTATAAATATCCATCCGGATACGGACCATAGGAAGTATTGCCTTATAAGGAAGAGCTTAAAAAGAACAAAGTGAGACGAGGGGAAAGGGGGGAGTGAAACAAGAGAAAGTTTGCACAATGTAAGAAAACCCTAAATAAATCACTTTGGAAAATTTATACAAATAAAATGTATAAATAGGTAATCTGGTGACTGTTTAATTGCATTATAAATTATCACATAAATTGTCACAAAGTATAGAAATAGAAATTCTGCATATGTATGTAAACGTAAAAATGTAACTAATATATTTTCATTCACAGATTTAAACAAAAATGTAAACAATTTATCAGTTAATGTTCTATTATCTTTTTTGTACCTTAACTATCCAAGCTATGTTAAAGTGAACATCACAGTATACAAAAAAGTATAGAAAGACATCTCACCTAAATACATTTGAGGTAATTAGTGGCTTTCTAAGTACAGTATCTAGCTAGCTAGCATATGTTATTTACCTTCATCTAGCTAACCCTTAGGGTTTCATACATTCTGTTGAAATATGCACAAAACACAATCTCTACTGAGCTTTGAATAGATACAGAGCTTTTATATTGTAAAATGTTTAAACAACTGGCTAGATAGTGTAGCTAACTCAACTAATTACTAACTAGCTAATACCTTACTAGCTAACTGCCTGACCTGTAAGAAGGATGACAACAACTTTAAATGGACCAACCAGAAGACAGCACTGTGGTGTAGTGGTTAGCAATGTGGTCTCAGACTTCTAGAGTCAAGGGTTCAATTCCCACCTCAGGTCTGTGCGCGTGGAGTTTGTATGTTCTCCCCATGCTTGGTGGGTTTCCTTCGGGTACTCCTGATTCCTCCCAAAGACATGCAGGTTAGGCTAATTGGCATTCCCAAATTGCTTGTAGTGTGTGTGTGCCCTGTGATGGATTGGCACTAGTGATGGGAAGTTTGAATCATTTTAGTGACTCGGTTCTCAGAATCTCGTTCATCAAAATGAACGAATCTTTTTTTTTAAGTCATTTAGTTCATTTCGTTCTTTTGATAGGAAATTAAAGAAAATGTTGCATTTTTAATAAACAGACCCCCAATAGGTCTACATACACAAATTTTGGCTATAGTTCCAGTAATGAAAATATTACAATGCAGCTACGGACATATTATAATAAACAGAATGAGTAGCTCACCTCTCATATCTTCCAGTATGAGTTCTTTTGAATCTATTGCACTGCATAGCATCTATAGGAGTCAGTATAAAATTAACGAATCACTCTCCGAGAATTCGGAGAGTCACGTTAAAGATTTGTTCAAAAAGAACGAATCGTTCATGAACTATCCATCAATAATTGGCACCTGTAATCTGTACACAATAAGTGGTATAGTAATGTAATTGTAATGGTCTCCTCACCGGCCTTCCCAAAAAGGCCATTAGACAGCTGCAGCTCATCCAGAACGCTGCTGCCAGGATTCTGACTCGACCCAGAAAATCTAAGCATATCACACCCGTACTCAGGTCTTGCACTGGCTTCCTGTAACATTTAGGATAGATTTTAAAGTACTTTTACTCATTTATAAATCACTCAATGGCCTGGGACCTAAATACACTGCAGATATGCTCACTGAATATAAACCTAACAGACCACTCAGATCATTAGGATCGAGTCAGTTAGAAATACCAAGGGTTCACACAAAACAATGGGAGTCCGCCTTTAGCCATTATGCTGCCCGCAGTTGGAACCAGCTTCCAGAATAGATCAGATGTGCTAAAACATTAGTCACATTCAAATCTAGATTTAAAAACTCATCTGTTTAGCTGTGCATTTATTGAATGAGCACTGTGCTACGTCCGAACTGACTGCAATGTATTTTATGTTTACCTTATATTTTTAACTGTCTCTAAATCAAATTTTAAGTAGTTTTAAAAGCTTTTTTATTTTTAGTTTAAATTAAATTTAAATAAAAAAAAAAAAAAGTTTTACTGCTATTATTTTCTATCTCTTTTTATAATTATTTTCTTCTCTTTTATGTAAAGCACCTTGAATTACCATTGTGTATGAAATGTGCTATACAAATAAACTTGCCTGCCTATAGAAGATGAATAAATGTACCATAATATAATAAACCATAAACTGCTTTTAAATTCGTTCGTTAATAAACTGGAAATCGTGATCTTTTCTCATTGAGATAAGATGATGATTGCACAGGATCGGTATTGGGCATCAGTCACTTTGACTAAATTCAGAGTTCTAAAATCAATCAAATCTTATGGAGAAAGAAAAATGGTTGGAGTCAGCCAAAAGTGGTGACAAACTGAGAAACGCTCCCTGGCACACCTCTGAAATCTCATTAATACTGTGAGATTCAGCAGTTTGACCACAATCAGTAACAAAAATGGTCAATTAATTCAACAACGGCTGCCGTGAATGATGGATCGGATAAAATGGAAACAGATGGAGAGTGCGCGCGCACACACAAATGCACACACACACACACACACACACACACACACACACACACACACACACACACACAATTACACTGTGAACACATTATGTAGGAGGACAGATGATGACCAGTTTAGCACTTGTTTGTTGGCAGGAACAAGAATGTCAAAATAGCACCAGCTGTACAGCTCAATGCCGAAAATGACTTTTACAGCTTTGCTAACTTCTTACAGAAAAAAATCGAATGTAAACATGGATGTTCAATTTGCAGTGCTCCATATACAGTAACCGTTCGACAAGCCATCATTTCCTAGCTCATTTATTCAGTTTATCTGGATATACAGTATGTCATCTCTGTTAGTTCCCATTCTGTGCTTGTTTTTTTGTTATTTATTATTACAGCAACATACCAGTCATGTACTGTATATATTATTATTATCTATGTTATCCATAGATTGGCAAATATATATATA
>JAOVVA010000021.1:10899053-10913018 GCA_028565275.1 Leiocassis micropogon
TTGTGAAGCTGCTTTGAGACAATGACAATTGTTAAAAGCGCTATATAAATAAAATTGAATTGAATTGAATTGAATTGGTTATAACGTTACTGTTATGCCTGATTTAGTGTATAATGCTGGGGAATGCCCACAAGACAAGTTTGCATAATTACTTATTCACCAGACTGAAATTATTAAGACACATTACTGAGAAACTATAAGGCGCAATGTCATCTGCCATGAAAAACCTTCCCATCACAGAATACTGAGACTTTTACAAAGCACTGATGCTGAAGACTCCATCCATAAATGTTAATTTAAGATAAACATCTCATTATGAAAATCTCACACCCACAATTACTGGATGGGTTTTTCTTTGTTAAACAATGATCATTTTTTTATGTGTTTATTAGGAGCCTTAGAATAAGTATATCATCTGCCATACAAGACTTAGTGCAAGATGTTACTATAGAAATAATATCACATTAGTACGAGTACATAAATAAAAAAACAACGATTTGTCTTGGAGATTGAAGTACTGTCAGAGCTGCTGTTCTGAACATTTAATCAACACCTTCGCACCAATCAGAATTGAGAATTAAGCCGTGCTGTGGTAAAAGAGAGAGAGAGAATTAAACACAAAAGTTAATAACGCTGCACCACTTTATAACTCATATAAAAATGAGTTTTTAATTGGTCATTTTGATTCTTGTGTGAATGTTGCTCTAGTGAATTATACATGTATCATTTATGTGTACTAGTGTCCACGGTCAGTCACAGTGATTTGCTCCTGGTTTGTCCATTAGTTTATTACAGTTATGCAGCTGGGCCAGCAGCACTTTGTCACATTGTACCAGATTGGGTACTTTGTGGTAATCATGAGCATATGCATTATTCACTTAATGCATTATTCACATGTACTGGGCTCCATAGAGCTCTGAACACTTTAAAGTTGAACTACACCTTTTATCTTTGCAGAGTAGAAAAAAAGCATCTAAAATTAAGCTGGAAATGGGATTTTGGAGCACAGCCATTTACTGTAGTTTGACGACTTTAGGTAGGTAAGAGCCAATTGAGCCCAATTAGACTAAATGCAATTTTCTCTGTTTTGTCACAACCTGTTCTAATCATACACCTCCCGCCCCTGGTTACAGCATACCACACCAGTAAAACTGAAAGATCAGTGGCACGCTTTATTGTCAAGTGCTTCAAGGCACAAGTAGAGAAAATAAACAGAATCTTTTTTTATTGTCTCAAGTTTGTTCTATGGGACTGGTGCTTACAATAACTTTAGTGCTTGCACACAACTGACAAATGCTACAGTACCTCAAGTCAAAGTTTCTGGTAGTGGCATTTGTAATGTTAACATCAATGCTACTATGCGTTAAATGCGTTTGCCGTGGTGGACACCGAAGGCTGTCCTGGAACTTACAGTATATACTGGTGAAAACAAGGCATAATGAGACACACGCGAGACTAATTAGTGATGCGGTTTGCTGGGTTTAATGGGAAGTGTAGTTTACCATGACAGACCCTTTCTTGAATGCGTGAGAACCCTTGTTTAGACCATCGCCAAGAGGGAACCCCTGTGTAGACCATCGTCAAGAGGGGGCCCTGGAAATTCACACGAAATGTTTCTTCACAGGTCAGGGTCCTTCACAGGCCAGCGAGGTCTCTTGGGCTCACTACTCTTATCATACAGTATATGCAACATCCTCTACTTGGCGGGAAAGCAGAGCAATCTCCTCCACATAACTAGAGCATGATACAAGTATAAAAAAAGGCGCAACTGACACTGCAAAGCCAGTGGGTGACGCGAAGCCCAAGGCAGAGCCAGAGGAACAAATGATGTCCACCAGAAAGCAAAAGGGGGGAGCAAAATTCTCTTTGGAGCCAGAGGAGGAAACAATGTTCTCTGTGAAGCAAGAGGGCGGAGCAGCATACAATGAGAAGCAAGGGGAAGGAGCAACATCCTTGGTGGAGCTAGGAGGAAAACAGTGGTACCTTGGCATATAAATTTAATCCGTTCTGGCGGTGAGTGCTTAGGGCAAAATTTCATAATGCGAAACGCATCTCCCCATAGAAAATAATGTAAATGCAGATAATCTGTTCCACCCAACCAAAAAATTTTACCAATATTACCAATTTCCAACATTATAATTATATATTTATATATAAAAACAATCAAAAAACATTTAGAAAAGACATGTAAATGAAGTAAAATATGAAATAAATAGACATTAAACCTCATTTTTCACCTTTTGGCACCGACTGCTTTAAAAACAAAACTGAAATTGGCTCCCTTTTCTTCTTGCTATCGTTCTTGATAACATTTCTGGGACCCATGGTGTCATTTCTTCACTACAAAGGAAGCTGAGTGATATCCTCAATGGGGCAAGGAGAGTTGGAGATCATTCTCTCCCAGTTGGGGAGACCCCTCCTGAGGGAGCACATGGTGACAAACCATTCTCAAATATTATTGGCACACTGTCCTCCTCAAATCATGGAGTTCCTTTACAAGATGGCTTCCTGGACACTTAAAAAAATCTGCTGCCTATATACAAAAAATATGTAAAAATATGTTTAAAAAAAAGACAGATTATTAAAAAAAAAGGAACTGTGAAAAGAGGAACCATATACATACAATGTGACAAAAAAGACAAAAAAAAAAGACTTTTATATATGTCTTTTTATATATTTATATATAAGTATAAATATTTTATATATGATTATAAATGATTTTGTGGCATGCTTGACATGTGCTCTACTACAAATAGCAATAATAACAGCGTGATGTTACAATAAACAATGTTACAATGATGTTACAATTAAAACTAGTGTAAATGAGGAATAATGAGACAATAGTGAGGACAGTGACATGTGAGGTGCTGGTGCTAATGGGAAGGCTGGGTTAGTGCCTGTTTGACATTACCAAAACAATTAATACAGACAAAAATGCACTGCAATCTGTCCTAATTCTTCGTTTAAATTTTGTCCTAATATTCTGAGAAGCAAAATAATTATTTTAAAAAATCATGAAGTTAATTTAGTTAGTTGATTCAAACTGAATAGTAACCAAGATGTATTGTTACACAGCTACAGTACCATGAGTACTACCAGATACAAATACTGTACACCTAATTATAACAATCACATTTAAACTACCAGCATTACTGGTTTATTATTATTCCGTTTACACATACAGTATACTGTATATAAAAGATGGTAAAGGATTGCTGCATTTAAAAACTTTGTAGTTGTGCGTACAGTTACAGTAAGTGTCCTCAGCAGAAGGATATTAGACGTGTCCCTGTTAAGAAGAGTTATGGCCCAGAGAAAAGAAACTGTGCAGATTTGCAGTGTAGTCCTCTATAAATGCGACCTAGTCTCACACTACACACTGAACCTGAGTGCCACTTGGTTATCTCTGCCAGTATCATCACTTATGTGCAGCATTGTCTTTAACAAAGTGTCAAGCTCACTACTTTGTACACAGTTACATAAATATCACTCGGGCAACAATTATATTTGCTTTTTCTAGATTAAATTAGGCAGTTATCCGACTTGTCTATCCAAAAGTATGATAGTGTACTGAGAGAAACTGTTATTCGATTATCTTACACCCAGCTCTGTAGGCAGAAAAGTAGCACCGCAAACTTAGAAGAGATTACATCCCATGCAAGTCCCACTCACATCCAGTGACCCCAAAGGTAAGATATCTGTGCCAACTCATTTTCTTTTAATTGGTTCATTTTGTTTATTCGGCCCTTTACGTCCACATAAATGCCCTCTGCGGATTGCAAAAATTACAACCAAGCAATGAACCAAGCAAATACCTTGTTACTTCTTTATAATACTAAATCTGATTTTGTGCATTAGACTAGAAAATGTTGGGATTTACTTTCCATTTTGTGACCAATGCTACAATGATGGTGCATTAGCCAAATAATATTAGGTTTAAAAGAAGAATTATTTAAAATATGTTTAGAGGCATGGTTGGTGGCTCAGCGGTAGATTTCTGACATGCCACCCAGTGACCAAATCCCAGCCTGTATAAAATGGAAGGACTGCATCAGGAAAGGCATCTGGCATAAAACCTGTGCCAGGTTATTCTGTGGATTGGATGGTTCATTGTGGAGACCCATTACTGGACCAGCCAATAGACCAACAACATGTCAGATGTTCCTCACTCCTATAACTCATAACTCTTACATGTTTTCTGTAAGCAGTTCATAATACATAAGTATTTCTGAAATATTTTACTTGTACTGATTATATTTAAAATAAATTAATTAATTAAAAAGCAAAAACTGATTTTGCCCAAGCCCTGTGCCATCGTCGCCCGGGCACACCACAAAACCCGTGTGCTTTATAAGCATGTTATGACCTTTTTTGCTTTGGCAAAAAAAATACAGTAAATAAATAAATAATAAATAATGCCAATGTGTTATTTTCTGTGGTCTTCACATTCTACACAATATGGTTAGCGCCATAGCTACAGTAACTATTGCCCTGTGTGTCTGACCACCAGTATATGGTGAAGAACTTAAGGGGAATAAGCTGTCCTGGCTGTACCTCACATACCTCATGTCAAACGTTAAAATATGCAAAACGTTTTAACAATTTGTATAAAATTAGCTATCTTTTTTTCCATGTTAAGGGAAGGTTAGCTAAATTGTCAAGTTAGCTTCTTTTCTTTGCTAACATGTACAGTAGTTAGACTAGCATCAGTTCCAGTAGCAAACATACTGTACATTTTCTGGGCAGTAAAATCAAATTCTCAAGCTGGAATATTGGTTATTTTCAGGATATTTTACTTCTGATTATTTGACTGCTCTTGAAGTAAATAAAAAAAATAATTACTGTATCTGTGATGAAATAAATTGCACCAGATTGTACAATTTAATCAGAACTGGAATTTTTTAAATAAAAGTAATACAAGTATGATTTTTATAAATATTAAAAGAATTTTTCAAATATAATTTATTATTATTACCCTAAATATTGTTTTAGAGGTCCCACAATACTATCTATAGTGTAATATTCACAAACAATCCATAGGCTATAAAGTATCCAGGTTTGTATTATTCATCATCACAAATGTATGAGAAACATGAGGAACTTTCAGTGACGTTTAAGAAAACCTGGATATTTTATGTGTTCTGTTATACCTTAAGGATAATTTAAATCTACACCATTTATTATAGTATGAAGCAAAGATCATTAAACAAACTGATCATTAAATAATACATCTCCCCAAGTTTCCATGCTTTTGTATAAAAGTAATTATGCCTCAATGTCAGTTAATCAAAGTGTATAAAAAAGTAATTATATTGTGTAAAAGTAATTATATTATATATGGCTCCCACACTTGCCTTTTAGAGACGATATGGAGTAAACACAGTGCCCTGGATGTCATGGGATGTCCATGCGATATAACTCGATCAGCTTTTAGACAGAGAGACAAACATTTATTTCAATAAAGCAGTATTTATTCTCTGAAAAATCCAAGTTGCTTTAACGGATGAGGTCTGAGACTCAAACTGACCACGATGCCTGCAGTGGAAGGCTAACCGTACTGTATGTAATTCTGGGCTAATAGGATCCACTGATGCTTTATGGGCTTCAGTTTTCTCCCTGCTCCAGGCAATGACCTTTCCTCTTGTTGCTGCTCCATTGAGTATTTGAAGCTGATGCTTATGAATTGAGCCTCCTGATAGAAGGTCTTCTTCTTTGTCTTTCGGCTGTTCCCTTTCAGGGGTCACCACAGCGAATCATCTGCCTCCATCTAACCCTATCCTCTGCATCCTCGTCTCCCACACCAACTAACTTCATGTCCTCTCTCACTGCATCCATAGCCTCCTGATGGAAGGTAACTGGGAAAATTGTTGGCAAAAGCATTTCTACAGCTGCAACATCACCACACCTGCAAAATAGTACTGTTAGACAAGCCCCCTTAAACCCAGTCAGCTAGACCACCAGAGAAAGGTGGTACAAAACTCCCAGCAAAAGTTAAAAAAAAAAACACACACACACATTGTGTTTATAAAACACATGAATGTAGCTATTACTATGGGGCACCAACCCAATGCAGGGCAAAGGTGCACACATGCCAATATAAGTTTGGGAACACCCACAATGGATGTCTTTGGGCTGTGAGGGCGAACTGGAGTACCTGGAGAAAACCCACATAGTATGAGGTTAATATGGAAACTCCACACAGAGTTGAGGCTTATATTGTATAGGGTCACGGGCACCTGGAGTATCTCCCAGTGAACTCATGGCACTAGTCGGGGTACACACCGGACAGGGTGTCAATCCATCACAGGATAGAAGCACATGCATACATACTCACTTACACACTATGGGCAATTTGGTACACAGACCCGAGGCAGTAATCAAGGCCACACTGCCGCCCCATTCTTTACTGACTTCCTAATCAACAAAGCGTTTCCTCCTGAAACTCACCAGTTGCGTTTTGTTTTTGCATCATTCTGTATAAAAACAAAAAAGAAAGTTTTGCAAAAAAAATCCCAAGAGATCAGCAGTTTCTAAAATACCCAAACCAGCCCATCTATCACCAATAAATCACGGATCATAATTTTCCCCATTCTGATGTTTCTTATGAAAATTAACTGAGCCTTTTGACCTGTATCTGCACATCTCTCTGTCATGTTGACACAGAAACCGTAACAGGAAGCATAACGTCTGCCTTCGAGATGACTCATTTTTGTCATTAACCCTCAGAAAACATGCCAAAGGAGAAACAAGTGGCAAAAGTAACACGAGAAGGTAAGCACTGCTGTTCGGAACAAGGCCTGCCAAACACATCCAAACTTACATTTTCATAGAACCTGGTGTAAAAGCAATTGTGGCGATATTCTAGTGACTTTCCCACGTTTTATTTTAGAGGTGTGACAGTGTTCCTCACAGATGGCAGAAGATCCTTGTGTTCTGTTCAGAGGATAAAAGCAGGCTCAGCAACACTTCCTGACACAGCTGAAGGAGTAATTCTACCATGAGATGCCTCGTTCCTCGTTAAACCATATTTAGCTACACACAAGCAGACCATTTCCCACAGAAAACCCTGGCAAGTAAATGCACTGAATGCCTTTTTTTTTTAGCTTTATCATGCAGAAAACTGGGTTGATCTCATCGATCTTGGCAATCTCATCTTATTAGGGCCAATTAACAAAAAGTTGTCCAATGTGAGAAGAGGTTTCATAATTCCATTTTCACGCAAATCATTTCAGGGTTATGTGCTACGCTGTAGTCAGACTATATTAATCCAATGTCATATCGTGCTGATTGGGAAGACGTATAACCTAGACACGCTTAACGCCTGACAGATTAATCACTCACATCCGTCCCGTTTCCCTCTGGCCCCTGCACAGTTGCTGATACACCCACTGAAATGACACATCACACATTACATAAAGCTAGTTTGAAACTGTGTGAAGGCTTTTCTATAAATTGACCATGTTGGGAAACGTTCCAGCATACTAATCATAGAGCATTTGACAAACTTGTTTAAGGCTTTAAACTCCTTCCTGCACGCATATTAATATTTTATTAGCAGGATTAATATAAGCAATAGTATTTTTTTTTTTTACAACCTGAAAGACCACTTTTTTCCCCCCAAAGACCACTAGTGTTCCCAATAACCAATCACTAAATACCATGGTTAACAATGACCATCACAGGTCACCATTGGGTCAACCCAATCACTGTTCTCTATAACTAACCCTGACCAATCGCTGGTATGAAACAACCAATCACAGGTCAGTTCACAACAGCCACCCTTATTCCTAAAAAACAATTACTGAACAGCTTTGTTCAGAAAAAACTAGGGCTGCACGATTTGTCAAAAGAATTAATAATAAAATAATAAATAAATAAACCAAATGATCTCATTAACTGGACAGTAATCAATATTTATTTAGCAGCTCAAAATAAAAAAATAAAAATGTACTTGGATTATTGGCAAACTACTTGAATTCCAGACTATGTGTATATTACCTGTAATAAACTGCAGTCTTTTGCAATTAAATAAATGCACAGGTCCATATTCGTTTTTCGATGTGGTTAATTGTGCAGCATTACCTACCCCCCACCCCAACCAAAAAAAAAGAAAATTAACATCTTTATTCCCAAAAACCAATCACTAATCACCATGGTTACCAGTGATCAATCACAGATTACCTTTTTTCTCAACAGCAAATCATGATCACTATTATTTCCAACAACCAATCAACGATCATTATTGCTCCCAAAAACCTATTGTTGGTCACCTTTGCTCCCAACAACCAATTACCGATAACCCTGTTTACCATAACAAATCACTGATCAGCCTGGTTACCAATAACTGATCACCACTGCGGCAGCATGGTGGCTTAGTGGTTAGCACTGTTGCTTTGCACGTGCAGGGCCGGGGTCGATTCCAAGCAGGTTCAATTCCTGCCTCTGTATGCATGGAGTTTGCATGTTCTCCCCGTGCTTGGTTGGTTTCCTCCCACAGTCCAAAGACATGCAGATTAGGCTAACTGCTATTCCCAAATTTCCTGGAGTGTGTGCGCCCTGTGATGGATTGGCCAGGGTGTAACCCACCTCCTGCCAAAAGTCTCCTGGGATAGGCTCTAGGCCCCCCGCACCATCCACCCCCACCCTCACGACCCTGTATACAGGATAAAGCAGTATAGATAATGAGTGAGTGATCACCATTGTTCTAAACAACCCATGACATGTTACCATTATTTTCAACAGACAATCAATCATGTCCATTGTTCCCAACAGATTACCATGGTCACTAATACCAATCACTGCTCGACATCGTTTAAAACAACCAATGACTCATCATCATTGTTCTAACCAACGAATCACATATTATTATAAATATTGTTTCCAACAATCAATGATCATTGCACCAGAATATTAGTGATCATTATTTCAAAAAGCAAAGCTCACCATTGTTTCCTTTTACCAATCACAGATTATCATTGCTGCTCACCCTTGTGTTCTTTATTCTACTTTTTAACCTCTCTTCCTGGCAATGTGTACAAGTAATAACAGTAGGCTATTTTATCTGTAACTGTTTTATTCTAGTCTATTTCCCTACCACTCACCAACATTGCTCCTTTTAGTCTGCACTCCTGATGGAAATTTTATTACAAAGCAAAAAAAAAAAAATCACAAAAGTAAATTAAAAGCAGATTGTCTGAAAGAACAGAATGTTCAGAAAGCAGAAGCACTGAACATGAGAATGTCTGGGTAAATTTACAGGGACAGGTGAGACAGGGACAGGTGAGATTGGAGCAGATGTGCATGATTAGTAATCAGGACACTGGGAATTTTCTGTCATGGGATCAATCGGGTCACATGGTCTGAGGTTCATTGGCTAGCTGAGGCTCCTGGGAATTGCAAGTCATGATGTGATTTGTGGAGGACTTTAAAACACTGGGTTCCCAGTGAGGCTGGCAGTGATGTCACACACCTTTATTTCATCTTTAAGATCAGAATCAAACAATCAATCAATCAATTTTCCATTCAATCGAGGTTTATTTTCGGTCATTCTGTAGATCATTCCCTACTACAAAGTCCTATCGATCACCATTTCATGAAGTGCGCCCATGCTCATGTTGGTATCAGATTGGTATCACAGTATCAAGCGACTGAGTTCTTAGACGGACTTTTCTCATATTTCCACCGACCATTTCCAGCATGACTGTTGGGAATTGCTGCACATGACATGGCCGAAATAGGAACGATCTTGGCTTCCAGCGAGGTCTCTGGCTTGATGCCCTTTAGGATTTGTTTGTTGGTTATTCTCTGGTCCACGGGATGCGCAACAGCCTCCTCCACCACCACAGGACGAAGGAGTCAATCATTATTCTGTCTGTCTTGTTGATCGTCCAAGTCTCACAGCCATAGTTTGCTACGGGAAAGACGATTGTGCTTATTAGCCTGGGTTTAGTTACGGTGCTGATTTGTCACGTCACCTGTGTAATTTGTTTTGTTTTAGGTAATTTTATATGTTTTATTTATATTGTCTTTTAAGTAAAGATAAGAAAATGATAATAAATACACAGTATATATGAGCAGTTTTGCTTATTAATGTACATAACCGTTGACAAGAACATTACCAGATACTATGGAAGGGCAATGAAAATCATTCTCCTCTTATCTGCTTTTGAGTAAAACCACAGAGGTGTCTCTAGCCTAAGCTTGGGTAAATGTTACACAGCAGGCACTTGACATTTAGCCCGTTCTGTGTGTGTGTGTGTGTGTGTGTGCATACCTGTGTGAGTGTGTGAGCAGTGGGCGGACCTAAAAGCAGAAGCCTTCTACTTCACTAGTCCATAAATGCCTTGAAGCGATATTTAGAACTTCTGTCTGTTTGCAACTTATCTCACGCTTTGGTGTCATACGTCCAAGTTTGTTTGAGAGGATTATTCAAATATTTTCAACATTGTGGCATCATCATACATATTCATCACACATTACTCTCAGAACCCTGTCAGTGCTTTGACATGGGTTGATTCCTTTTAGGCATTTTTACAAAAATGGCATAAAATTGTATACAAGGAGTTGAAAGTAGGAAGAAAAAAAAAAGTTGTACTGCACACAAAGTTTTCAAGAACTTGCTATTGGCTTTGACCTGGTAGTCTAAGGGTGAAAAAGAATACAAGCTTATTTTAGAAGCAATATTAATAAGGAATGCATAAAAAATATTACTGAACATAGACTCAATAAATAAATAAATATAAAAAAGTGTAAATAATAAAGGCGGCACAGAAGTGTAGTGGTTAGCACTGTCGCCTTGCACCTCCACGGTCCGGGCTCGATTCCTGGCCAGGCTCGATTCCCGTCTCTGTGTGCACAGTCCAAAGATATGCAGATTAGGCTAATTGGCGTTCCCAAATTGCCCGGAGTGTGTGTATGTACAGTATGTATGTGTCCTTGTAAAGGACTGTGCCTCAGTGCACAAAGCAAGGACTATAAAGACATGGTTTAATGAGTTTGGTGTGGAAGAACTTGACTGGCCCTAACACAGAGACCTGTGACCCCAACCCCTTTCGAGCGCTTTCGGGATGAACTGGATCAAAGATTGCAAGCCAGGCCTTCTCGTCAAACATCAGTGCCTGACCTCATAAATGCTCTACAGAATAAAAGAAACCCTGCAAAATCATGTGGACAGCCTTCCAAGAAGAGTGGAAGCTGTTGTAGCTGCAATAGAAGGGACAATTCCCTATTGATCCATATCTGTATTTGAATACCATGGCTGAAAATTACAGAAATATGTTTAATTTGCCAAGCTTAAGGCCTCTCAACCTCCTGTTAGTCATCATGATTGAAACTGGAAGCTTCGTTGAGCCAAAATCAAAAACATTCATTTGATAGAACTCATTAGATTGACCACAGAGTCCAAAGAGCTCAGGACAGATCTGAAGAAAGCCATTTCTGAGAATGGAGCCATTTCTAATCAACTGCAGATTTAAGGCTTAAACAATAGTATGTAAGTACAAGTTGTTTGAAGGTGTAGCCAACCTTGCCAACTTCTAAAAGAAGACCCATATTATCAACCTGGGTTGAGAAGAAATTTGTTTGGATGGTCAGGAGAAACACAGATAACACCAAAACACATGCCTGCCATGAACTGGGAGCTTCTGGAACACCAGAAGCTTGTTGATACAGAAAACTATCTGCTACAGGTACAGTGTCTCTGTTAATGGACATTTAACCAAATATTAGGTGTGCTAGATGAATATTTCTGATCCTGTATGTTTCACACAGGATTGTTGACATCAGAAGACCCAAAATAAATTAAAACTTCTCTTAAAGATAGATATGCCAAATACAGTATGGACATGACACTTTGGGATGCAACTGTGGCTCTACGAAGTCTGCCATGTGCAAAAGGAAGTAAGAAGAACAAAGCAAAAAACAAGCCTGTTCTGCCATGGTATTTATTACAATTAATAATTTATAAGTCACTTTGTTACCTTATTGAAAGGTCTAGGCATAGGAAGCCAGTGTTCACTGCATCTGGTGGTTAGGAGATCTGAAATAGAACAGAAGGTTGCATGGGCAGTCATGGTTCTACAATTGAGTGAATGAGCACAGGCCACCGGGATCACTCGGGTTGATGAGAATGGCCGGAGAATGAGCGTCACAATATAAAGGACTGACCCTGTGGGACCATGGTCATTACAAACAGTAAAGCAGACAGCAGCCATTTTTCCTCTTTAAATTTATGTGGCAAATAACAGAATGAACTGAACTGAAACTGATCTGAAAAAGAAACACATGTAGTGATGACGTTAAATAGCAGCATTTTCTTTTTTTTTACTTTAGCAGGATTACTGCAGTGAATGCTTCAGAAAAAAACACCAAGGTTTTTTTTTTTTTAAACTCTGCCACATAAGCCTACAAGGTGAAAACACTGAAAATTTTCATTAAATTTTAGTCGAACCACAGACCAATATGAGCTTGCATGCAGAAAGTTGAGAGAGAGAGAGAAAAAGGTGCATTGGGTTTGTATTAGCTAGTCTTAGCATGTATTAAACTATCAAAATCTCTCTTTTCTCTTTCTCTGTATTCATCTGAGGCGGCATGGTGGTGTAGTGGTTAGCACAGTCGCCTTGCACCTCCGTGTCCGGGTTCGATTCCCGTCTCTGTGTGCATGGAGTTTGCATGTTCGCCCCGTGCTTGGCGGGTTTGCTCCGGATACTCTGGTTTCCTCCTACAGTCCAAAAACATGTAGGTTAGGTTGACTGTTGTTGTTGGTCGGCGTTCCCAAATTGCCCGTAGTGTGTGAGTGTGTATGTGTGCGTGCCGAATGATGGATTGGCACCCTGTCCAGTCTGTACCCTGCCTCGTGCCCTAAGCCTCCTGGGATAGGCTCCAGGTCCCCGCGACCCCGAATACAGGATAAAGCGGTATAGAAGATGAGTGCGTGAGTGAGTGAGTGTATTCATCTGCAAGATCCTACATTAAGAGCACATTTATTTACACCTTTGTGATCTGATTTCTCCGCATCGCCCTCTTTGTGACCCGAGTGGGAGGAGAGAATTTGTGAAGAAAAATGATTTATTATTGATTCACATTACCCAATGCCAGCTTTGTTTTCTAATGACTGTAATTAAAAGAAGAAATAATAAAATGCAGTCAGGTTACCAAAAAAAAACAAAAAAACATTTTAACATGTTTATATGGGGCTTTAAAGATTTTTTTTTTTTAAAGTGACAACAATTACTAATCGCTTTTGGCAAATGTTTTTTATAGTGATATACCGCAGTGCTGTTGAATCCCCAAATCAAAAGTTTCATTTTTCTAAAACAGCATGACACAAGTTCCTGCTGCAACATACAGTAAATGCTCTTGCTCTTACTTCTGTGGTAACAGCTCATTCACTTGTATGACCAGACATTGCACAGGATTTATAGCCTGAAAATTCAAGTAAAATCGCAGGCTTCGCTTATCCTGTGCGAATGCGCCACACACAGCTCATATGTGGGGAGTGATTTCTAAATCACACGAGGTCCCCAGGTAATAGTAATCCTGTGCGAATAATGCTTTAGACTGATAATAAATGCTTAAACAAAGTTGCTGTTAAATTATATAGTTGATAAACATCTATGGAAGAAGCCTTTAGCATGGTGACTTAGTGGTTAGCACTGTCCCCTCGCACCTCCAGATTCTTGCATCTAGTCCTGTGTGTTTGGAGTTTGCATGTTCTCCACATGCTTAGTGGGTTTCCTCTGGGTAGTCCAGTTTCCTCCTGCAGTTGATTGGTGTTTCTGTCTTGGGCCCTAAGTTCCTTGGGATAGGCTCCAACCCCCAACCCAACCCCGCCCAAGGTAGGTAGGCTGATGGATAGATGGATGAGAGAGAGTGCATAGAGAGATGGATAGATGGATGGATGGATGGATGGATGGATGGATGGATGGATGGATGGATGGATGGATGGATGGATGGATAGATAGATAG
>JAOVVA010000021.1:10935677-10948651 GCA_028565275.1 Leiocassis micropogon
GCACTTAGTTATTAACCTAGTTAACCCAGTGTAAGTATGTATCCAATGATGTAAACATTAAAGCACTTTTTGTAAGTGGCTCTGGATAAGAGCGTCTGCCAAATGCCTAAATGTAAATGTAAATGTAAATGAAAATGATTCCTCCTGCTCCTGAAACAGCTCTTTCAGTTGGAACATCCTCATGCCATCATGCAAGAAAAACTAATAACCTGATTCATTTTATTGCCACATAACGTTGCTGAGCCTATTCCTGACCAACTGAAGCAACACCAGATCACAACACTGCTTTCAGAGTACAGGGGGCGCTATGCATGATGGTGCATAGATTCGTCCACTTCCCTTCTTACCCTGATGCGCCCATCACTATGAATTAGGCCCAATCTGGACTCATCAGACCACATGACCTTTTGCTATTGCTCCAAAGTCCAATCTTTATGCTCCCTAGCAAACTGATTTTTTTCCTCCAGATTTATCATACTAATAGGTGGTTTTCTTATGGCCACACAGCTGTTTAGTCCCATTTTGTCACATTGTTCATGTGGAAATGCTCTTACTTTTACTATCTAACATAGCTTCGATTTTTTAAACAAACCATTGATTTTTTTTTTTTTTTTTACCATGTAACGTCACCAAGCAATTAAGTCATCTCGATTCACAGCATTTTCACAGTAATTTGACATGTGTTTATTGGTCAGGCAGTATATGCTTTATTTGTATTGCTTTTATATATTTGTATTTGTAACCATATTCCATAAGTCCATAAATATTAATGTATCAAATATCAACTCATATTACAGTTAATTAGCTAGCAACTAGCCTGGTTAAGAAAACAGGAAATTTGTGTCTGTCATGAATCAATTTTGCAAACCTAATTTCTGGTGAATTATTTAATGTCTTGAAATTACAGTTTTAATGATTAGAGTTGGGTGGCTTGCTGTCTTAGTGGTTAGCACTGTTGCCTTGCACCTCCAGGGTCCAGGTTTGATTCCCGGCCAGGTTCGATTCCCGTCTCTATGTGCATGGAGTTTGCATGTTCTACCTGTGCTTGGTGGGTTTCCTCCGGGTACTTTGGTTTCCTCCCACAGTCCAAAGACCTGCAGATTAGGCTAATTGGCGTTCCCAAATTGTGTGTAAGTGTGTGCTATGCACTGAATTGGCACCATGTCCAGGGTGTACTCTGCCTCATGCCCTAAGTCTCGTGAGATAGGCTCCAGGCCCCCTGCACCCTAAAGACAGGTTAAAGTGGTATAGACGATGAGTAAGAGAAGAGAGAAGAGAATGAGTAAGTAAATCTTATGTTATTATATTGTAGGTGGAGCAAAACAGCATTTTTTATTTTGAAAATAAGAGAAGTATGGTCCATCTAGAGACCATGGAGGCCAGTGGTAATTACCATTGTATTTATTCACACTTTATAGGATGGTAGGACCACCGGTCAACATTCGCATGTACAGGCAATTTGTGAACACCAATTAGTCTAATCTGCACGTCTTTGGAAAGAAACCGGAGTACCCGTAGGAAACCCACCAAGCATGAAAAGAACATGCACACAGACCCCGAGGAAGGAATCGAACCCAGACCTTGGAGGTGCAAGGTGACAGTGCTAACCACTAAGGTGAGAGAGAGACCTCTGCAGTACTTTGGTGTCACTTGCTCATGTCTGCTTGATTGCTCTCTGAATATCATGTACTGTACAGAAGACAGTTTCGTGACTGCTATTGACATCTTCACCATTGTCTAACAATTTTCTATTTTTTTTTAAACTAATATGGGCTAGAACTAATCAGTAAAATCACCTGGTTTGTAAACAGGGAGAACTGTAATACATGGCATATGTTGTCTTAATACTTTTGGCCGCAACCATATGTTTCAAGCAATTTTATCTGCCTTCCCTAAAACAAAACACTCACTTGAAAAAGGAGAGCTGTGAAGATGCATTGCTCATTGCCATGGATTTTTTTTTTCGTCTCATGAGAAAGAAACAGCTATGGAAAGCAGATTAACCTGAAGGCATGACGAAACTATGCTGTCCAGCACAACCATGCAGGCTGAGCCACAAAATATTCCCAACCCGGTGAGCACTGTGGCACAATCTAAAGTCACTGGTAATTTGCCAGGAACAAACAAATAGTACCGCACACTGAGCTAGGATAAATTTCCCAGGATATAAGAAAATATAAACCAAATAAAATCACTGTGTGAGCTGTACAGTTATATTGATAAGTGTTGTGCATTAATGCGTTTTTATCATTTAAATAGTGATTTACCAATCAGTCATCAGTCATCAATCTTGGCATGTTAATAACCATAATTAATCATAGCATTATTGATTTGCCATAAAATACCTTCATTAAAGTGACTCTGAGATGGATTGAAATAAAATGCAATGAAATTATGTTTTATCGTATAAATCTGACCTAAATCCCTGAGCTTAGACACAAGCTATAAGGAATATGGTGTTCATGTCAAACCCTGACTTTTGATGGTACAGAATAACAGAACACAGTTATGAGAGTAAAAACTTATATTTCTCTAAATAATCCCTGCTACACTGAACCACTCATCCCAGTGTTTCACAAGTGCTTGGTAGAATGGAAACCGGAGCGATGGGTAGACTGCCCGCTCCACATTTGAAACACTGGCCTCTCAGGAACTCCTTTAATGGTGCAAACATGTGTAAATGACTTGGAATAAGGTTAGGATTGTGCAAGGGATGTGAAAATAACTCCCAGCCAAATTCCTGTAATGGACAATCAGGTTGTACTCTGGTGAATGATTTTGTGTACAGTTCCCATAGACAGACACATCTCTTTTGCAAATTTTCCATCAATTTTCAAGGATGAATGATCACGGGAACGACTGCAGTGGGCCCCGAACCACTTTTACGGACATACAGACTTCTTTAAAACATTTGCACCATTCAAATTCTACGAGTCTTCTGTAAATGTCAATCAGTTTTACACCTTCATTCATGAGAAATTTCATTAGAAGTCCTGGTTTGACTTGAACGCCCCAGGGTGCTGGTTTTTAAAGAGAAAACAGCAAAATGAATGATTCTTTTTTAAGCATCAATGTAGCAGAAATACTACACAAATTCTATATGAATTACTTACTTGATTAAATGTATTAAATTCAAGAAAAAGGTGTATTTTGTTGGTTTAAATGATAAATGATGAAAAATAGTAGAAAAATCAAAGAATTTCCCCGTGCACTTCAGACACAACGTCCTTGCTCCCCGACTTTCCCACAAAACAAGACGGACCTTTTTCTGAAGAATAAGCCAAAAACAAGCGATTATAGGATAAAGTGATTATAGGATAAAGGATTTTTTTTTGTTACTGAGGAACAACTCAAGGTATTTATTTTCCACTTTGAAACAGGGACGGTGGATTTCACCAGGCTCTTTTACTGTAACTCATAGTGCTGTTTTCGAGTTATCAAGCTGTGTGTATCACCCTAAATCTCAGACTACATGTAGTATACTCAAAAAGTATGTGATGGTAATGGGTCATTTTATTTAGCCCACTATTACTTTAAAATACATACATACAGGACATAGGAATGAATGGGAAAGGAAAAACCTGCCTAAAGTGTATTACTAGGGTGTCAGGTCACTGCCATTGCTGTATGTCATGAAATTGATTGTTTGAGCCCCTGTAACTTTTTACAAAAAAATTACTTGGTGTTTTGATGATGGAACATAAAGAAAATCACTCATATTTCACATTCAATTATATACCAGTCTGTTTCTTAAAAAATATCAGGAACATTAGACAGATTTATACTGCCATTGTCTGACATTTGACAAATGACACTTACTGTACATTGCACAATTCTGAGCTCTTTTCATGCAACCTCTAGCAATTTTTTTTGTGCCAATTACTTGTTAATATCACACGATTCTGTTTCCAGTAATCAAACCAATATGAGCACATGCAGCAGTGTTTAAAGTAGGAATATAACCTACCTCTGGGAGAATGCTTATTCTGAACAGTAGGGGATAACCTAATAAGCAGTAGAATTAAGTCTCCCTAACTCACTTCTGAGAAAAACAATTGCAAGATAAAAAAGTTAAGATAAAGGTTAGAAAAAGCAATTGCACGATAAATCTGTGTAATATTTAAGCTTCCATACCATTTAGTGAAAAAACAAACAAAGGTAAGGAACTATAATATACATATTTAACTGATTTAGTAATACATCACAATACCACACATGGCAAATTATTGCTTTGTGTTCAACAAAAGCCACACTTCTTATAATACAACTAGTAATGTGAGCAAAAGTATATGGACACTTGACCAGGTAACACATATATTATGTTTTTCCACCAAGCAGTTGGGGCTTGGGAGGAAAGACTGTGGGAGGAAATAAGAGTACCCACCACGCGGGGGGGAGGGGGGGGGGGGATGCACACAGAACCTGTCCGATTGGGAAATTGAACCCGGAGGTGCAAGGCAACAGTGCTAACCACAAAGTCAGCATGCCGCCCGCTTCTTTTGACCAAAATGTTTTAATATTATACGCTGTAGCATTACAATTTTCCTTCACTGGGAATCGAAGATAAAAAAAACCAAACCTCTTATGGCCTGAACCTCCATGACGACATGGACTGCTAGTGTTAATGTGGAAAATCTCAAGTGGCCAGCGCTCTGACCTCAACCCCACTGAACACCTTTGAGATGAATTGAAACATTGAATGCAGCGAGGCCTCCTGACATGACATCAGTGCCTGACCTCACTAATCTTCTCCAATCTTCTGTCTTGTGGTTGAACGGACATAAATCCCCATAGTCACGTTCCCTAATCTTATGGAAAGCCTTCCCACAGGAGATTGTTATAACAGCAAAGCGGGGATCGACTCCATGTTAACGGCCATGGGATTTTAATGGGCACATATGGGTTTGACAGTCAAATATGCACATAATTTAAACTGTATGTCATTAATTGTGCCTGTACCACAACATTAATTAACCTTAATTATGAGTCCAAACTAGGACCCACAGGTAGGTCACTCATGCCTAACATACAGCAGAGCACAAAAAAATCCAAGAAGTGTGCTAGAAAGGATTTAACCATAATCCACAATCCTGTAGTTGAAAAGCTTTTAAAAAGCCATTGGAACCTATTCCTCAAACTTTGAAAGTGTATTTGTATGGGTGACTTGCATGTTTATCTCTGAGCACACACCACACAGTGCATCATGCTTGAGTGAACAGGAAACGAGGCACAGTAGGAGACCTAGAAATCCATATTACTGTTACTAAAGAAAGATCCTCAGAGTCGAGTCCCTGTGAGGCACTGATGAAGGTGAACGAATCTCTGATGAGGACATATGAATAAAAATGGTGGAGATAAGCTTTGACAGCCAAAAGAGGATCAAAAAAGAACCAGACTAGGTGACACTGTTTTTCCGAAAATATATAGCAAGGAAGAAAGAGCTTTTTTAGATGGATGTTATCGAATAGGTGTGTGACCCTCAGTGGAGGCATTGTTAAGATATGGCACATCCAGACCATAAGAAGACCCTTACCATCACAACTGCTTTTTGATTTCTTCCATTTTTATCTCCTCATTACTGTTACTAAATATAAAGAAGAATGAATACTTGACGAAATTATGGTGACGTTTGTCAAAATATTTAATGGCTTAGTGAAAATATATGGAGATGGTTTTAATTCAATTACTCTTTTCAGGCCCTTTAGTGATTTTTTTTCATATGTTGTAAGGTGTTGGACTGCTGATCAAAAGGTTTCCATTTCAAGTCTAAGCGCTGTCTAGCTGTCACTGTTGGGTCTTTGAGCAAGGTCCTTCACCCTCAACTGCAAACGGGTGTTGAGCTGGCAACCCACCCCCACACTGAAACAATTGATCTATCTCCAGGGAGAGGAGTATGATGCATGATGTGCCGGCTAACTCCGGCTTTTGCTTAATGTTGAATTTTACTATTAGCTCAAATTTGCCGCATGTGGCAGGCGCCCTTATCTGAAGCGACTTACATTTTTTTTAATCACTATACATGTAAGCAGTTGAGGGGTAAAGACCTTGATTAAGGGCCAACAGTGGAAACCTGAGGGTGCTGGGGCTTGAACCCGGGACCTTCTGATCAGCAGTCCAAGACCTTATCCATTGAGTTACACCATCCCTAATTTCTAGACCATTAGGAGAATCCCAGGAGACTTAGGGCAGGAGAAATAATATTTCCAGTGGAAATACTATTTTAAGTATTAGATATAAATACACTATTTTAACAGCAAATACAAAATTTGTGGAATTTTGTGAAATCATTGGTAGATACGCCACAGCTGTCTAAATGGCCAAACTTTCAGTGTGGAACGGGTGGCATACTTACCCTCCTGTCAATCTAGGTTTTACAGCCAATTATACTGTAGGCATCTGTGTGCTGATGTATGCAGACGTGGGAAGACACAGTAGCACTTTTCTCCTGAAGTCTCTTCCGAAGCTACTTGGATGAGTTGTGAAACGTTTTAAACCAACAAAAAGAAGTCCAGTTAACATGACTCAACTTTCTTGAACCTTCAACAAGCACACACACACACACACACACATCATGGGATAATTCCTGTAATAGACAGTTAACATTTTAGTTCATACTGGTAAAAGAAAATAACAAATCTTGGAGTGGTGTTGGCTTTGCGTCAATTCAGGCAACAACACAATACTGTCACTGATTATTTTCCTATAACAACACTACCTGCTATGTTTGATCCGTTACATAGTAGACATTTTAAGTGACTTAACAGCATTCCTCCTATGTAACTGTTATAATTAGTTTGTTGTTGTTGTTGTTGTTGTTGTTGTTGATTGGTTGTTTTTAATATAAACTAGGGCTCATTTGCTGGAATCCCTGAAATCAATCCCTGAATATTAGAAATGGCAAACTTCATGAAACTCTAGCAAACAAACTTCAGTTTCTTTTCCGACATTACATCAGGTTGAATGAAGCTTTGCATTGCATCAACTGAGTTCCTCTTCCTGTCAAACAGAATATGCAAGTTTAGGGAAAAGCTGCTGTTTATAAAATTACCAACCTCAATGATATTGTTTGTCTGGCTGAGTAGTTTCACTTGAGTTGCACTTGCTTCATCATACTCATTATATTGTATGTATCATCGTTGCTTATTCACATCCAGATGGTGAGCCAAATGCTGCATTTTGATTGTTCTTCATCTCTTCATGAATATCTCATATGGCACATACTGTATGCTGCACTTCACTGAAACGCTTTATTCAACATTTTGCTTCTGAAAGTGAGGATTGTCGGAGGCTTTCAAAGTGACTCAATAATTTCACCATGATGATACATTTACAACCATCAAAGCTCGATCCTTTTAAAGTGTGCAGGAAATTTTGTTCGTTTTTTTCCCACCACCTGTACTGCAAGGATGCATCGCAACTGTTCCATTTCTAAAGGAAAAAAAACAAGCTCTGTATTTTGTTAATTACAGTACAGCAGAACTAGGTAATAAAAATATGGAAGCCTTATCCAGTGAAATTCACAGAGTTTATTCACAAACCTGCCTTGAATACAAGAAATCACTTCATAGTCCTACTGTCATTTTAAAATCACTTCATAGTCTTTTTCTGCAAATTGATGCAAGTTTTAAGATAGATGTATAATTAACTCAGTCATAGCAAGGCAGCACAAAAGACAATGCTGTATTGGGTGTATGAAAGGTACAGCAGACTACTTTATAAACATCATCCAAAAAAGGTTGCAAAGTTCAGCAGCTAGTGAGTCTATGCGAAAATCCTCCTCTGCCAACAGAGCAATTTATTTTCATTACCCTAAATCATAAGATCAATACAATGGTAAATAGCCTCTATTTATCTTACCAGAAAATATATATCGCACTGCTGGCAAACACCATGCATAAATGGGAATTAGATGCCATACATTACAGGATGTACTGTGTATAATGACTAATGATTAAAATTTGGGCTAGAGAGCAGCGTTGACTAAAATACCAATAGCCCTAACTCTAGGGATGGTTTGGCATTTCTTAGATGCACATCTACAGTGTTTGCATAGAGCCTGCTCTCAGACAGCGATCTATCATGTACATGTAGGTGTAAGGCCCTGTGCTGCTTGTGACAGTAATATTGATGAGTTTAAATAAAGTTAACCAACTTCCTAATTTGTGATACTGGTTATTAATCTCCCTGGTGTTTTAAATCATCAGCCTCTGATGAGATCGATCGTGGCCGAGCCTGTTTGAGGACAAAAACTACCTAAAGATTAGCCCAATGCACAAGAATGAAAGTATTAAATTGCAGATATAAGAGGACAGCTGGTGTAAACAGCATGGCTAGCATTGCCAAACCTTTCAAAGATTCAAAAACAATAGCATAAAGGTTCATTTTAGCATACAGAATAGTATAAGGAAACAAACCCGAGGCTGAATTCTTTCTAACCCAGAATGTTCTGTAGATTCATGCAGCCAGTTGGTGATTGATGTGTCAGATGATTATCTTATAGATTTATTCTCCACTGGAGATGATGTACAGCGGCACAGTGTTGTAGTGGTTAGCACTGTCACATTGCACCTCCAGGGTCCGTGTTCGATTCCTGCCTCCTTGCCTCCAGTCTGTTTGCAAGGAGTTTGCATGTTCTCCCCGTGTGCTTGGTGGGTTTTCTCTGAGTATTCCAGGTTCCTCCAACAGTCCAAAGACAGCTCAATGGTAGGTCAGGGGAAGCTCAGTAGTTAAGGCGTTGGATTACTGACTGGATGGTCCCAGGTTCAAACCCCACCACCAAGTTGCCACTGTTGGGCCTTTAAGCAAGGTCCTTAACCCTCAACATGCTCAGATGTACATATAATGAGACACAAATGTAATTTGCTCTGTATAAAGATGTTTGAATGGTTTTAGGGAAGTAAGCTGAATATAGAAACAGGCAGAATAATGTAATCTGATAATCTTAACATATGGTATACTGTACAATATCACTAATCTTACTTACCACCCATGTTATCTTTATTTTCATATTTCAATAACCTTATAATCAATCTAATTTAATCAAACAAGTAACAAGTACATAGAAAATTTTAGAATATAACAAGGTCAAATGAAGACCCAAGTATAGAACCGAGAAATTGTTGAGCACCTACCTAGAGATCTGAAATCTACAGAGAGGCTTAAATTTTAACACAAAAAAGGTATACCTCCAATGGGTACATCTCCAACCTCCAACGGTGTCGATTAGTCTATATCAGAAGCTTCCAAAAGAATGACATAATTTTCTGGGATTTAAAGATTGACACAGACCATACATGGTTCTCAAAATGTACATTAAATGTGTAAGAATTTATTTTAAAATGAAGAGAAAAAAAATAAAATACAGTCACTATAGCAAATACAATGTGTTGTATAAACATTGAAATAGTTGAACACAGACTAGGCTGATCCTGTGTACACGCCCATCTTTGGCAGACGCTAATGAATATGCAAATATGGTAGTCCCGCGACAAGGTATCAAAACAAACTCAAATAAGTGAAGATTCTTTTTCGGTAGATTCCGTAAAAAGTTTGCTTTTTTTTTTTTTGGAGAGTTGTGCCATGATGGTTGTTTTGAAGTCACATGATCTCAGTGCCATGGAGGGGAGGTTGGGCCTAATTAGCATACTAACATACAGGCTGAACAAAACAATTTTTCAAAAAAGAATTTGCAGATAGATGTGAAAGACCATGACAATAACGGTATCACTCGTCATTTTAATGAATATTCTTCTTATTTATTGTGTAAAGTTGTATGTGTTGTGTAGTCTGGCTCAATCTTTAACAAGTTTAAAGGCACAATCAACTGAGTGTTCATAAACTTCTGCTTCAGTGAATTTGCAAAATAATGAAATAATTCTAAAGGTCCATGAACTCACTTTTTTTGTTGGTCTTTGAATAAAGGGGTTACAGCCTGTTTTGTTTATCATGCTTGTTATTCAGAGGAAACACAGCATGAACTCAGTGCAGCACTGACACTGTTTCAGTGTCAGACATTTATAGAGATTAGATTTTAGCCACCATATCAAATATCATCACCACACATAACTGGTAGTTATCCTAAATCCCTCTTTCATACAGGTCCTAAATGGTGGCATATTATTAAAGACTGTCATAAATAAAGGATGGCCAATCTGTCACAATATATTAGAGCATTTTTATTAAACAGCTTAACAAAGCGAGACTCTGATATGATTTTCAACATTACAATGCATATCCTGTACGTACAGGATATACACACACCATCCACTTTATTAGGAACACCTGTACTGAGGTACGTGCGTTCTTCAATTATCCAGCCTGTCAAGTCATCTTGTAGCCGTGGCTCTGTGCACATACTCATGAGAGCTCCAGATAATGGTCAAATATCCAATATCAGAATGGGGAAAATGTGATCCCAATTGGCTTTGGTTTGTGCCTCACATGCTGGTTTGAGTATTTCAGAAATTGCTGATGTGTTTCTATAGATTACACAAAATGGTCAGGAAACAAACAACATCCAGTGAGCAACAGAACTGCAGACAGGAATGCCCTGTTTATGAGACAGGGTTGAGGATAACGGTTGACTAACTGTGCAGTTTTAATCTAACATGTTGATGAATATTTATTTATGGAAAAAAAAAATCATACACTCCAAGACGGCCTTCCGTTAGCTTTGACTATGGTGCGCATTATGGTGGTGAATTCATGTGTGACATAACTCCTCATCCTCCCAGAACCACTCTTTCACAATCCTGGAGTCCTGGTATATGCTTGGTCCATCAGGGAAGAAAAACTCCATAGATGTAATAAGTCAGTCATTCAGTACATTCAGGTCATCAGCTAATTTCATCTTATTGCCACATAACGGTGCTGAGTCTAGACCTGAGCAACTGAAGCAACCCCAGACCATAACACTGCCTCCAGAGACTTGTACAGCAGGCACTGTGCATGCTGGGTGCATCGCTCTATGTGCTTCCCTTCTTAACCCTCCATTCATGATTTTTTTTTTTCTGACTACATCTGTACTCTGTCTGCGAAAAAGTTATTTTTTTGAGTGATTCAGTGTTTTCTACATAAAATCATTCTATAATTTTTTTGTAGAAAACAGTGAATCACAAAAAATACTTTAGGAGGTCTGTTTTCACATACAGGGTCACATGCCTTCCATGAATTTGAAGATTCAGCACAGTGATTACAGGTTTTAATAATGTGTCGAACAGTTTTTAACACAATTCCAGAAATTCGACTCTCTTTAATTGTTTTCTCTTTGAAATTGATTGACTTTTTGTCATGCATTGTATAAAGTATGCAATCTAAAGAGTACTAGTAAAAACAATACCAACACTCATTTTCATAGCTAGTAAAAGCAAGATGAATTCTATTCTAGTGCACTGACTACAACAACTTTTTCCTCTAGTATTTCAACAACTGGTTTCATCACGTCACTGCAATACAGTTTGAAAACCCATTTTATTTTTAATGTTTGTTTGTTTGTTTGTTTGTTCATTAGCATCACGACGGCATAGTGCTCAGTGCAGGGTGGCACTGTCGCCTTGCATCTCCAGGGTCGAAGATTGGATTCCCATATTGGGTCTGTGTGTGTGGAGTTTGCATGTTCTCCCCATGCTTGGTGAGTTTCCTCCCACAGTCCAAAGATATGCAGATTAGGTTGATTGGTGAGTGTTTGTGCGTGTGTGCCCTGCGATGGATTGGCACCCTCCACAGGATAAGCAGTATAGAAGATGAATAAATGGTTTGTTTATTTATTTATTTATTTATTTGCTCATTTATTCGTTTAAAGAGATTTGTAACATTTAAGGAGATTACGATCAGGGTCAGGGTTATCATTTAAGCACAATATAAGTCTACTCACATGAAAGCAAATAAATTCCAAAAACCCTTTGGGTTTTTAGACATTTTCATCAGATCGCACTCCTGAAAAACAAGTATGGCATTTCTGAGGAAATATTTATTACATTTCTGCATCCTCTCTCTCAGTGATTATTGGTGATGCAAACAAGTACCAAGTACCAGGCATGATACCATTCCCCTGGCAAACAATTTTATTCTGGTTAAAATATAAAATATTATGCGACTACAGTCAAATCCCAGTGATCCCTGCCATAGTGTATTTGAAAAATAACAGCAGATAGCTTCCTTTTACATTACGTGCCTAATAAAGCCTATGATTCACACCGTAGATAATCAGATTATGTTATGGATTGGGTATCTAATTTCTCTTTCCCCAGAAGCAATCCACCATGACCTTTGATTTTACCATCATGTCTTTTTTTTTCCCCCAATCAAAACATCCGTTTATTTCTCTCACAGGAGCTAAGAGATAGATGCTGGCCATTAATTCTTCATTTGTCTTATATTTCTAAGCATCCTCCACCATATGGCTGGCTCCACTGTTCTGATGAGGCGTTGTAAGTGTTATTTTCAGCAGGAGTCAACATGTCTTGCCCTAGGCACTTTTCTGACTGCTTCTTGGTTGTCAGAGTGATTTATCTAGAATATGTATACCATATGGAGGACATGACAGAGAAGAAATCACTTCAATAAGATCTGTTTCCCGACTTCACGCTTGAATAGTAGTGGCTCAAAAGGGGGAAGAGATTGTGTTTGTGTTGTGGTCATGAAGAAAGTGTGTGACAAGTAGAGAAAAAAAAGATAAGTAAAAGAGAAGCAGGGTGGAACAAAAAAACAACAACTTAGAACGTGTTAATACAGCTGATTAAAGGAGCTGATTTTTCCTAAGAATGCTGCATACATTGCAAATGCAATTATAGGATAGTCTATAATCCATAGTCTATCCACAACGATTGGGAAATATCCGTTTATTGTTATACATGAGACTATCACAGCATTGCATTGCCTTAAACAATCATTAAAGGCAGCACGGTGGCTTAGTGGTTAGCACCGTTGCCTTGCACCTCCAGGGTCCGGGTTCGATTGCCGCCTCTGTGTGCATG
>JAOVVA010000021.1:10950898-10967875 GCA_028565275.1 Leiocassis micropogon
CATGCACACAGAGGCGGCAATCGAACCCGGACCCTGGAGGTGCAAGGCAACGGTGCTAACCACTAAGCCACCGTGCTTTTTTTTAAGATGTGAGTCAATAGACAATATGAGTTCACCATCACTAATCTGATTAAACACCACTATCACACAATCACATGTAGGCCTAAAACCAAAGCGTTAGGATGAGTGTGTCTAGCAGCAGCACTTGCCTCCACTTTGTCACAAATCTGATTAGATAGACTGATTACGCCTCACAAAAACGGCTCACAGCATCATGCCCAGCTTTGTTTTACATCCAGACGATGATGGCATCATCTACGCCTTGTTTAAAACAAACTCAAACGAGGATGATGAAGAGATGGCTTTTGGGAGTTAATCATTTCAAATAAGAAAAGGGTTATACGGTATCAGCATCTGCAACACAATAAAGGGAGCTTGTGTGTCTTTAAGACCTCCCCTAAGCTCCATAAGCATTTAGAACATATGAAATACTGATGGATGGCACAGTGACTTAGTGGTTAGCACAGTCGCCTTGCACCTATAGGTTCTGGGTTTGATTCTCACCTCAGCTTTGTGTGCAAGGATGCTGAAGTTTCCTGGAGTTAATTCCCATAAACACACTCCTAAACCTTGTGGGAAGCCTTCCCAGAAGAGTTGAAGCTGTTAAAGCTGTAAAGGGGGCGGGGCCGACATCATATTAAACCCTATGGGATAAGAATTGGATGTTACTCCAGTTCTTATGCATGTAAGGGCGGGCGAATACTTTTGGCAATATAGTGTGTGTAATAAGGAACAGACTTTATGTTCATCTTGTGTATTGAGCTTGAGAGAAAAGTTTTGTTTGGGTCCACATTTAGAATTTCCCCCAAACAAACTCCATGTTAACTTCTGTTGTTGTATACAATCCTAGGGTCAAGCTCTGATGGCTCTGGTAATTGGGTTCATGAGCTACTGTATATTCCTGCCTGTCAGAGCTTGATTCGGTTCCTTTGGTTCATCAAATGTGTCTGGTATGAAGGTAACAGGAAGTCAGGACAAACGAGAGACCTGTGTGAGCAAACTCAATTTGCAGTGTGGTGTAAAGCCTATGTCATTATAAGGTATACTAAATAGTTTAGAGTATTGGAGGAGAATTTGAATACTGTGCCAATTAGCAGTATAAATTTTTTTCGGTTACCTGGTGCTTAACGAGGAATAGCACCTATTTCTTTAATGTAACAGAACTTTGTGCCATCTGTGTAACTACTGAAGCAGTTCCTAAAGGAAATGTGTTTATAAGACATCTGCTCTCGAAACAATATTAATTAATTCTGATAATGATATCGTTTTAACTAAAATGGATCAATTTCCATTTTCCATCCAGTAGCTACGTAGTCCTCCCCCTTATATCAAGCAGGATGAAGTTAAACACATGCTTCTATACAACACACTGATCCAGTCCTATCTGCCCTCTTTTACATACACAAGCTGAACGATTGTGTATGACTGGTTATTGCTGTGATGTTATGATGATGTTATGGTTGACAGGACAGAGAAGAATGCCTGATCTTTCATCCATGCAGCTCAACAGTTGGACAGGGAGCAAGAATCAAACTTGTGATCGTCAAACATTTTCCTGTTGTGTTACTTGAGGAAGCAAGAAACAAAGTCGAGTAAACGCCTCTGTCCTGAAGAATTTCCCATGCTGATAAATTTTACAAAGTTCTTACAACCTAGACTGCCTCCATACATGCAAATTGAACAAAAAACATTACCGCATTAACAATTACTTTGTTTAAAGAAAAACACATTATAATCCACTTATAATTTCTCACTCATTTTCTATACCGCTTTATCCCTGGACAGGGTGCAAATCCATCACAGGGCACACACACTACGGGCAATTTGGGAACGCCAATTAGCCTAACCTGCATATCTTTGGACTGTGGTTAGGAAACCGGAGTACCCAGAGGAAACCCACCAAGCACGAGGAGAACATGCAAACTCCTGCACACAGAGACGGGAATCGAGCCTGGCCGGGAATCAAACCTGGACCTTGGAGGTGCAAGGCAACAGCGCTAACCACTACACCACCGTGCCACCTCACCAATTTAATAATTAATCTTAGTTTATGTGAAGAAAATGCTTTATAAGTTCGTGCGTATGAGGTGTTACTGTAAAAACATTGCATGTTACAAGCAGAGCATTGAAATAGATCTACTGTTCATGTTACAGTCAGAACTACTTGAACTTTATTTCTAAAATAATGCAATCAGATTTGGCCAATCAGATTTAGGCATTGAGCCATGATGTGGTATAAAAGCGAATGGTCCACTGATTTTCTTGCAATTCCAGATGTTCTGCAATTGTTATGAATTTATGTTTTCAAATAAATTGATGACTAACAATTTAGCTATTATTAACACAAATGTGCAGCAGCCCCCCAGTGGGCCATAAGGGTACTGCAGCTGGGCCATGATACCTCATTTATAACAAAAAAATACATCGTCGTCTCATTGTCTATACCACTTTATCCTGTATATAGAGTCGCAGTGGGCCAGGAACCTATGCCAGGAGACTTGGGCACGAGGCTGAGTACACCCTGGACTGGGTGCCAATCAATCACAGGGCAACAACACATACACACACTCATACGCTGTGGTCAATTTGGGGAAAGCCATAGGCCTAATGTGCATGTCTTTGGACTGTGGAAAGAAACAGTAGAAGTTTCTCTCGATTCGATTACAGGGTTACTCTAAAAATGTCGCTATCATAAGTAAAGTATGACAGCCTGACAGCTTTTTTTTAATGTTTTTTTTTTTGCAGCCATGTAACTTTACTGAAATCATTATTCACTTGCAGCTAGTAACGACGCAGTGTGCTCATAATCCCCAAATCCAGAAATAAAGGGACATAATAAGGGTGAACAATGGAGATTTAAAAAGCAATAAAGATGTAAGGAAACTAAGGCATTTTTGCCATCATTCATTTCTTGTCATGTTTTACCTGTAAGATAAAAGAGAACCATTCGTCTTCCCACACTCTTCCGTCCGCTGATTTTTGTCAATCATCCCAAATGAAAGTCCTTTGTGCTGGTGCATTGTTAATATAGAATGTATAATTAGAGTGTGGGTAGACCTCCCCTTAGAAATATTAAGTTGATGAATCTTTTTTTGTGTCATTTTTGTGACTGAAGGTTTTTTTTTTGTTGTTGTTAATGTCCTTTGTGACACATCTTCGGCTTGCCGTCACCCTGCACTCTTGTTCTCAGTGCCTTCCATAAAGACCACAGAAATAAACCCAATGATTAGAGCCATCATTCAGTGTCACAGCTGTAAGCTGCTGGGAGGAAAGATCTCCATGCTTATTTATCAAAGTCTCTCTCTGTGCTTCCCAAAGACGTGTAAATCTGAATGATAGTACTCAAGTTAGATCTTTAAAAAAGAAAAAAAAGAAAATAATAAAGAAGCCATAGTACTATGTGCTCATCACGATGGAGTCTTTTAGGGAAGGACCCATAAACTGTTATCAAGAGGGTTTGGAGCTTGGTAAAGGTGTTCTATTTGGCTTTTTTTATTACATGCTGCCTCCTGGGGGTCAAATGCATTAACCCTAAATTTAACCTTTTTTTAATTAAAGCGCAGGATGAAACCTACAGGAACACAGTTAGTGCTGCTTTTGCCTCTGGACCTCAGAGCATTAAATTAATCCAAGAAAAAAAGGTTAAATCTACCACCTTTAGGGATTGTTTACAAGCACACTACGATTAAAATGCTAGAAATAATTAATTTCTCATTCCTTTAAGGACACCAGTATTACTGTGCACAAATTATCAAGTATTAACTGTATATGTAAAGTTTATCGAAGTGTATTATACTGCATTTAGACACAATTCTACCATTTAGAAAGACTGAAAAATGCTTTTGTTGTTCATGGTCCAGCTGTCTGTCGTTAGCTCATGTTTATGAGAGTTAACGGAAGGTTTTGACCTTATTTTATGTGTGTCATTTGCATATGGAGTCTTTTGATCTTGTCCTTCAAAATGTGCACTGAAGAAGTGTCTGTGTGTCCATGCAAATACTTTTGTAATATTACATATACTGTACTCCAAATAAAATTTATGCACATGATTAACGCAGGTGCAGCACTACTCATGTTACCATAGCAGCAAGACATTCGTGGGCACTGTCGATTTTGCAAATATAATCAGGTCCGTAAGTATGTGAACAGTGATACAATTTTTAGAATTTGCAGACAGACAGACAGACAGATAGATAGATAGATAGAGTACTTTAATTATAATGAAATTATACAACAAGCAAGAATTGCAGTAAGAAGAAAAAGAATACACTGTTAACAATTAAGGTGCATTAATGAGGTAACAATGGTGTCACATAATACGAATATACATGTTTGCATGTTCTCCCTGTGCTTGGTGGGTTACCTCCGGGTACTCTGGTTTCCTTTCACAGTCCTGTGAACATTTTGCGAATGTGAGTGTGTGTGTGTGTGTGTGTGTGCCCTGCGATGGTTTGGCACTCTGTCCAGGGTGTACCCCCGCTTCGTGCCCTAAGTCTCCTGCCCTGCGACCCTGTATACAGGATAAAGCGGTATAGACAGGGGGCCTGGAGTCTTTCCCAGGATACTTAGGGCATGAGACAGGGTGTCCATCGCAGGGCACACACACTCACACGCTCAGGTTAAAGGTAATAATCAAAAGCCATGAAACAAGCATACAGGGATAAATAGGAAACAGAAATCCAGTTCAGTGACAAGAAACAGTTCAGTGTGGATACGTTCACAGGCAGTCTAGTGATTGGTCATAGAATTAAGCACATATCAATCAGCAGATCTAGAGGGAATATACAGAGAACCATGGGCAATATACTAGTTCAACAGCTTGGGAGCACAAGTAAAAGCTTTGATTTGTTAACCTTAATTTATTAGAATCTGGGATTTTTTTTTCACCATTGAAGTCCCTGTCCAGATTAGACTAAAGTACCAATTAATAATAATAATAATAATAATAATAATAATAATTAAAACATCCTTGGTTTGAATGAAAGAGTTTTCTGTATCTTTGCCATATAAAATAGGAACAGCAGCTCATCATTACAAACCTGAAACACTTGTTTGATTATCAATTACACTACACTGTACGTCTCAGATTATGCATCAATTTAACTCACGTAAATTTATTCTTAAGCATAATATACTGTAAGGCCTATACAGTGAGTCTTAACCTTGGCAGTTTCAACTATAATCTATTGATAGTCATGGTTTTAAGCACTTAATCATTTAAATAAAAAAAAATTCTCAGTCATAAATGAAAGCATTTAAGACAGTCCAGGATGTGAGTTATGTGTATCATAAGACAAAAAGTTAGCAAATAAGGTTTAATTTTGGTAATAAGAAGAAAAAGAAGAAGAATGATAAACTGGAACCCGATCCTGGTTTGAATTTCACCTGAGTGGGAGAATAAAGAATGTTCTAAGCAGAGACATCTACAGCGCTGCTGAGTTTACGACTCTATTTCATTTAACAGACCTGATTTGACTAATCAGATAAATCCCAGGGCCCTCACAGTCTCAATGTATAATAGAAGAGGAAAATCTCTGTAGCGCTCTATCCCTCTGGGGCCGGCTCCTGAAGCAGGGTTTGAGCTATCTTTGAGCTTACTTTGATCTTTCCTTGGATCTTTCTGGCTTATGGAGGTGCTTTACTTTTTCACCAGGATAATGCAACAGCCAACCTGCTCGAGGTTAGGTTAAATTCAGGATCACACATTATAAACAGCTCTTGAACCAAAAAAAATAAAGAAAAATTAAGCTTGTTTTCTGACATAGTGTATGCTACTAGGTTTTTATCATGAAGCTCATTTTTTATGGAGTCCTCTCACTTGGGCCATTCAGTAGACCGGTGGTTCCCTTTTTGGTACGGACCGAGTGTTAAAACCATATGGCCTCTCAAACTGAAACAGCTTTTATCCCTAGGACATAATCCTCTTGAACAAGGGCTCTTGCATTGTGGTGCAATTATGTGTAACAGCCGCTGATGTTGAAGTTCCATTTTCGGATTTCCTTACATTTCTAGATGTTACACAAAGGCAGGGTGGTGTGCTTAGCACCCCAGTTAGAACAATCAATTTACTCTTAAACCTAGTGGTCAAAAATGAGAACTGCAACAAGTACCTGGAGCATCAGTCATACTGCCCCATGCTTGCTATACTAACATTCCAGTAAATGAGGGGCACTGGAATTGACAGGTAATGGTAGGATTCCCAAAATCAGAATCAGAATCGGGTTTTATCCACCAAGTATGTTTACACACACAAGGCATTTGATTACGGCTGTTTGTGGCTTTTTGGCTCACAAAGTACATATATATATATATATATATATATATATATATATTCAAAGTATGTTACAGATCAGCACTGTGCATAAAGTGAGTGTGCATGAAAGTATGTGTAGTGTGCATCACATATGAAGTAGTGCAAATACAGTAATAGTAATGTACAGTAGGGTATAAGAAGTTTGTAAAAAGCATGTTGGCGTTTTTATACAGCAGATTGCATATAGCCAAGTTGAACTGTTTATGAGGATGATTGCCTGAGGAAAGAAACTGTTCCATGCCTGGCAGTATTGTTGTACAGAATTCTGTAGCGCCCACTAGAAGGGAGGAGGTGAAAGAGGTTGTGTCCAGGGTGTAAGGTGTCTGTACTTATTTTTCTTGCCCGTTTCCCGGTTCTTGTAGAATACAAGTCATGGAGAGTGGGCAGGGGAGCACCAATGAATTCTTTCTGCCTTTTTTACTCTTCGCTGCAGTCTGTTCCTGTCCTGTTTCGTGGCTGCTCCGAACCAGACAGTGATGGACGTGCACAGGACGGATTCAATGACTGCAGTATAGAGATGAGGTAGTTTGAAAAGACTCTACGGCGGACATGATCTTGTATCATCAGCAAATCATTAGGAGTAAATCTATTACAATTTCTGCAAAAATCAAGGCAAACTGTAAAAGCAGACAATGTGTCTGTGATGTACAGAACCATTTCTATTGTAAGAGGGATTGCAAAGAAAGACAAAGGAGAATTAGCTGAGAATAAAGAAAATGTGTTTCCCTTTTCCCATGCCCAGAATTTTAGGCTATGTTCAGGTGTTTAGTGTGTTTAGGCTGGAAATTTTGCCAAAACCTGGCAACCCTGGTTAATGAAATTGGCTCTTCCATTTGCACCGTGTGCAGACTACTCACTAGGCAACAGGAAAAGCACCTGCTGCATCATACGAAGAGAAAAACAATACATATAAAAACCAATGAAACAAATCTGCATACTTGTATGCATAATTTGTTATGCAGGGTTATTCAAAAATACAGTACACAATACAGTCTAATAGCCACAATAGAGTATTCTATAGCATATAACATGTCTGATGGTCTCTCAATATATTTTCATTCAAGGTTATGGTGGTATTAGGGTCAGCCTGCCTCACCAAAATCAATGCTGCTGATATTATGTATTTATTGCTGTGTGAATACAGCACCAAGACCAATTCCCTGTACACTTGTACTTGGCGAAAAAAAGATGCTTATCCTGATTCCTTGAAAGTTCAGAGATGTAGAAGCATAAATTGAGACCACATAAAATGTAAAGTCCCTCTGCTCTCCCTGATTATTTTCATATCCAAGATAAACAATTTCCTCTGAGACATTATTGTATCTTCCCAGCTTCTAAGGGCTGATTTGACTAATTTCAATTCATCACTATTTGCTCTGTCTGATCCTTAATCAGGAAACATGGAGCACCGGCATGCCAAAAACAAAAAAAAGAGACATGCTCTTCGTATATGCCTAGGCTTTATTTCTAGAGTAATTACTAATCATGAGTTGACAGTTTGCTCACCAGACGCTGGTATGATTTTGAATTGGATTTCCAAGAATGATTGTTGCTGTAGATTGCACACACGTTTCAGCTCCCAGACTTGAGGCTATTAACCACAGCCTGAGGCTATTCACTACTGAACACCATTCAACATCAGAATCATGTTATGTCTGCCTGCATTACTTCTGCATGTGCTTCATAACTGAATTACCTGAAGTTTACATTTTTGCCCTTGAGGTAAACCCATATCAGCCCTGACCACTCAGCTGGCAGAATAACACATCATTAATGCAACATTTCTTTTTTCATGGCAAAAAAAAAAGGAACTTTATAACACCACTACATTTATTTTACCGATAAAGAGGAAAGTACAAAATATGACATTTAAATACAGTGCATTATGCACAGATAAGGAACAAAGGAGGCAAACACCGTGAAGGTTCATGCTTCAATAATATGTGAATAAATATATGTGAGTTACATATTTTTATTCAGTTTTTAATGTATTTAGACAAATAAAAACAATTTATTTTGTACCCAAACAGCTGTGTATACGTTGAACTTCAACACTTTACATGTAATATATACAGATTGGCTATAACAATATGACCACTGATAGGTGAAGTGAAAAGCACTGATATACCAGTAAACTGGTGACAGGATCATGGGGACCCAAGGCTTATTTATGGTCACAGAAAAGTTAATATTTTTAGTAAAGCTAAAAAGCAACATACAAAAATTGCCAAAAAAAGTCATGACAGAAAGGCACCAGAACACCTAGTGCACTACAGTCTGCAACATATGGGACTTAGCAGGCAAGGAGCTCAAGGTTGTTGATCCGACCTCCAAATCCCCCAGATCTCATTCCAACTGAGTACCCATGGGGGATGTGCCAGACAAACAAGCAGACATGGAGGCCCCATGGTGCATCCCACAGCACCCAAAGGATTTCCTGTTAATGTCCTGATGCCAGGCACCACAGTGCACCCCAGAAGGTCTTGTGGAGTCAAACCTCAAGGAGTCAGAGCCACCCTGGTGGCACAAAGGGAACCCAAAACCAAGGTGGTTTTAATGTTAATGGTTTAAATGTTATGGCTGTTTGGTGTATGCCCAGTATAACTACTTACATATTGTTCCAGCCATTTAGGCTACTCTAGGTTTTAAAATTGAAGTTGACCTCTTCATACTATTAAATGTAATGATTAATATTAAATAAAGAATTTTGCCTACTGACCATTGAATACAGTATTGCATGCATTTCAATATGTCATTTAGAATGTAAGGTGGCTTTCATAGGGGTGAAAGTAACTTAGTTTTAAATTCTTACCTGTACTATGTATCCAAAAGGTGATAAAAATAAACTTTGGAGGTGGTGGACAGTTGTTTTTTTTTATTTCTACCTATTCCGCCTTAGAATATCAGCTGACATTTTAGGTTCAATAAGTGTTAAATGGAAAGCTAGTGCACTACGGTGTATAATGGTTTGTCCTACACACAAAGTAGTGCCCTGATTAGGCGTTAGAGAGAAAGTTGGGATTCATACGTATGGCTGATATCCCTAATGTCCCTAATATTTATCCCAACAGACTCAGAGCATACATTCACAGACTACAGGTAATTTGGAAAACGCCAGTTGCCCTAATAAGCACATCTTTGGACTGTGGGATCAATCCAGAGTACCCGGAAGAAACCCACTAAGCACGGGGAGAACATGCAAACTCCATGCACACAGACCTGAGAAGGGAATCAAACACTGATCATGGAGGTGTGAGGCCACAGTACCAACCGCTCAGTCCGGAACCAATTGGATTATATTGAGCAAATGTTGTTTCAAATATGATGAGGAAAATTTGTTACAACATGAACAGCAGCTGAGAAAATGCATAGAGTGTTAGGGTGAGCCTGTACAGTAGGGCATACGTTATGAATAATAAATACAAAATCATGTAGCTGTTCTACTCTCATTGGGTTCAGAATTTTTAAAACACACTGTAGAATAATATTGAGGCAACAGGCTTTAAGATCACCAGAATTTCAATCAGGATTAAAAAGGGTGGCTTAGTGGACAGTAGACACTGTCACCTTGCACCTCCAGGGTCAGGGTTCGATTCCTTCCTCGGGTCTTGTGCTTGGTCGGTTTCTTAGGATACTCCAGTCCAAAAACATGCAGATAACGCTGAAAGGTGGTTATGTTTGTGTGTGTGTGTGTGTATGTGTGTGTACCCTGCAATGGATCGGCACCCCGTCCAGAGTGTACTCTCGTGCCCAAAGTCTTCTGGCTCCCTGTGACTCTGTACAGGATAAATGGTATAGAAGATAAATAAATGAAATTTAGTATATAAACTAAATATTATCACACACATTCTGCAATTAATACATTTTGTTGTTTCTTGATTCTTACAAACGCCTCAGATAATTAGCTGCTGAGTCCCTTCATGTGCACAGCGATTAATCCTAACCTGATTTTATGAATGAGGTTGAATGAGATAATTAAAAACTTATTTTTAAATAAGAGGTTGCATAAGTTTGATTAAGGATAAACTTACTTAGAAACCCAACTTTTATTCTGCAACCTTTGACCAGACCCAGGACCAAGAAAAAAAAAACATACCTAAGTTTATCTGCATCAAAAAATACATCTTGCAGAGATATTTCATAAACTAGAAGCGCTTCCCCATTTCCTGCAAACTTGCCTGCTAATTATTTATAGCCGCTAATGTTTGCAAATCCATTTCACAAGGTGATAGCTTGCTCTTAGACTGAGTGAACTGCAGCTAACATTTGTTTTAAAACACAATTAGCTTCAATAAGCATGAGATCAAGCGCAACCCACAAGGGTATTACCAAGCCAGCTAGCTGCAAATGCCATAATTATCGTTCTTGGATGTGATCCATCAGTATAACTATTTCTGTGATCAGCTAATGGGAGAACAAGGGTTTCTCTTCATGACAAGAAGCCATTTATTTCTTTATTTAGTATAAAAAAAAACATGTCTTTATTAACTGCAGATGGAAGGGTGAATTATGAAGTGTACAGAAACATCTTACCTCCTTAGTGTTGGTGGAGCGTGTAAAAAAAAAACAGTGACTTGCGTAAAAGCACTGCCACTCATTTCACTTGAGCAAAAATAGTACAGATCATGAAAATAACTCAAGTACGGTAAACAATTCATCTGTTGAAAAGTAGTCATGCTAGCTACCCTTAGGGTTGCCAACTCTGTGAAATGGAAATAAGGAAATGGGAGGATGAGGGAAGCCTAGGTGGGACTTACGATTTTATTTAGTTTTAATTATTGGTTAATTTTAATTTTTAAGGGAATACAATTGGTTTTACGATTTCATTCACAAGAAATTTCACCACAAGTCCCGCTTTGACTTGAACACCGTTCTATATCATTTTCGTACTCTATAATAAATGTAGAATGTAGACTGAGATATGCTATTGGGACTCTTTTGGAGAAATTTTAAAAAGTTGTCCATAGCATGCATGCATTATTCTTAATAAAATAGTATTATATTAGTATTATAGTATTATGTATTATTTGCTACTGATTTGGCAGATTGCATGGCTTTAACGTTTGCCTTAACTTTGTTGTGAGATTATGAAAATGAATTTTGATATTATATCAAATTTTATGCAAGCTAGCAACACAGAACTCGCTTATTTTATTCGCCCTTTCTCTTCCATAGATTTCACTTTAGCGTGTGAGTGTGTGTGCGTGTTGTGTGATAGATTGGCACCTCATACAGGGTGTACCCCGCCTCGTGCCCTAAGTATCCTGGAATAGGCTTCGGACCCCCACCAACCCTGTATAAAGGATAAAATGGTATTGATGACGAGTGAGTGAGTGAGTGAGAGATTTCACTTCGATTCTCAAAAATGTGGAATAAATAGCATCCTGTATTGGTTCAACATGAAACAAGTCTTCTAATAACCAATTTACAGGATAGTTGCCCCCCTAGCTATACTTTAACTAACAGTATTATCAACAGTAATAATTATCAACAGAATATTAAGAAAGGTAACAGTGCCTTATGAAATGCTGTTGGAGTTTCAGTAGCTTGCCGGGCTCAGTATGTAGCCAGGTAGTTTATGCTAATTTATACACGTTTTCAGATAGATACGCAGCTGTCTAGCAAAAAATATGCCTATTGTAAATTCCCCTGTATACAAGAAATTATTACTTAACATCTTATGTTTAATACAAATTTTTAATACTGTAAAACATCAAAAGATCTAGCGTGCTAGTTTAGCTCTCACAATTAGCTACCGCTGTTTTTTCACTGGCTTAGTTAGACATTAGACATTGCTGCTGCTGCTGATTGAAGTGTAGACTTTCAGCAAGAAACTGTTTGATTTAGGTCGGGTATTAAAATTTAACCATTTTATGTTTACACTTACTGACCTATATACAGTACTGTGCAAAAGTCTTCAGCCGCCCCTCAATTCTTCATATTTTATTTCCCTTCCAAAGAGCCAGACTTTCTTGTATTTTTTAATATAGTCTTGAGAAATAGTTCAAACACACTGCCAATGCAGTCAAAGCATACCTCTATAGAAAAAAAAGAAAGAAAAAAAAAGAAGACCACAGTGGGACACTATCAGTCATGGATTGTCCTCCCCAAAGCCTGGATCTCAACATTATTGAGGCAGTGTGGATCATCTTGAAAGAGAACAGAACAAAGGGCATCCAGCATCCAAAGAAGAGCTTTTGAATGTCCTTTAAGAAGCGTGGAGAGCTATTCCACTATTCCTGTATAAGAGGACTGTTTAAGGAAATTAGAAGAAAGTTTCATGCTGTATTGAAGAATAGCTGTATATACTGTAACTGAATAGCCGAATGAAGCTCGTTAGAATTATACAAACTCTCATGCATTTATGTTTGCACAAAAAATTTTGTGTGGCAAGTTGGATTAGTGGTTAACACTGTGGCCACACTCCCAGAGACTGGGTTAGATTTCTGCCTCGGGGTCTGTATGCATGGAGTGTGTATGTTCTCCCAGTGCTTGGTGGTTTTCCTCCAGGTACTCCGGTTTCCTCTCACAGTCTAAAGACATGCAGATTAGACTAATTGGCATTCTCAAATTGCCCCTAGTGTGTGAATGTGTGCATGAATGTTGACCAGATCTTACTACTGTTGTAAAAATGCGAAATAAATACAATGGTCACCATTGGCCCCTATGGTCCTTGGTTTAACTACAGCGGTTCCTAGATGAGTGGATGAATAGATTATTGTACCTATTGTCACATTTTCTTAGCAAAATATAAAGAAATTGGGTTGGCCCAAGACTTTTGCACAGTATAGTATGTAATTAGCTTATAATATTCTGTTATAATGTGTTCTGTTATAAATATTATGGTCATCAAAAATAAACCTAACTGTAATTAAATACTACATTATTAGTATTTAATTGAATACATAACAACACTGTGAATTGAATACGTAGCAACACTGAGTACTTCCTTTCAAAGAGTATGTGTAGTTCGTTACTTTCCATTCCTGCATCTAACATTCTGCAAATCCCAAATTTTAATTCACAACTGAGTAGACATCACTTCACTGAACAGGAGGACGATGACACACCGCTAGAGCAGCTCTGAAGTTTTTAAGGACTAACAAAAAAAGCAAGCATTTTTGAAGTGCCAAGTTAAGTAAACCCCCTACTAGGCATGCCTTTCACTAACTGACAAGAACATTGAAGCAAACAAGCAAGTACAGTAAACAGACAAATTGTGGGCCTGATAGAGACGTGCTAGAAAAGACACACAGTGTTCTGGTTGCACACTTTAGTAATGATTGATTACAAAGGATTTACAAAACTTATAATTATTTTTATAATGCTCTATATGATGTGCAAACTTGTGAACCTCTATACAATGAAGCAATATAAAGAAAACTTGTACATGTGTGCATGCTTTTTTTTTCTTCTCATTTGTCTCTGGTTCCAGCAGGTTTTCTAGTTTCTTCCCACTTCCTCAAAAACTCGTGATAGGTCGATTGAGTACTCCCAGTTGTTCACCCAATGGCACTGCCTGTTGGTGGGCATGAGTGTGTGTGCATGGCACTCTGAAATGGTCAGCCTATCTGTCTGTCCTGGATTTATTCCCACCATGGACCCAGTGTTCCTGGGATATCCTCCAGACCCACCACAACCCTGACCAGGATAAGCACTTTCCGAATGAATGTTCCATTCCAAGGCAACCCTACTGTGGTGAGGCAGAATGGGCCTCTTGTTTGACTAAAATGAGCCAATAACAAAACAACTATTCTGAACAAAGCAAAGCATTATTTACAGCACTTTTTGTTCATGATGCCACTATAGGAAAATGTGACCTGCTCATAATTGGCTGTTTCATGCTTCCTGTATCTGGATTGTACTGATAAGATTTTAACCAAAAGCCAAACGCGTCTTTGTTTACACAGACGGAAATCTAATTGCTGTAGCCTAAATTAATATGTAAATCAGATCATTACATTCAAGAACAATTATGTTGTGTTTCTTGTTTCAGTTGTTTTATGCAAAAGATGGTGGCTGCTTTAAAAAAATTATTACCTTAGAGGCATTTTCTCCTGCAGCCATGGATTATAAACAAGTTTTTTTGTAAGACATATTCAGATGTTAATTATAGCCATATTTTTCAGTGATATTTGAATTATTTTAACAGTAGTTTAGGAAATTCATTATGTAGCCCATTGACATGGACACACTTGACATCAAAGTTGTTATTGGTCTTTCAGCTGCTCCCGTTGAGGGGTCTCCACAACGGACCATCTGATCCGCAACCACAACTTGGCACAGGTTTTATGCCGGATGCCCTTTCTGATGCAACCCTCCTATTTTATCCAGGCTTGGGACTGTCACCACACCCAGTGGCTTGGATTGGGGTTGGGGCATTGGGTAGGAATTGATCACGGGGCCTGCCACATGGCAGACAAGAAACCTCCCACTGAGCCACCAATGCCCTACACTTGACAATAAAGATTTACCTAATTATATACATTTTAGGGTGGCATGGTAGCTTACAGGTTAGCACTGTCATCTCACACCTCCAAGGCTGGGAGTTCAAATCGTTAAATTAGACCTCTGGTCTCTGTGTATGGTGTTTGTACAGTATGTTCTCCCTGCACTTGGTGTGTTTCCTTTAAGTACTCTGGTTCTGGTTCTCAGTCTGCAGTAATAGACTTATTGGTGTTTGCCTGTAGTGTATGTGTGTAAGTGTGTGGATGCAACTTGTAAACGGTTGACACCAACGATTGGTTGGTATCCTGTCTTGTGCCAGAAATACCATGGAATAGCCTTCAGCAAACCCCAACACCCTTCGGCAACTGTTAACAGGATAAACAATAGAAACAATGGATGGATAGATAGGGTTAAAGTTAGGGTAAAGGTAGGGATATTTTTTCAAGTTTTTTATTTTTTAAAAATAAAAATTTAAATATATTGATCATAGAACCTTGCATCTATATGTTATTACTGTATCTGCACATACTGTATCTTAACCGACTCCCAAAAATGCAAAGCAACCTCAGACAAATCATTTGCTACGATGTCAAGTGCTGTTGTGTCAACAGGATGAAATTATCTTCAGCAACCGACTATTAAAATTTAAAAAGCTAGGACAACCTTATCATTTTACACGATGGCCCAGTTCATCTAATTCCACCTTGCGCTTAAATACTCCCAAATTAAAGCTGACATTCTATCATTTAAACCCCTAATCACTGCTGCGTTTCAAGTCCAGTGTACAAAAGTAACAGATGTGAACCAAATTGTCATTGCCCGCTTACTTAAGGACTTATGCACTGTATGTAGCCTGTTTCCATGAAAATGTAGTGCTAAGTGGTTTAGATACACAGCTGTTTAGTGTTCCGAACAGTGTACTGTAGTTCTCTAGCTAAAAAAAACACGCCCGGAAAGAAAAGAACAGATGCTTCTGAAATGCAAATTGCCGCATCAGTAGTGTACTTTTGAATACTGGCCACATCCAATCTTGCATAAAGATTCATAATCCATGACAAAGCTTGACGACTTCACAGGAAGCTCAGAGGCTCAGTCACTGCCATAGCAGATAAGCACTTTACCCTACTGTATGTGTCAGCACTAAAACATCTCTCAGCTTTAATCTGGAACTATTAAAAAATGCCATATTTTCCTAAATATCTGCCTCCAGTGACAGGGACCACACTCAGCCTCCTTCTAGTGTTTTATAGAGATATACCAAAGCTGAGACCTTTAGAAGATTTTTTTCTGATCTTCAAATTAGTTTCAGTGACCTTGTGCCCTCGGTTCCAGGAGAGGAATCTGATGTGGTCCTTTGCTGACGTAGCCTTAATGTGTTCAGAGGTGCTTTACTGCATTGACAGGTAAAGAGTTTAAAGCTAAAAATAAGCTGATCAGCTTAATGTACTCCATCTAGCAACCTCTGTAGTTCAACTAGGGACCATGGAGGCCAGTGGTGACCACTGTATTTATTCCCATTTTGTACGACCACGGTAGGACCTCCGGGGCAACATTCACACAATTAGCCTAATCTCTGGACTGTAGGAGGAAACAGGAGTACCCGGAGGAAACCCACCAAGCACGAAGAGAACATGCAAACTCCATGCACACAGACCCCGAGGCAGGAATCGAACAAAGGTTGAAGCCTACATACATGACTGCCTGTCTTTCTGCCTAACTTATTAATACAAAGAAATAAAATTTTGTAATGTCTTACGCTTTGTTTACGCTAAGTTCTACTTCTTTCGTCATCAGCCAAATACACTCCCTGTTCAGCAATTGAATAAAGATTAAGTTTTGTCTTAAAAACTGACTCCAGCACCTTTATTTACTTATACTAATTCAGTGCTGTTATTTCAGCTGTGAAAATATGAACTAATCCCAGGAAAAATATTCAGTTTAGCTTTTTTAATTAACACCTATTGGTGCAGGTGTTTGTTTGCATAGAGCAAGTAGCTTATTAGAAGCTTATTTTAAAGAACTTTATTAAATCCAGCACATACAGTGGGGCAAAAAAGTATTTAGTCAGCCATCAATTGCGCAAGTTCTCCCACTTAAAAAGATGAGAGAGGCCTGTAATTTTCATCATAGGTATACCTCAACTATGGGAGACAAAA